>OU824211.1:352856-720356 GCA_917499995.1 Ichneumon xanthorius
TCGTCATATGCACACAAAATCGTGGAGCAAAAGTTTCACGAGTGTGTGCGTTTGTATAAAATCGAAGCTCGATGTTTTCGGTACGGAAACAAACACTTCGTTGTCCTGCAGACGCTATATATTCGAAATGTGCGTCACGCTTTGCGCATTACTGATTCCGCTGTATGCGTACAATGACGGTGTAGCCGAAGATTCATTGTCTCCGGCTACTTCAAAGTCCGTCCCGTTATAATTTACAAAATACATTTTTTGAAATACCGTGAGTAAGTCGTGTGAATTGTATCGTCCCGCCTGGTGACGAGATGCCCTCGTCATTGTTACCTTATCGTTGAGGCCTGGCGCATTTAATCTCCGGCTCGATAACCAACCGAGTGTTCGTCTCTTTCGGTCAGAAAACCGTCCGCTCGTGTGTCTATGCCCTCCGCCGATGGAAACGGTTCGTCCCATTAAATTTGCATAATAAGATTTTTTTAATACCGCGAGTAATCGGTGTGAATTCCGCCTTCCCGTCCAGTGACGAGATTGTATCATCATTGTTACCTTATCGTTGCCGCCTGGCGCATTTAATCTTCGGCTCGATAAACCGTCGAGTGTTCATCTTGTTCGGTCAGAAAACCGTCCCCGCTTGTGTGTCTATGCCCTTTACATATAGAACCGTTCCGTCCGGCGGAGAGTAAAATCGATAGCGGTAGGAAAACTGATGACTTCGCACCATAAAGCTTTTCGAGACGTTGGCGCGATGCCCGGTTCCCGCAAGTTATGATGATGATTGATGGTTATGATGATTATTATTATGATGCGTTCCTCATTCGTCTATTTTCTTCCAAAGCGTATTGCTACCGCTATAGCGGTATGAAACAGCGCGACGAATTTTTTTTCATTCGAGATGCGAAGCAGATGGTGTTTTCATGCGTTCGCCGACCGATCCAATGGTTGTAATTGCCGGGCGCTCGTTATCTAATTAATTCGTGTAAGCCTATCGCCGACAACCGGCTACATCGGTTCTCGTGTGCGCCCGTGGGTGCGAGCGCTCGCTGACTTCACGAACATTGTGTAACCCTTTATCGTCGAGAGCCCCATTTTCATGCGCGGTTTAACGACTGTGTTGTTCCCTAGCATATCCATTGTTCTATGGCAATGGCGAACACGCGGGTAGGGGAAAGTGGAGAAATTTTTGTATCTTCCCAAGTGGCACAAAAAAATCACTATCAAAAAATGATCTCACTGGGTTCCATATGTCCGTCTGGACGGTATCCGAAAGTTACCACCCATCCAAAGAGTTAACTTTTGATCGTAGGATACACTGAAAAAAAATTTGCTTGCGGGCAGTCAAAGATGCGGCCAAGTTTCAATCCTGTATGGAATTGTAACAATTGAAAGTTGAATTGAAGGAGGGACATGTGTAACCCATTTATATCACTTTTTCATACCAGATGTCTTTTTGCTACCTGGGTTGGTTATAAAAAAGTGATGTTTCGAAAAAAATCTTCGATCTATACCCACTTTAGAATCTCGACTGGCAGACACCAGCTTTTTGAGGTACGAAGTTACTGAAAAGTGACTGTTATTAACAAAATGCATTTCTAGGAACATAACCTCAATTCGTAAGTCTCGTTTGATTTAGCGGCGGGTAAAATTTCCGGTAATTCCAATAAAATTTCGGTAAAATTTCAATCTCAGAGAGAATCTGTGATTTGGTGAAACATCATTTTTTCGCGATCAATTTTTTTCATCAGAAGTCACGAGAGACAGAGAGAAAGAGAGAGAGAAAGGAAAATTCAAAGACAAAGCTCGGTTTGCATTCGATAACGCGGTGCACGGACGGTGTATGACTGGAGGCGGGCGGTAAGCCGCAATCAACTGGGTCGCATTTATCGTCGAAAAAATTTCATATATTTGCGACGGCGGAGATAGCGAGAGAAAGCGATCGTGCGAGTCCCTCGCGATGGTTAACGTTCGCATCCGATGGGATAATAACATAATCGAAAAATGAACAACGCGTATGCGCACTCTATAATTAGAAACAAAAATGCCATGGATAGTCCGATAAGCCGAACAATAGACGCATCGCTGCCTCTCTAGCTTGACTTTAAAAGCCCTCACCGCTTCCGAGCAATTTATTTCTATTCCACTCGGATAACCGTATACATGTGCGAGGATAAAAAAAAAAATTCTCGTGCCCGGGCAACGCCGAAATGCTTTCCGTGACATCAAATCTGAATTCCAGACATGTACACCTAGTTCTATATTGTAACATTGAATGGAACTCAGACGTCTCCATCGGGCAGTCTGCGAAATAAATCGAGTGCGCCGAACTGCCAACTGCAGGCTAGTTCTCGCCTTTTGAAGCGTGTAATCCTGTCGATTGACGCTTAGGTAGAATCTTCGAGATTGGCTAACGACGCCGTGCGCGCTTTTCAGCGAGAACAGACCGATTCACGAGCTCTCTAAGGACTCAAGAGTCGCACGGTGCTGTCGAGCCCCGTTGGAAATCCGCTATGCTGGACGATAAATTCTTCAACCGTGGTACAAAGATTCTTCGCGCCGGGAGGGGAGGGGAGGGGAGAACTCTCGGTTTGAACGCGTTCTCTTATAGGCCGAGCGCGGTTTGCCGCGCTCTTCGACGTGTTTCGTACGTGCTGCGCGAGAGCGGCGCTGCTTTCTCGTTAATGCTCGAGCACGGCCACCGCGAACTCTGAGAGACCGACCGTCAAACCAAGGCGAAACCTTCTCTGTGCGAGTCGCTGAGTTGTGCGGCGCCCCTCTCTTCCGCTAAGCTCCACGTTATCGTCGTCATTATCGATATACCTACTAACTGAACGTTCAGTATTATCGTTACTCACGGCAGAGGATTAACTCAGGTCTGGTCATTCTATCATACGTCAACGAATAACAATAACAATAATAATAAAGGTTGCCTTCTTCTCGGGTCGCTGACCATGACCATCAGCAGTTTCGCGTCCTTTGAACGATATTTCGGCACATATATACATATATATATATATATATATATATATATATATATATTTGCGCTCGCTGAAATGTAACGCGATAGTTCCATGCGTCGAAGAGTGGAGATTAGCGAACGGGACGTGAATTATTGCTCGAAGGATCTAAATTTAAGTTATCAAAAGACGAAGAGCGCGCATTCCTGTTGAGAAATACGAAGCATCGGCGGCGGCGGCGGCGGCAGTAGCGGCAGTAGCAGCACCAGCAGCAGCAGCGCATCAGCAACGCAGCACAGGCATTGGAAGGTGGCGAGCCTGCGCGCGCTCTCCCACCACAGTGTGTATTAGCATCAAGCCACACGGCACCCGCATAGAACACAGTAGCCGAGCGGGCCGAGAAGCGAGCGAGTGAGCAGCGTGTGCACTTCTTTCACCGCTGGTCGGTTGGCTGAGAGTGTCATGGCAGAGGATGGAGGATGGAAGAGATTTATTTTTAAAGAAAACAATAAATAAATAAAAAAATTTAACGAACGCGACGAGCTCTAACGACGTCCAACTGGTGAAAATCGGCAGCGTGAGTCGCATGTTTCCAGACTCTGAGGAAATTTTGTTTGTCGAGAAGGAAAACAAACCACGCACATTATCGCGTCGTCCCACGATTTATTCGTGGCAGTTAGCCTTCGATTGGCTGTTCTTCGATCGATTGGCGTTGCGATAAATTTTTCGTTCGGGTGCACAATATATATACGTCAACATCGTCGTAACGCAGCAAATGCGAATCGTCTCGTAGAACCGGGAGTACATGTATAAATAAACCCGTTCGTGTTTGCCAGGCGTTGTAAAGCTGTCCCGGAGTCGGCTTCTCACACACGAACGTTATGACAGTTCTCGAGCAAGGAAAACCGAAAAAGTTTTCAGCTCTCGTTACCACAACCGTTGCCACGGCACCAAGAGGGTTTTCCCGTGTGGTCAGACTGGCGCGTTGCTCGTGCGTTCGTCCGTATTCAGGATAATATCGTCGGAGAGGAATACATTACACGCTGACGCTCGAGCCGCCCAAGCGATCGGCCAGCAGAGGCAGTGCTCTACACTCGACTGAACCGAAAGAACGAACCCGCACGCACGCACGGGACACCAACGGTTTTTTTCGACGTGTGAACGCGTTGTCGAGAAGAAAAAGAGAGAGATCGTCGTTTTCGTGCTCGATTCCGCTGTACCTGTATAACGTAGCGCCGTGTCGGATTCAATTCGTCGTCGCACGGACAGTGCCGTCCAACGTATAGCAGGGCTTCTCCCCCTCTCCCTCGAGTTCTTTTTTTTTCTTTATTTCTCTCGCTCTCCGATCACTGTTTATTGTCTGACCGCTCGGGGGTCGTGCACCCTTCGGCACTGTGAATCGAATAAGGGAATACAAAAGGAGAGAGGGAGGGAGAAAGGATCCCTCTCGGCGAGAGTTCGTTGTGACATGGCAGCCGACTATGACGAGTGTTTATAGTGCGACGAAAAGTGCGTGCATCACGTTGCCCCTGAGATCGTCGTCGTTGTCGTCGATCCTGCTGCTACTGCTGCTGCTGCTGCTGCTCAGATGTCGTTGAATGTTATATCGGGCGTCCCTGCCAGAACGAAACGAGTTTTTATTCATTAGTTTTTACCTATAATATCCATTGACACTGTATATAATCTATATGATATCGATATAGATTTTTTCTTTTGTTCCCCCTCCATCCCCCAAAATCCCCTCCCTACCCCATTTTCCTTTTGGAAAGGGCGAAAGCGTGCGCGTGCTCGCGAGTGTCTTACCTCTTTGTGTGGGTGCCTTCTTTTGTGACGCGATAGTACAAAAATAATGTCGCGGGTGTCATTAAACAAGTCGCAGTACAGCCAGTACGGCTCGCGACGAGTCAGGAAAATAAGCACGGTGCGTCTAAAATGTTTACGTTATTACATTTTTTTTTACATGTGTATTATAGTTTATATTGTTCGGAGGGGACACGTGAGTTAATCTTTCAATAAACCGTGACGAGGGCGTCCTGAGGCGGTTAAAGTGACCGGGCGCCAAATTCAATTTTGCCTCGAGCTGCTTAAACGGCCCAAGCCCTTTTTGCACACGATTGGGATCATCGTTAGGCGTGACTGCGAAACCCGCCGAGCACATGACGGGAGCCTTGACAATCCACATAATTTACACTCCGCGCTTCTGCGTCCACGGTTACTTTATTTACTGGCTTAACGGAGACTTCGACGTTTTCGGACTAAAAGAAATGTTCTTTTTATTTATCGTTAAAAGAAATTCCGTACGATCGATTGTTCGTAACAAATTTAAATAAAAATAAAACCATTCTTGCAATTTATATATTTTTTTCAATTATCTATTTAAACAAAAATTGAACTTGTACCATTTGATCCACACGATGGCTGTGCTGGACGCACGATCGGGCGCGTGGGGCTCTCAATACGATTTATTTTTTACCGATAAAAAGAGTGAGAGCGCGAGAGAAACATTTATTAAGCGCCCGCGGACATGTCTCGGCAAGCGCGGTACACAATCGTAAATTACAAATATAAAGTAACATCGAAATTGGTCACAAATTGCACATATTTAAACATAGAGAAATTCAATTACATAAACTAAAAATTAATTAAATAATAACAGAAAATAATAACACTGAATGCTAATAGTAAGATCTTAGACACAGAAATGCATGTGAAGACGGAGGAAACAAGGTCTAACGTATTTAAAAATCAAAAATCGAGAAATCGTCGAACCCTTCCACCTCCGTCCTTAGGCGACAATAATCAACAGTGGCGCCAGTGTAGTACAGTATACTCACCCCGATCCGCCAGTGTCGCGCAGATCGAGAGGTTGCTAGAACGGGATCTGATGTGAGATTAATTGTCGAATAAACACGAGCCAGGCGCGATGGCCACATGAATCCGATCGTGTCCGTTCGCGCAATGAAATACACGCGCGGCTCGGTCTTTCTTTATGCATCATTTCGATGCATCAACGTTGCGAGTGGCACAAGGTCGAAAATAACTTGAAGATCGAATACCGATACGCTGATCGGCACGACAGCGCGCTGTATGCTGCTCAATGCTCATGTACGCAACGAGCGCGAGTGGCGATCGGCCGATCGCTTCTCGCAATTCCAACCGACAAGAAAAAAAAACTGTGCCTCATTTAAAATTAATAATCGTGTCATTTACAACAAAAAAATCTTTTCTTTCGAAGTAAACATTTAAGCAACTTCCTTTACGATTCGTTCTTTCAAAATCATTTTCTTTTTTTCAATTTTATACTCTCCGGTCGCATTTTCCATACACATGTGTGTGTATATATATATATACAAATGTATATTTGTGTGCCTTTAAGTGCCCGGTCAGTGCAGTAAGCAAAGTGCTTGGGTGAATCATGCCGACCAAGCCATTGCAACACCTCGTTGCAAAAACTGCTGGCGAGCCTTGTTTAACTTGAAAAATTCATTTTTTTTCCCGCATCACTACCGTCGTTAGCGTTTAGCGTGAATCTACATTAGAGGCGTCCATTTAATTATCTTATATAAACGGCGTATTACGTAATATCGTTCTTAAATCGTTTTCGCATCCGCTAACCCGATGGGTCCTCGAGTCCGAAAGGCTTGTCCGGCGTTTGCTTGTTAACTCGGTTAAATTTCGCTCCAGATAGCTCGCCCGTAAGCGCATGGAAAAAAAACAAGAAAATAATTTATTTTTTCAAACGCGCTGCCAAGGTGAGCTAGGTTTTTCGAGGCATGAGCATATACGTCGTAGAGCTGTATTGACACCCGAGATAATTAAACGTATCGATAGGTGTTCGAAATGCGGGACGGAGAGTGTTACGAACCAACAACGAGAGCTCGTCGATTGGAAATTCGATATACGAGCTTCAAAGTCCATCTCAATTTCAAATAAATCCCTAATCAGAGTAGGTTACTCTGGAAATAGTGTTTTTCTTGCTGCTTAGATTGTATGTGTGTCAAGGGTTCGTGTTTATCTGCGCTCCTCGACTACGTATTATTATCCGGCTGGTTTTATTATTATTGTTGTTATTATTATTATTGTTATTGTTGTTATTGTTATTGTTATATTATTGTTATTATTATTATTATTATTATTATTATTATTATTATTATTATTATTATTATTATTATTATTATTATTATTATTATTATTATGATGTCGAAATATATGGACCGCTCAGGAAGATAAAAATTGACAAAATTTGTTGCTATATTATTTTCAGACGGAGAGTGAATATTCGGTCGAGGAACAAGCGAGATTAACGGGAGCTGATGGAGGAGTCGACGAGACGTCGCCTGAGGACGAGGGAGGCTCGTTGTGCGAGTACCACGACATACCGCCTCCCCCGGACGGGGGTTACGGTTGGGTCGTGGTATTCGCCTCGTTCATGTGCAACATGATCGTCGACGGAATTGCTTATACTTTTGGAGTATTTCTCGGAGAGTTCGTAAAGTACTTCAACGAGGGACCGGGCAAAATAGCATGGGTCGGATCTCTGCTGTCGGGCATGTACCTCAGTGCCGGTGAGTGCTCGTGTTTCGTATACCTGAGAAAAGAAAAGATCCGTCAGGGTTGTTACGCATATTGAAATCTCGGAGAATTCCTATCGACCTAGAAATATTGGTACATTTTTATAATTCGTCGAGATTTATTATTTCATTTTTTTTCTTCTTTTTTTATATACTATATACGCGTCTTTTTTATATACTATATACTGATAATACGCGATTCATGTGTAATAATGTATTATCAGTTTTCCTACCTTTATGATCCACGATAAAGGAAAATTAAGAAAATGTATTATTCAATGGATCGACGATGAATAATGAAGAGAAAAATAAATTACAGGTCCCGTTGTCAGTGCTCTGACGAACAAATACGGCTGCAGAGCGGTCTGCATGGCCGGGAGTTTCATCGGTGCCGGGGCATTTATACTTTCGACATTTTCGACATCTGTAAATATGCTTATGATAACTTACGGTGTAATAGGAGGTGAGTGAAAATTCGGATGCAACATGGTTGATCTCGAACACGGCGATTCTATAATAAACAAAAAACAAACAAAAAATTGATTGAAACAATTAATTTTTAGGTATCGGATTCGGACTGATATACCTGCCAGCAGTGGTATGCGTGGGCTACTACTTCGAGACGAAGAGATCCTTGGCAACGGGAATCGCCGTTTGTGGCTCGGGTTTCGGTACCTTCGCGTTCGCACCGTTGGCCACGATGCTTTTGGAGACTTACAATTGGAAGGGGGCTAATTTAATATTCGCCGGGCTCATTCTCAATTGCGCGGTATTCGGGGCGCTGATGAGACCGCTGGAGTATCCGAAAGCCTCGTCGGTAAAGCCTCTATTACAGAGAATGGCAGAGGAAAAAAGATTTCAGATGGAGCGCGGCAGCATCGGGGGTTCGTACTTCATGGTACAGTTGCCCGACGGTTCGATGGAGAAGCGAATGAAAATGCCGATAAACGTCGATCCCGGTGTACACTCTAGCTTCAACCTAGACCAATTAGTGCCTGGTAAGATAATGGTAGTTTGAAAAAAAAAACTTCAAACTCTCTCTCGAGGCCTTAGGCATTGCGTAACGATTTAAGAATATTAGTTACGATTTCATGTATAACTCTAAAGGAACGCCTTTAACACCAGTACCTACCGTTCCGACGCTGCCAACGATTTCGGAGGTCAAAGTCCAGGAGCACTCGTCGAGCGGAGCAACCAGCATAAGCGGCAGCATGGATCTTAACAGCTCGTCGGTGAGATCGAGGAGCCGGAAGACCATGGACGATACCAAAGACGCGAAGGACGGTGCCGAGAGGACCGAGAACGAGTTCAACAAGCCCGTTATACCGAGGAACGCTTCGCAGCCCGCATTCACTACTCACCATCAGGGTCTGCCGAAAAACGGCTCTGTTCCATTTTTCGATCGTATCCGTAAGACCAGCACCGGCGAACGTTACAAGCCAAGTCTAAGCGCCATCAAGAATTCCCGAACGACCCTCAATTCCAACGGTGACATAAGAAAGAGCTTGCACCTCAGATTGTCGACGAACAGCATGCTAGGCTCGCGCAACAATAACACCGAGGTCGACGTGAGTACAGACTTTATTTGTACGACGCCTCTCGTTCACGATCAGGTTTCTCAATCTCCCGTACAATTGTTTGTTTCAGGACGGCGAGAGCATAACTTTTACGACTAGCAAGTCCAGCATGCCAAAGGAGAAGGCTCTCATCGTTCGTCCGCTATCTCGAAAGGACATTTTCTACAGCGGCAGCGTCATCAATCTGCCTGAGTATCAGAGTCAGAAATCACTAGCAAATTATCGTCAGAGCGTTATCTCCCTGCCGAAATCTGTCCGCGGCGATGTCAGAGATGGCGACGTCGAGAAGGCCCCGCAACGTAAGGATTAGACTTCATTTTAGGGAGCTCGCACACGAAACTAGAGGATTTGAGCAGTAAATTCTACCGTATTTTTACCTTAAAAATACCGTTCGTAACCGATTTGAAAATTACCACATTGGTCATAAAACCATAAGGCCTCATAGTGATTAAGAATCTCACTACACATGGTGAATATTCGAAACATGTTACGGTAATATTATCAAAAAACATTTTCTTACCAGTGATTTCATAACTATATAGGTGAAGGTTACCATTTTTAAACCGATAATGTCATATTTAAATAAATAACACGACACTACGTACAGAACACAGACGAGCCGGTCGCCACCAATTTAGAACAGTGATTGGCTGGCGTTTACGCGCTGGTGTTCGATCGGCTCGTTCGTGTGACAGCAAACTGCACAGGTTGGTTCTCGTGCGAGCTTCATTCTTCGACAACTGCGTCACGATCGGTGGAATCGATCGACCGTCTCACTTGATGTTGAATTTATTTTTTATTTTTCCAGAACCATTGTGTCCGTGCTTGGTCCTACCTGAATCATTCAAAGAGGCCTTAGGTACCATGATGGACATGTCGCTTCTGAAAGATCCCGTGTTTCTGTTGATCGGTATAAGCAACGTATTCGGCATGGCAGGATTATACGTACCTTTCGTGTATCTGGTAGACGCTGCGAAAAAAGACGTGAGTATCTAACGACGATTGGCCGTTTTGTCGCTCGTTAATTGATTACACCGACAAACATTTCGAACAAAATCTGTTTCAGGGTATCGACAATAAATCGGCATCGTTTCTCCTGTCCATTATCGGGATAACGAACACCGTCGGTCGTGTGGCTTGCGGATACGTCGCGGATTTTCCCCAAGTTGATTCTCTGCTGCTTAACAATATTTGCTTGCTCATTTCAACAATCGCCGTAGCCGCGACCCCGCTGTGTCATTCATACGAATCTTACATTGTCATGAGTATTTTCTTCGGCATCGCAATATGTAAGGTTTCACGCTGTGTTATCCGAAAAGAGACTATACGGCCTTCGATCCTAAACCAACGTACGATATACATGTATTTTAATTAAAAAAAAAAAAAATTTCAGCTGGATACATCTCACTTACATCGATTATCCTGGTCGATCTCCTCGGGCTGGACAAGCTTACGAATGCCTTTGGTCTCCTAATTCTATTCAGAGGCGCAGCCGCTATAATTGGATCGCCACTCGCTGGAACTGTATATGACGCGACGGGAAGCTACAGTATTCCATTCTTCATGGCCGGTTTCTTCTTCTTTATCAGCACCGTGACGAGCTTCATGGCGCCCGCGATGAAACGCTGTACCACACCGCAGGTATGAGTCAGACGAGACTTGAAGGATCAGGGATACAAGTATATTTATGTGGGAGGGACGGAGGGGGGGGGGGGGGGGAATCATTGCCTGGACTTCCAAGTGAAAAATGTCCGCAAAAGGCGTCACGGTCGAAGTCTCGTCTGGAGAAAAAACCAGAATAATATTGGAATCGTATAGTATATTATGCTACAAGGGAGGGAAGTCCGCTATTTTCGCCGAACGTGAATTTTGCTACCCGAGAGAAGCGAAGCCGGATATTCCTCGAGGTGATAATCCCCTCCCTCCCGTGTAACATACGATTCTTTTTACGACTTCGGTAAAATAATCACATTTCTTGCGTCATAACATTTCCAAATTTGCTCTTGACCATTACTCCCGCGGGAGTATTGAGGTTTCTAGACGGAGTAATGAGCCCTATTCCTCCCTAGGGAGTAATGAAATAGTACTGTGCATGCGCACAGCTTAGTAATGATCATTATTGGTCAGTAATAAACGGTTTTCCGCCCGTGTTGTATGCAAGAAATATGGTTATTTTAGCGAAGTCGGGAAAACAAGCGATTTCATATCGAATTTAAATAAACGGGGCCTGCAAATAATCTCAGGGAGATTTTGACACGAAATGAATTTTATTAATCAGTTTTTAATCTGAAAAGAAAAATCGCTTAGTCGTCCCGTTATCGTTTCAGACGCAACCTGTGATACTCGACACCCTCACTCCGATAGACGAGGACATCGAGGAGGAGAACGAGGACGATATTCCGGAGATAATCGAGACCGCCCCATCGCCATCGGATCCACCGGAGAAAGAAATAAAGCAGATCGAGTCCGTATTATAATTGAGCCTGAATGAGCGCTCTTGGGGCCATAGAGCTCCAAACTCCGAGCCACCCCCTCTACGTACGGGACTCTTTTTCTATCGGGTCGACGTCCCGAACTTGAGGTACACGCGTTACCATTCTTCGTTCACACTCATTATACAGAGTTAAACTGGAAGCACAAGCTGTTCTGAGCAGAAGCGATAAAATGAATTACCGACTGTAATTGTAGGCCACACGTACTTTGAAAACCGAACACATTTTTTTTCAGCGTCAAGTAATCTCTCGAGTTGTTCGCATCGGATGAATGAATTATATCGCCCTATTATTCCAGATAGAAATTGACTCGTCTCGATCAGTATCGATAACTGGTACTACAAAAAAAAATTGCGAAGAGAACGTGAACAGAAAAAAAACGTAGCACTTGCATATCCATAAACTTTTCAACGACCGCATGAAGTTTATTCGGCGCGTAGATTAGTCAATCAACGGTGTTAAATAAAATGGCGAGTCGTGAAGTCTCGTCGAGTTATGAAGAAAAAGAAAAAAGAAATTATACTATTAAATTATGATGTCACTCCTCCGAGCGCACGTTTACATCGCAGATTGTGATGAATATATGTATATTTCTCTCAAAAATGTACATAACACAAAGAGTAAAAAAGAGAGGACGAAGGAGGAGGGATTACGTTGTGCGAATCGATCGAGATATAACGCGAGCCGCTGTTCGCGCGCGTGTCGGATGTCCGCGGAGAGTACTCGTTCTTTTTTTGTATATAATATATTAATTGATTTGTAAAGTAGGCCGGTAACAAAGCTGACCCTAGGATTAGTTAGATAATGTAACGAAACTCCGTTATTATTTGAATAGCCGCGAACGGTCTGCGAGCTTCGGCGTTCCGGTACCTAACTAATATATTTGACTAACGAAAAGTTTAACACACCGGTAGATAGAAGGTTGAATTAATATATGCTACATGCTCCGTTCAATATGCCTCCGTATAAAAACAAAAAAACAAGTAATTAATTGTTAATTATGTAAATCCGTAGTTCGGCAAGCGGGGGACGGACAGTTGAGTCTCAAGCGAACTTATAAACTTCAGCGAAAAACCGCGACCGTCGTAGGTGGATGAGTTACGGAGGGAGAAAACAAAAGTAGCGAAATTAAAAACACACAGACACACAGAGACACACACGCACACGCACACACACACACACACACACACACACACACACACACACACACACACACACACACACACACACACACACACACACACACACACACACACACACACACACACACACACACACACACACACACACACACACACACACACACACACACACACACACACACACACACACACACACACACCAAAAACTCGTTAAAAGCGGAGAGTTGATCGACGCACTTAATTAACTAGTGTAATATTTACTGTCGTACGAGAGATAGGCAACGAGCGGTACGTAAACCGGTACGCGTGCCGTGTCGTCTTGGATCGAGAGAAATAATAATAATAATATTAATAATTGTAAACAGCCGCTGAATCTACTTCACCGACGGAGGGAGATGAACGCCAACGGATGAGGTATTGTTATGTGATTGATATACATATACAAACATTGTATGTATGATATATCGTATACAAAAATTGTGTAGACGCGCCTACCTCTCTGTACACACGGAAATGATGAAGAGTAAAGGGAAACGAAAATTTTGGGGGGGGGGGGGGGGCGACGACGATGGAACGGAATAACACATGAAAAATGGATATTATTGTAAATCTTGTTGAACCCCGGATTACACGCAATGTACATATAGCATTACGATACTTATCATGACGCTTGAGTGACAATTTTATCGTCGCTGTTTGAAAAGCACTATTCTACAATCAGCATCTCGACACCCCCCACGCACGGACGCACGCTCGTTGTTTGAGTCTCTCTAACTTACCGACTAATTAGCGCGCGAGGCTCGTAACAATATGGCTAATAAATATTGTTAAAAAAAAATGAAAACCCACTTGTGGAAATTAGCTAAATCCTATCTATTGATAATAAATTGTATTTCATATCTTCGTTTATGCGCCAAGATAGACTGTCGTTTTGCGATTAAATCGAGCAAATAAAATATTTAATGATAATAGTAATTAACAATAAAAATAACAATTGTAACGGGGTTACACGCACGGATATTCGGACATTTGCTCGTACGTGCCCGACGCCCAGAGTGCGGGGTACCGATAACCTGTTGATTGTACCAGAGATTTCAGAACGTAGTAGTTAAAAAACAGCGCGCGCGCACATGTGTGTGTATGAGAGTGTCCGAGGATATCGTGTGACCGCGTGTGTGCCTGCTATTTCGTTGCGTGTTGGTACGCCTGTTTATTCAGTGGCTTGTGAATGTACTACGTTATTAAAAAAAAGAAAACAAAGTTATTATCGCGTGTGCACGCGTTCTAAGCAGAATTAAAAAAATAAGAAAATGCCTACGCGCATTGTTGCACGCCCCATTCTGTGCGTATGTTAGTAATATATGATATATATATTATATATATATTATGTGATATGGTACAAAGAAGGACTAATGTATTAAGTGACGTTTATCGAAATTGAAGAGGAATTATGAATTTTTATTATTGAAAAAAAAACGAAAAGAAAAAAATCTTTATTGTCTCTCTTGTATTCGGTCGTACTTCGGTTAAAAACTTGCACCCCCCCCCCCCCCCCCCCCCCCAACGCGATTGAAAAAAAAAGAAAAGAAGAAATCTTTATAGTATCTTGTCTTTGATCGAACACTCACCTCGATTAAAAACTTGCAATTCCCCGAACGCGATATTGGAGGGAAAAAACAGTTGGCAGAGTGAAAGGACGAAAGCTTGGCATTAATATAACAACATTAACAGCATAACCGAGAGATAACCCCAAACAAAAAAAACTTCTATCCCGAATTTTCGTTGCAGCTGCTGGCTTGGTTTAGGAAAAGGTCAAAGGCTGACACACAGAATGGCTGCATGTCAAACTTGCTGGAGCTCGTTCCATTATTCGTCGGTCATTCCAGTGCCAAATTCCAATTGTGACGAGAACGGAATTTGATCGCCATGGGCGCTCAGAAAATTCGTCCCCGAACGACTTTCCCCAACCCGATATAATACGCCACACGTCCGGCGACTGGCTGACATTGACGATGGAACAGAGTCGAGGGTACGAGAAGGTGGAATAACGAGAAAGAGCCGCGCCCCCGCTCCGCTCAATCGCCGCAAAGTTTCCACGCTTGTGCATATCGACGCGTTCATTTCACGGTTAATTGCGTTCGTTGAGAGACGAGGGTGGAGGGGGATTACAGCACATGTACGAGGCAGATTTTGTATGCGACAAATCTCATATAACCAGACAAACGGTAATTATCTGCACATATAAATGTCATAGATTTTTACCGTTCGATGGAAAATTTAATTGGAACGAACACGATCGTCCGCTTGTCCTAAACGGGACATACGGGGTTTCGAGGATAAAACGCGCGTTCGCGAATGCCGCGGAGCGATCTATTAAAACTATTCCGGAAAGTCGTCGGGAATTCCTTCGACAAAAAAACTACGTAGCGTGATATACATAACACCGGCGAAACACACTCCGGTTTGTCGGAATAAAATTAAAAGTCTTCTCGCTCTCGAGGACGGCGCGTCAGGTCGGCGGGTGGCGTAGGAGTGGTGTGATGTAGCAATGTTTATTCCGCCTGTTCCGAGCGACAGCTTATTGGTCGCGGTCAGTTTACCTATCGCCGACGGTGTTTGTAGAAGCTACGATACCGAGAGAGAGCCTAGCGCGGAAACTCGAAACTTTATATCGGATCCAACGACGATCTTTCGCCGGACGCACTGAATCGTCGACCCGTCTCGGGCGAAAGATACGCGTGTATATAAAGAGCAGCACGGCGGCCCGCACGAGAGGAGAGGAGGATGCGCGAAGAAATCTCGAAAGCACTTACGACGACTGTCCCCGGGCCGAGTCGCAAGCTCGTGAAAGTTCACGCGAACCGGGCATAGAGAGAGAGGAAGAGAGAGAGAGAGAGAGAGAGAGAGAGAGAGAGAGACCCCCTCCCCTCCGTCTTCGTCGGTTTAGTGCTGCCTTGTGCTTCTGGTATTGCTGTACTACTGTCTCTCGGGAGCTGCTGCGGGTATTCGCGTTATCGGCGAGCCTCGACTCGCCGAGTCGCGCGGCTCGTTGCCGAGTCCGCCTCGATTCGTTACAAACTATACGCGCACCCGGTTTATTATTTTTTCGACGTTCGCGCGGTGAGCACCGCGTATCTCGTCGTCGTCCGCCGTCTCGAGCACTCTCTCGTTTCTGCACCACTCCGGGGATTTCAGTTAAATCGTTCTTAACCCCCCCGGTACCGTACATTTATATCTTGGTCCGTACATGTGCGCTCTCCGGCCTGTGGCTCATTATTTTCTGTCAGCTCTCCGGGCACCGCTGTAAAACCACGCGGGGACTTTCAGTGACTTTTTTTTTAGTTCGTTTACAAACAAACAAACAAAACAAACAGTGATCCACCGGATCTCGTCGCGCCGTCTCGTTGCACATCGCACACAAGAATACTCAAACGATCCAACGTCGAAACAGGTAATTATAGACACTTAAGGGGTCGAGAAACGGAAAACTGAAAGATTGGTTTTTTTCCCACACATTTCGACTCTCCTTTCGCTTTCGATCTGCCACAACGAAGCGGAGAGAGACATATACGTATACACCGAGATCTCGGTCGGTTAACACTCGCACGTGGCCACGTTGGGACACGTGCGCGAGCCGACCTGCTACGGGCCTGCTCGTACCGCCGTTATTATTTTTATTTGGTTTTTTTTTCTCCCCACTCTACCATCACTACGGGAACTAAAAAAGTTTCTCTCCCGAAATATCGAAGCGTCTATCACGAGGCTACGGCTTGCCCAGTTACGTGAAAACTTGATAAGTAATCTTACAAAAACCGACTCACCGAAGGCGTCGTAGAAATTAAACGTTAGAAATGCGATATTGGAAGTCTCGGATCTCCGTTTTGCGTCTCCACTTGTCTGATGCAAGGACGCTCACGTCATACTGAAATACGTGGCGACGACCGGTTTGGGGGATCCGCGGGCGGGCTCGATCGGGATTTTGTTGCGATGTGTCGACACCTTACGGAAAACGTCATAGCGTACGGATAATTTTTTTTTCATTCGCGATTTTCGGGTCTATTTGTATCGTTTCATTTATGCATTTTCCGTTCGATAACGTCGTGACAGGATAGAAAAAAAAAATACGACGAAACGAACCGATGATCATTATTGCTACGCGACAAACCAGTTCGTGATACGCTGACATAAATATTCATTGTCTTAAATCTCCATTAATCGACAGCAAGCGTGAATTAGCCCGCGCCGAAAGCGAATATCGGAGAATTACACTGGACGGAACAGATCAGCGCGCCATTTGCTGCACATCGAAAGAAAATACAAACCTACACGCCGCGCACAGTCGGCATTCGAGTCCCGACACGCTCTCGGGGGGTATCGATGGGTCGCGTGTGTGCTACTCGACGCGCGCATTTGAAAGTTAATGTTGGACGAGTACAACTGTGGAGACGCGTGGGTTCGTACGGTGCAGCCTCGGCGCCATTTTTGCTCGGTCGGTAAAGCAGTCCGGAAGTTGAGAAAAATAAATATCATCGAATATTCAGTCACCGGCATATCCGAGGTCAAAGAAGCCGATCACTTGAGTATTCGACAAGGCACGACGAACAGGAATGACGCAAATGTTCACACACGGACTAGTCGTCCGTATCTCGCTCCCTCTGGCCCGGCGCACGGGAGTCGGGTCGGCAACTTCACGAAAATACGCATGTCGTAGGTTAGAAATTCGTAAAGCTTTCCTTCGGGTGATTCGAAAATCGTGCGTACCAATGACTCGATATCGAAATGTTCTGTTGGTAAATAAATTCAGAGGAAATGAAAAATAAACGATTTTTTTTCCTAATTCTTACACGAATAATATTACATGTATCCATGTATGTATATAGATACGCGCGGAGGCGATAAGACTATGGAAGAAAGTCGATCGGACTTTGACCCGAGCACGTGCTCTGAGCTGCCACTGGTGCGTAGGTATATAGTACTATTCTCGGCTTGTTTCCTTCTCGCGCATTTGTATGACTATTTCTCGACAAAGGGGGAGTTTACTCGTGCCCGATTCGGATGACTGTGCACCTAGTCATTTGTTGTCTCGGCGCATCCCGTGATCGAATGCAGAAGCCCACGGTCCGCTCGGCCGTACAGTCATACCGAACAGATAACTGTTGGCAAACAAACACCGATATCCCCGAGGATGTTTGATTCTGCTTTCTCCATAGAGGAAGCTGTTTTGGTTCACGATTTAAAATTATTTTACACATTATATAATATTTCGTTTTTCCATATATTTTCTACATTATCAATATTTCGTTTCGCATTTGATACGTCAATGTAAATACGTCTTTGTCTTTCGTTCGCGAATTGATGTTCGATTGTAGGATAAACGAGGCCGATCGTTCGATAATTCTTCCCTCGAGGTGACCTTCGGCACGTTATTAGTGTTAAAAAAAAATTGAGTAATAACGTAGACACGAGCATGCAGATAAGCGAGGGATCCGAACGAGCGTCACGTTACGGAATTTCGGCTATCGGGCCAAATACAAGTCACGAGTACGAAATTTTTGTGTTATCTTTGAAGTTCCAAGATCATTCGGCGAGACAAATTCCAAGAGAATTCACCGTCGCGTTTCTGACAGTTATACTATGAAAACAACAAATTTTTTTTCTATTTATTAATGTATATTATCTTGTATAAAGAAATAGACTAATTGCGTAGACACGGCTATGCAGATAAGCGAGGCATCCGAACGAGCGTCACGTTAAGGAATTTCGGCTATCGGGCCAAATACAAGTCACGAATACGACATTTTTGTGTTATCTTTCAACGTCTAAGATCACCGGGCGAGACAAATTCCAAGAGGATTCACCGTCTTGTCTCTGACAGTTGTGCTCCAAAACACCGATTTTTTTTCTATTTAATAATGTATATCATCTTGCAAAAAAATAAAAAAAAAATAAACTTTTTCCCTATTATTATATTTCGGATAAGACGTTTTTGCTTTTTTTCATCAGTCAATATAGTCACATGTGCGCGCGTTTCCGTTTCCCACTCACGGCACACCCGAGGCATGTGGCAGCACAATGTTAAGTTTTTATAAAGAGCGTGCCGCAATCAATGGCCGAATGCCGATCTCAACAATCTACTGATTAGCAGAGCTCAAAAGTACATAGATCTATCGGCCTTGCTCGGCCGCGCTCTCCCTCTCGCGGCCCAACACAGGCCTCCGGATACCGAATAAATATCCGAGGTTCCGCGAGGGAGGCCTTTCGTTCGTCGAGAATCGTGCTGCAATCGTCTTTACGCCAGTGGCAAGGTATACGCGAGCGAGACGCGTGATTCATTCAAATTACTGTAATAACTAATAAGGACAGTGAATTTCGTCACGGGATGAAGATATCGTCGGACAACGAGCGCGACCCTTGGGACGTTATCCTTGCTTGTTTAACAATGTAAACTGAACGGAAGGCAAGCCCCCAGGCACTCGGCGAAACCGAAGCAGCCACTCGTTTTACGCAGGCACAAACAATTTGTTCGGCAGTCGGAGGAGAGACACGGATAAGTGTCGAAACAGTCTCGCTCTAGAGCCCGAACCCGCCTGTCCCACTGGAGACGCACAGGGCACCTCGAATTTTCCGTTAATTTTTTCTCTCGTCGGACCCCCCCTTGATTTCGCACACGGGAAGTCATATTTTTTATTGGGTTACAAACGACCGATATTATTTCCCGACGATCTATCGCGCGTGCGCAGTTCGATCCGAATGTGTTTTGCAATTCAGTGTCAACGATAAATAAATCGAAACGGACGCGCGCACATCGACACTGCGAGGACATCGAGTGTCCGCCATTACTCGACCTTCTAGCCCAGCCTCGTTGGTGAGTTCGCTCCTCGGTGTATTTGTGTTCTTTCTTCGTCTCTCGGCCTTCCGTCCGTTAGGCCGGATCTTTTGCCGCGTCGCTGCCGTCGTCGAGGGTACCACCTAATTCTTTCTCGGAAGAAGCGATCGACAATCCGAGCACCGTGCACACGGGCGTTGTAACCACCGAACACTCTGTGTCGGCACTTCTCTGTAACGGTGGATTCAATCGTGATACACGTCCAATTGCTTCGCATACGAGAGGCTCCCGTGTAGTCCCGTACAGAAGTCGATCCGGACGTACAGTCCAAAACTGTTCCGCACTCCCACGGTTAACCCTCAGTGTGCACACCTCCGTAGCGGATCATTAATCCTCAAATATCTTGAATGCACTTTTTGAAAAAAGAGTGTAAACACTGCAAAGAGTTTGCAATGAATTCATCAAACTTTAAGCTCGCGCGGTCAGATTTCCAAAATAACCTTCTTTACCTGTCCGCAAACGTGTTTAAATTGGACGTTCGGCGAAAAAATTTGGGATCAAAATTACCCCTAATGGACACTACAAGTTAACGCTTCTCTCTGCCTCTCGATTACTTTTAAAGTCGATACGAAGAATTATCGAGACGAAAGTCAATGTGTTCGAGAATTCGTGACCTCGGCCGGAAATTGGCCTATTAGGCGACACAATGAATGTGGATTATTCTATATCTCTTCGATGTCTCTGTGCGCACTCGAGGTAAAGTCAAGGTCAACCTTGAAAGAAAAAAAACAAAGTAAAAACTCATCGGTAACATTTCAACGAGCGATCGCACTGTGCTTGTCCGATATTAATGTCCATAATGTAGAGTCTATATTTATCGTGACCCGAAGGGCAATGTATTATTACTTTCCACAATGGGTGCGCTCCGTGGGCAGCAATGACAGAAGAGAGAGTGGGGAATTCCGATGTGTGCAAGCTGCTTGTGACCAATTTACGGATTTAACACGACGATGAACATTTGCAATCCAACACGTCATCGGCGCAATTTGAGTCATCTCGAAAAACATCAAAAATTAGTTTTAGTGCGAATTTTTGTTGTTGATTATATTTGAGTTTTATCAAAGTAAAATTTGGAAAATAAAACGTCGATTATGCTTTCAAAAAAATGTGTGTTTTGCTTTAAGATTGAACTGTGGATAACGCCCGTAGTCGTAATCTTTCGTTAACAATTATCTTTCTTTTACATGGCATGAAATTGCAATAAGCCGATAGACAGAGAAGTAGATAGATAACATTAATTGTACATTAGGATCTAAGGTCCTCTAGGCACATCAGCCAGTAATTAATAACTAAGAATAAGGACAAATAAACCGAATGCATACAAAAATTAAGGCACTAGAAATAAACCACATAGAAAATGGAAATAGGAACGAATCCACCAGGGATATTGGGCAGTGATCGTCTGTGCGCCGAGTGCGGTGAGTCGATTAAAATTCGTACGAAAAAAACGTGAGAGACGTTTGTTAAGTTTAATTTGGCCGAAGGTCGGAGAGGTCACGGTGACATGCCCACGAGTCAAGGTCCTCGAAGTCGCGTCTATCAAATTGACCGAGAGATGGAGAGAGAGAGGGCGAGTAAAAGAAATACCGTGGTTTAAATACACGCTTGCCCAATTGATTTCACCGTCAAGAGAGCGTCACCGCCGAGATGACAATGAAAAACCTCGCCTCGTTGCGAGATTGCAAGATTGCGAGAACACAGCGAACCGCGATGTCGGCGCGCTTTGTATTGGGACTCTTCGGTTCCCGGCAGCAACAGATTTTTCTACGTGCGTTTCTGTAATCCTCAAGTAGCTCGGATTCCACTTTAATCAGTAGCTTAGTGCCTAATTTCATTAATTAATTGACAATACCAATTAATGTAATTAATTAAAGAATTAATTCAAATTAAAAAATGTATGGTGTTAAAGAATTGATGATAGTAGAGAATTAATTAACATCACCATAACGACGAAAAAATCTACAAAAAAAGTGATTCGGGCATACACGTGAGTGGCAGTAACGAGACTACGAATAATCGAACAAAAATCACTATACCGAGCGTTGGCCGGCACACGGGTTTCTCCAGTGGCCAGGTTGAGCTCCCCTAGTCGGTCTAGGGCGTTCGACCAAATTGAAAGAAGCAGAAGTATTCGGAGTTCGTGCGAGAGTACATAGGAATTAACGCGTTCGCTCCTTTGCCGTTTTCGTTGCGGAATCAACGAAGAGAGCACGTTACACGACCAAAGGAAACTTTCGAGTCGTGTGTGCACGGGGTTCGATGACAGGAGATTTTATTTACAAAAAACATTTTTTTAACGTAATAAAAAGAGATTGTCGCCGAGTACGACAAAGACCCCCTGGGATTTGGTACGGCCTTGCGGATCGCAACGATGTCGTACGATGTTTGTGGAGTATATTTTTAGCCATTTTCATTTCTGCGCTGCAAACAGCAGAGTATCTATTTGTGAATTTATAAAGAAAACCAATATAGGAGGATGTGTACACATTTATATACATATATATGTATGCTGGTGTTTTCTCGTTCTCGACGTCCTTATCTCCCGCAAGTACAAAGAGATTGATCGATCACTCGTTTATATCATGCGATGGCCCATTTGATTTTCGATTCTGCAATATTTGCTGCAATGACGGCATTGTATTTCTGCAACGTGATTTTCCCGAGTAAGAAAAAGAAAGTAAGGATTCCTCCCTCCGTCCCCCTCAGTCGCCCGGTGTGAATAACTGTCGAGTACGCTCCTGTGCAAGCTCGCAGGGTTGAATATTCTCGATACATCAGCCGATCCTGTTTGCCGTAAATCGCGACCTCGAGAGTCATCGAACAGCTGTAGCTTTGCCCCGACGATTATGAAATTCGATTATTTCTGACGGATTGTCCGGACGAGTTCGATAAAGAGAGTTTCTCGCGTTGTCGAGTTTATTGCGGTCCCGCTCGTCGTGTAACTAAGATCGAGGCGAAGGACGGCTATCGTTAGCGCGTTACGGAGACTCGTGCGATATTCGTTCGACACTCGATCGACTCGGGCGCTCGCTTTTTTTATTTCTCGAACTACTCGGGAGCGTCTCATCCTCCCATCGTTCCTTCTTTATTATTTGCTCCATGTGTGTTTTATTATTAGCTCAATAACACGCCGCGATAACGGAATTATTATTCGTTGCAATCGTTTCCTTGTAAGCAGAGAAGCAGCACGACGACACACACGAGAAGTAGACGAAGAATAAAGACTTTGATGCACTGGTGCTGGCGTCGATTGCCATCGCAGTCGTTGCGCGACCATGGGCCCCTCAACCGAAGCGAAGAACGACGGCGCGGACCCGGCGAACCAACGGAACGGATACACCGTCCCGAGGACCGAGGAACTTCAGCTCGACGATCTGAACGACAACAACAATGACGTGAGTAACTAGAGAATAAAAGAAAAACAATGACAACAACGGATGTCGATGCATTAAAAATAACAGTTGAGTGTAAATAACATTGGTCGGACGATGTATCGATTTTAATAGCAACTAATATAGCAAACGTAAAGCGCCCTCTGTCGTCTCTGCGAGTCTTGGATTTGTTCGCGTGATACACGTATATATTCACAGTTCGAACAACACTGACGAGAATTAAGTCTAGCTTTCCGTCGAAATAAAGGTTCATTATTGTCTTCAAACAAAAAAATGTGTCCTATGCCGGAGGTACTTTCGATTTTCGGTACAATAACATGTCTGCGGATACGCACGGTGTTTTTTTTTTTTTTTTTTTTTTTTTTTTAAGTAATTCGTATCAATTTCGGCATTCACACAATTTTTATTTTTTAAATCAATTATGGAGCGGAAAACTTTGTGATACAGAAAACACTCGAAGCATCGGGTGTTGTTGTTGTTGGCTCGCGAGGATTCGACCTTTCTCTATAACCTTAGCGCTGTGTACTACGTCTGAATTTATATTGCAATAAAAAATAATATTATCTCGCGCGTTCTTGCGTCTCGATTTATTATTAAACCGTCGAGAACCGGGTAATTTTTCACATTATCATTATTAATTCTATTGTCGAAAATGGCTGAACAAACAAGTTATGGAGAGAGGCAATGTAATGGCCGATAATCGAGTCGAGACCGGCAGCGGTAATGATATGACCGGTTCAGAAAAAAATCTACATAGTAGAAATCTAATGGAAAATTATGAATAATAAAAGAAAAGAAAACATCTTCTGATCGTCAACAAACATTACAGATTGCGTTATTTTCGTATCCAAAAGCATAATACAGGCGGCCGGGCGCCAATCGTCCGCTGTCATTTTTTCCATGACGATTAACTCTACGATTCCGCTAACCGTATTTGCCAATCCTTGTGCACCGAGCGAAAATAAAACAGCTGCGAAAGAGAGAAAGACGGAGACGCCTCCGCGTTATGTATATAACACAGTAGATTACAATTATAGGTCAAAAATGTTATCGCATCGTATGTGAAATATATTAAAGCGTGTACACAGTAAAGAAAAAAAACGGCGTTTGTACACTCAACGCACATTAGTTGTTCCCAACCGATCGCAATTTTTTTTTTTTTCTTGCTAATTTCGCAACTTTTTTTAGCGTCAATTTTATCCATATTGTTCACACAAAAATAATAATAATAATTATGAATTCGTGAACAACTAATGGTCGGTTACATTTACAATACTTTTTCCTACCATACATGGTAAAAATGGAAGTACGGTAACATAAAAAAAAATTCCATTGGTATATTTGTAAATTCGGGCGAACAGGGTATCGAGGTGGAGATGGTCGTACCGCCCGATGGTGGATGGGGATGGGTGATTGTGGCGGCTTCCTTCATGTGCAATCTATTCGTCGACGGGATCATCTTCAGCTTCGGTGTTTTCCTCGAACACATTGCTGACGCTTTCGGTGTCTCAAAGGCGAGGGTCGCCCTTGTCGGATCTCTTCAGACAGGATTTTACCTGATGGCCGGTACGTCATATTCCTCCGAGAGAATAAAAAAAAAAGACAGAGGGAGAACGTTCGACAAAAGTTTGTCAGTAATCCTTGCCCAGCAATTTTTTCCAACTCTGGAACCGTACACTTTTCTTCAGCACCCTCTATCGGTAAAAATGGGTAGTTTGAGTCCGCGACGTGCTGAGAGAAGGTTGCAGCTCCTCCTGCCCGGCCGCTCGGGGCTCAGTCGGTAACGAAAACTGTAACGAATGTCATTCGAAGACAGCAAACATTTCATTAAAGCGCAAAGCGTAGGACGCGGGCAACACAGATGTGTTCGATAACACTTCCGATTTTTTCCATGAAATGTCCAAGCTCTCCGAATGGCGTTTATTGCATTTTTTTTTGTTATCGACCGAGTTCATTTGCCGGGATCGCGACAGAGGAACTTCGCTCCGTTAGTTTTTCTTTATTAATTCCGATCAAACGGAAAATATGCACGTGGACTCGAACGAGCAAGGTGTATCGTTGCGGGGTTAAATTGTTTGTTCAATCGCATGCTCTTTCTCAATGTATTATATTACGTAATCTCTTCCCTAAAAGCTTGTCGAGGTCGTACGGTATACAGAATGAAAATTAACTGTTTTGCGAACACGTGCAAATATTTGGTGTCTGCAAAGTTAATTCTGAGAAAATACGATCGAGCAGCTGCTGAGGAAAAAAAAAACTATTTCCTCATGACACTGACAATTGATAATGATAATGCGCATTTATATTGTTTATACAATTTTTCCAAGTGTTCGCATTCAACTTGACAAAAGGATTTATCACTTTGGCAACTCCGTGTGTACCAACGTTAACGCACACTAGTGACCGAAGCTTGCAATTGGCTCCTCGAGATAACGAAATGTATAAGACGCGACGATCCGTGAAAAAAAAAATTAAGATTGTTATTCTTGGGTTTTTTTCCATTTTCAGGCCCTTTCGTTTCCGCTCTGGCGAATCGGTATGGATTCAGGCTCGTAGCTATTTTGGGAAGCGTCATAAGCTGCGGCGCTTTCATACTCTCATACTTCAGCTGGTCCATAGAGTACATGTACATATCGTACGGTGTTTTAGGTAAGTTTTAGATAAGAGCATTTAGTGCGAAAACGCTAGTAGTATGTGAGCTACCACGGTCGGTAATGAAAACTGTAATCAACGTATGTCGTATAACACGAGCATATTCACATATTCTAGTTTCTTGTCGTTTCCTTTTTATATTATTTTTCTCGATTCTTACTGTTACCTCACATAATTATTTTGTTCGTTGATGCACGGTGATCTTAGGGGGCTCAAGCCTCAGAACACGAAATAACCAAATCAATCTATCTATCTATCTATCTATGAGAAGTCTCATTAAAAGCGGATATCGTGCCAGTTTTCGATTCCACATTACTTTTGACCGTACACGCTACTACTCGCAAAAAACGTCGATTACCGTTTCTCATATTGACTGGGAGCGCGGCGTCGGGCAGGGAGGGGAGTTTCACTTAGGGAGTTTCACTTAGTCTTAAAACGTGTACGAACAATTTTTTTTAAATCCATTTTAAGGCGATACCGTGCTCAAGCCCGTCACTCGATATCTCCGATTCCATCACGTGTTGATTGATAAAAGACGTTTTTTTATCTTCGATCCATTGCCATTGTGCTATTTAAGCATGCAACAAAAACATGACAAACGCAGTATATCAATGTACACGTTGCGGTTAAACATGCACTTTTTTCTATCTCGTTGTGAAACTGTGACAGGCCGATATGCCACAGCGATTAGATTGCTGCGAATGCGGAGTGTACTTTTGAAAACAAAATTTTTTTAATAATATTTGAGAAAAAAAAATCACCTCATATAGAGATATAAGCATCGAGAGAGTGAAAGAGACGAGGATGCCAGAAAGAACGTTGATGACTCTACGTGCGAGCACGTGTGTTTTTATTAATAAAACGTCTCTCGTGGAATTGTTACATAAAATCTCCAGGGGGCATCGGAGTGGGACTGATTTATGTGCCGGCTGTGATAACGACCGGATTCTATTTCGAAAGATGGCGAGCCCTGGCAACAGGAATTGCGGTTTGCGGCTCGGGTCTCGGGGCTTTCGTTCTCGCACCGGTCTCGGAACTTCTGGTCAAACAATTCGGCTGGAGAGGAGCCCTGCTGATTCAAGCTGGTCAGTTTATTATTAACGAACCATTACATATGAAGTATGTAAGAATAAAAAAAAAATGTCGTTAATGATCTTCGCGATTTCGACGATGTTTCGTTAAACTTCCAGTTTTGCCTTATAGGAATGCTGTTGAACTGCGCCACATTCGGCGCGATGTTTCGACCTCTAAAGCCAACGCGAATAAAGGTGAACCAAACCAACGAAAATTCTGGTCCCGAGGTCAAAAGTCCTCTGATGTCGAAGGGGATCTCTACGAATTCACTGCACGCCGGTCAACCGGTCAGGAGTCGTTTCTTCGGCACCAACAACAATACGGAATATCCAACCGCCGCTCAACTCCTCAGCAGCCATCCGGACATCGTAAAGTAATTTTTTTCTTTTCTTTATCTTCATTTTTCTGTCGCACGAGTGATGTATATGTTTTTTTTTTTTTTTGTAACGGGTTAAAACTTTAAATTATCGTTCCACAGTAGTACGTCGATGCATTCATTGCATCGCCCGCCGCCGATTTTGGAGAAGCAGTTGAGCACCTCGGAGAAGCGTCTCTCGGTGCCGGTGTATCCCGATCTGGCGATCGACACCGGCGAGGAGATCAAGTCCGTCGAGGAGGAAAATAATTTGCTCAGCGGTGACCTCGAACGACTGAATGGGCGTATACCTACGGTGCGCTCCAAGTTATCTCGTGCAAAGTGTTTCACCTGCAGCGACGATTTGTACAATAATTTCTCTCGATCGACTGATCGAAGCGGCAGTAACGCGATAATAAAATGAAATCATTATTACAGATTCGTCGACACACGATCAGCGGACGTCGTCTAGGGATCG
This sequence comes from Ichneumon xanthorius, assembly GCA_917499995.1. Taxonomy (NCBI): domain Eukaryota; kingdom Metazoa; phylum Arthropoda; class Insecta; order Hymenoptera; family Ichneumonidae; genus Ichneumon; species Ichneumon xanthorius. Next base: position 380,421 of record OU824211.1, read on the forward strand.
AGCAAGGAGGCAGCGAGAAATCTCTGAAGATGTTCGGTAAACGCAATTCCACCAGTCGCGATCCTCAGAGGCCCTTCTACAGGGACGATATTTTTTACGGTGGTTCGCTCCACAGGTTACCTCATTACAAATCTCAAGTGAGTCTTTCAATCGTGTTTTTTTTTTTCGTGACGATGTATCAATGAAATTAACCGAACGATCTTTTTTCATACGCGGATGCCAACAGTTATCGTCGGTCGGTTATCACATGTCGGTTACCCGTCTGCCGACGACGAAGGACGTCGCCGAGGAGGAAAGCGGAAGCTGCTACATATGCCCCGAGAGCGTACGAAGAATTCTCACGACGATGCTCGACTTGAGTCTCTTGAAGAGTCCCTCTTTCCTCATTCTCGCTATCAGCGGAGCTCTCACAATGATGGGATTCTACACGCCGTTCATGTACCTCCCAGGTAAAATAAGTCGTTGATGTCCGTTCACCAGGTTCATTTATTACTTTTCCGGTTTAAAAACATAAAAATATCATTTTAATATTGTTAAAATATCATTCTAATACTCTTAAATTATTATTATTTTTCGGATCATAAAGATTCCGAGAGTGTACATTGTTTCTTTGTTTATATTTGACAGATCGTGCAAAGCTCAGCGGGATTGATGCGTCGACCGCGATGTTCCTCGTTTCCGTTATCGGCATCGCCAATACAATCGGTCGCGTCGTTTGCGGCATAGTAAGTAGCTTCCCCGGGGTCGATGCTCTACTTATCAACAACATATTCATAAGTATCGGTGGAATTGCGACTATGTGCTCGGGAATCTCTTCGACCAAGGAATACCAGTTCGTTTACGCGGCGAGCTTTGGTCTTAGTATATGTGAGTAACATCATCGAAAAGAGTAATGGTGCATCAATATGTCCCATTTGTATCGATGGACCAATTCAACAGGAGCGTATTATTTATTGAAATCCTATCCTTATACGCCCTTCTGGCATTGGACCATCGATATGCAACATGTTCACTAATTATCAATAACTCGTTGATCGATTTAATTATACAATTTTGCAGCGGTCTTTGCATCTCTGAGATCGATAATCGTCGTGGATCTCATGGGTCTGGAAAAACTCACCAACGCTTTCGGTTTGCTTCTCCTCTTTCAAGGTTTCGCCGCCACGATGGGCGCGCCTCTTGCCGGTAATCTTACAATTTTTTTATTCCTTCATTTTTATCGTTCATTTTTTCAACTTGATCGACTACACTTACGTATTCCTGACGCGATACAATAATGAATGAATATTTTACTTTCTTCTCCGCAGGAGTTTTCATGGACTCTACCGGAAGCTATGACGCGTCCTTCTACATCGCCGGTGCATTGATTCTCCTATCGGCCGTAATTTGCTATCCGCTTAATAGAATCAATGCGTGGGAGAAACGCAAGAGCGCGGCGCAAGCTTCAGGAACTGCGGAGTCATGATCCACTCCGAAGTCTAGGCGATCGCACGCAGTTGTTGCACACATTTATTATATAATTTTAGTTTTTAAGAGCGTAACGCTGCGTTCGCGTAACTCAATAGTGACGTCAGTGATATCGCTCCGTGGTTTGAGTTACGCGATATCGATACGCGGGATCGTTCGATCGATCCGATTGCGCAAATTGAATAATTGCTCACTTCTTCTGTCTCACGATAGAGATGCGAATTAAGAAAAGAAAAAACAAAAAAATGGAAAAGAGAAACGAAAGAAATGCATTTATAGGAGAATCAAAAATCGTCTTCCGATCGACGAGCAGGGGAGAGATAATTATTTATGGTATCGTGTTTTGTTGAAACGAGAGAAAACCGTTAATCTATTCGAGTGTTCAGAGTATCTGGAGGAAGAAAAATGAAAAATTTTGTGTATATAGCAGTAGACGTTACTTTTTAAATTCACACGCGTCCTGGAACATGTCACAGGACGGAAGCATTTTCTTTAACCCAAACTGCCATATATACATCAAATACATATAGTGTTAGTTTTTAAATGAACATAAAAAAATAAATATTACATAGATATATATATTATCTACTCTATGTGGCCGTGTTTCAGTTAAAGTGGGATGAGTGCATCGGGCCCCTTACGATTAGTAGCGTCAGCAGCGAACTATGTGATATTGAGTTCGTCAATATTTTTTAAGAGCCAGTTGAAACAGAGATAGACTGCTTACGAAGCTAACATTTTTGTTCACTCAGTCATTGTATTTACACGGAATGAGAGGGATATATATGTTGTACAACCGCGTGGAGTGGTAGTGCAAAGAACAGTCAAGGAATCGTAAAGATATCAAAGTCATTCAGTCATTCTCGGCGCCCCGCTTTGCAGTAGTGATATTTGGTGCCTTCATTTTTTTTTTTGTATCCAGATAAGTCCAAACCAACCATATTAAGGAGGAGAGTGAATTAATTATTGCGATGCATCGATGATCAATTATTAATGATAAAAAAAGACCGTCCAAAATCGTGCCTCGCGGTAGATAGGACCACGAAATCGCCACAGATAAAAATCGTCGACGATTCAATTTATGTCTATCCTAGCCGGTAAGCGAGTATCTGGAATATGCGCCATACGTATCGCCGGATAGAATGGAATTCAATTTTTTTTTTTCGCAAGAACTGATAGCTATTTGAAACTGTTCGCTTCGAACTGTTCGCACTCGAAATTCTCATCGTACGAGTTTCATTGTACACTCAGGTGCGCAGGCACGACTAAAAAACATATAATACGCACGCTCTTCCACGGCCATCGCGAGTACCTGGTACCGCAATAGCATTTTTTAAATTTAATATTTTTATGTCGCCGGGTCTCGAGTCTTGGATGAGATTTTATTAACGCAGACTTTTTGTCTCGATTAAAATAATTAACGTGTACCTGCATTCTGTCGTTGTAAATATATATTTATATATACGTATACATATATATACATATATATATCGAGAACAGTGTCGTTGAACCTTCGTGAAATATCGCATTGTTATATCATACGTAGTACACTAGATAGTACAGGAGATTTAATTATTTTACGACCGTTACAAACGTGCCACAAACATTTAACAATAAGACGTTATCGTCCGCATGAAAAGGCCTTACTGTCGGTATCGAATTATGCATCGTTTTATATAATTGACTTGTAATTAATTTTTCGATAAAAATTTTATTGATAGAATCGGTAGAATAGCTTAGTGTAAAAAAAAATCAAGCATTATCCGAGAAATTCGGATTTACAAAACATTATAACCGACAAACTGGGCCCGATAATGACACGATCTCATCTCTACACTCGGGCTAGCGCAATAGTACGAGGGTAAATAAAATCCTGGACCATCGGACTGATAATGTTCGTCGCACAACGTATTGTGTAATGACAATGCTCATAATATTAAGTTTACCTGCAATATATACACATATACTACTGTACATAAATTAGTGTGTATGTCGGCCTACTTTAAAATTAAAAGTAACACGCGTTGCTCAATAATCACGGTTTCCGTGTGAATCTTCATAATATCATTGTAAAGGTATATTTGTTTAATACTATGCCATATATAGAGTACGTAATTAATTATTTAAAGAAAAAGATTTCTTTGCAATTGCTAATCTTGTCACGTTGAGCCACGTATGAATACAGAAATGAATGACAGATATGTTCAATCGCATCGAATTATCTACATTAAATTATGGAAAATGTATCGCAAAATAGAAAATTTTAAAAACACGAAACGGAAAGCGTGTTACAAGGTCAAACCTCCCTTACCAACGCAATAAAGAATCGTTCCCAACATTATCGATTGGATTATATTCTACAAAAAAGAGCCTTCGCGCAAAATTTTTTGCCTTCCCGATGCGGCCCATTTCGAACAGAGCCAGCAACGGAATACATAGAACTCTGTGCTATAGCATGTAAAAAACGGTCCAGCGGAGATGCCCGAGCCAGCCAAAAGTTGCTCGCAAGTTCGTTACGTCTTTTGGGGTTATGGCCGCGAGACCGGGAGAGCCCGCGTATATACATCATCAATCCTTCAGTCTTTTCTCCTTTCTTCGTCGGAGGTTAGCCCGCAGGGGGGCTTACTTTCGACTGCAGATACATTGCGACATGGAGGCGGTCGGGGGAGCGGGCACGGTTGGATGTATAGGTTGGGTCGAGAAGGTAGGCCGACACGAGCGGCCGAGGGGTAGAGCCAGCCGCCGTTTCGGAAGAGCGGGGACGTCGATGCATTCGGCCCGATGGTGCACGAACGGGGGTGAATTGCGCTCCGCGAGGCGATGCGGTACACGTTAACGTTACGGAGATAGACGGAGAAAGAGAATTTCGCTCCGCATCCGCAGCATCCTCTCCCTTTTCCCCTCTGCTTCGCGTGGCTCTCGCCTCCTTCGCCATTCTCACGGTGGGATCCCCCTCTCGCTGCTGGTGTACCCTCGCGCCCTTGTCCGCCTCCAGCAGCAGCAGCAGCCGCCGCCGCAGTAGCAGCAGTAGAGCGGCACGCCGGGTACTGGACAGTTCAATTTTCAGTCGCTTTATAGTTAATCCCAAAAAAAAAAAAAAATACAGCACAGACTACACTATTTACTTATTATGACGATTTATATTTAATTCCCGGCGTGACACGGACTCTATCGTACTTTTCTTTTTAATTATTGCGGCTCGTTTGTATTATTTAACCTGTTTTATTTGCCACTTGTTTCACTAGAATTTTTTGCAACATAGCGTAGCGTAGAGAAAGGTAAAAAATCGAGTACTATGGGCCGAACTGGAGTGCATGGTTGTAACTAAAACCGTTTGCTTGGTTGTTGTTTTTTTGTCCTCACCGGAACCGGAAATAGATCATCGATGCGGCCTTGCAAGCCTGGAAGTGTGATCGATCATAGTCTAGTTGCAGAGCTCGCAACGTCGTGCTGGAGCCGTTCTCACGCGTGCGATATTCAGTACCGACGTAACGGCGGGACGATCCAAGTCAGCCAGCATCCGCAGTTATTTTTGTGCTAATTAAAGCGCGCTGTCTGCCGTCTGAAGTTCGGAGCCTAATTGGCATTAGGAGGTCGAGCGGTTACAAGCGGACACGGAGGACAAGAGACGACCGCCTTAATTAGTTAATTCGAGGGTTAAAAAAAAATAAAAAATTAATAACAAATGCCCCGAGGCGCTCCTCGTCGATCACCGCGAAGCGTCGTACCGTCAACACCATTGCCGACGATCGGACGAACGCGTCGAGGTTTACCACGAGAATTCGGGATTTTGCAACAAACGACCAGGACTATAATGTGCCACTGCGTGGAGCATCAGCGGAAGCGGGAATAATACTCAAGCGACGGGAGCCGGAAGAACGGGCCTTTGCATCAACGATAATTCGTACGACACTGTTGTTCTTCTATGACGAGATATTTCGATACGTGACAAAATTTTCCACTATGACGACTGGCTCGCAGAAGGGAAAAACGGCGGTTCACGCTGATCAACGGTACAGTTACATGGCCTGTCCGCTACACGACTCGGGTAAGTTGGCAATGGTGAAAAAAAAAATTATCGCGAATGTTTGTCCCCCTCATCCCCACTTTTGCATTGTCCTTTCGACGACTACCTTTAAAACGTACACACGTCGATCATGACACAAACAAATCGTACACCCCACAGAATTCAACACGTTGGAGTGTACACATTTTTTATTTATGTATTGAAATGTGTACACGATTCGGTTGTGTTACAATGAACATTTGTGCGTTTTAACTGTACGCCTCCGACCAATAGGCTAACAGATTATTTAATGTTCATAAAAACCTGACCTAGAGAAGCTGGATAATTTAATGACCCTGAAGATATCTACATAAAAGTAAATTTCATCAAATTATAACGGGTGTGTTTTCCATCGCGAATAAAATTATATTTTTATTATATTTTTTTCTTCCTAAAGCAGTGCGTTGACAAAGACGTCCCAAAGATGAAATTTTATATCGTGCAGATATATTCAGGGTCATATAATTCATTAAAATCGTACTATATTAACCAACCATAGGACACTGTTTTATCGATATATTACACTTCTGCTAGATGACAGAACCACGATCCGAAAATGACCGTCGCACGTGTCTCGCGCGACGGCCTCAGTGGGGTTTTGGTCTACGATTAAAGTCGTAAAGTCGGGTTACCCGGGCACGGCAGTGTCCGGATAACTCGTATCACTGGTACACAAAAGAGAGCACTTTTCACTCGCCAATATTGGTTTTTCTCGATACGGTTGAGCCTCCACAAATCGAATTTTCACAACGACAGAAGAGGAGTAACAAAGAGACCAGCCAACAGCTCACCCGCACGCTACACCGGTTCACCGCACTGCCGCTGTTCTTCCGCGCCCGTGCGGCGCGCGGTTCGCGCGCTATATACTGTTCCTTCGGGAGCAGCGTGGACCACCGACATTTCGGTACAGCGCACACGTGTGTGTGGCAAGTGGGCAAATACCAAGTCGATAGAGCCGTGCAATTATACTGTCGGGCGCGAATACAGGAGAGTTCGCGGCGGCTAGGATCCACGTACAGCGGGGACATGCATTCAATGTTACGCCGTTCGCTCACATGCGAGCGGTGTAACATTGCTGTGTTCGTCCACCTGACGGATACCCTGACACCTCAGCTGTAGAGTGAAAATTCCGATACAAAAAAAATGTGTAGGTACGTGCAAACTTTGGAACGACAGTAGCAAGTACCAGCGGTCTAGCCGACTGGTGCATCCCCTCCGGACTAGCATACCCCACAGCTTTCAGATTAATTTAGGACAGTGAAGAATCACACAAGATCACTCGCTTCTACTTTTCATCGCAATATCTTGGCTCGTATTTCCCGTTGTATTCCACATGGGTATTATTATTATTATTATTATTATTATTATTATTATTATTATTATTATTATTATTATTATTATTATTATTATTATTATTATTATTATTATTATTATTATTATTATTATTATTATTATTATTATTATTATTATTATTATTATTATTATTATTATTATTATTATTATTATTATTATTATGAGTGTACAGCGTGGCTACGAGAATGAAGCGACAAGTTGTATCCATGCTCATAATAGAACAGCAAGCGAGGTGATTACTGCCCAACGGCAATGCGTTTCGTATAATACTCCAGGCAAACAATTGTCGTCTACTTCTCGCGATTTTATTGGAGCGTCTATGCGAAAGGGTGACATACAGGTGGTCTTACACTGTGTTTCAATTTAACTGCGACAGGTATTCGGTTGGGGGAATTCAATCGTGAATCGTAGGTAAGCGGATATTACGTCTGATGGACGCAAACGCATTCGAGCTGTAGTGCTCTGGGGCCGTCCCGTGTTAGGTTGGTGATGGGTTGCATTCGGTCATCTGTATGTTGTCCACAAGAAAGCCGTCACTGTTTATATATAGCAATGTTGCTTCCGATGTTTTTCTTTTACATTCAAAAAACACCTTGAAGATCTATATTTACTTTTTCTTCGTGTATCGTCGCAAAGGCCTGACGCTATTATTACTCCGTGGTATCTTTAGGTTTTCAAGCACGTCCGCTCGCCGATTGCCAAGATGCGAATGTGCGGATTAAGTCCGGATAAATATACGTTGGCTCATTGGATTCTCGCGTGAATCTCGATGAATCTATCGCGGGTGTGCTGCGTCGTTCGCGGGGAGACAATTACTTTTCACCGATCCTACGAATTTATGGCAAACAAAAATCTAAAATGGGAACCGCCTGCGTCACGACCGAAATTTTATATAACGCGCGTCCCCCGAACGTGTTGTCTTTCCTTTGTCATATTGGTCGCTTTGTCATCATTAATTATTTTTTTAAAAAGATTTTCACGCTTTAAGAGCGGGTTAATTTTGGTGATTGGTTCCAATATTGGGCAAAATGCTTTCGGTCATTGAGACTTTACGAGGATTAGAGTTTTGTTAAAAAAAAATCTTTTATGCACGCTCTTGTCATTCGGCTATTATCGACCGATGATCCCTATTGAATTTGATCGGCATCGTGAAGAAAGAAAAAAAAAGAGAAAAAAATGATTAGTTTTCTATTACCGACTGCGATATTTCACGTGCTCTTGGCGAGACTTCGTGCCAACAACTAGACAACGGATGTATAATAAATCGTGTCGTAAAAGTGACGAATGTCCCGAACGATGAGGGGTGAGCATTCCTCTACCTCGCGCGGCCATCACATTCATCTTTTTGTGTATGTGTGTGTGCGTTTTTCTTTAGTTCGGTTGAAACGAACCGAGTTCGGCTCAGTTCGATTTCGCGGGCTCGTGACAGATGTACTTCCATTCATAACAACGTATAAATCAGTGGCGATGATAGCAGATAGCGTTCGTTGTTATCTCATGTGAAATCAGTTTAAAAAAATTAAAATTAAGTGAACAAAATCGTGATCTGTTCTTTTGCGAGAATTTTTCTTTCAGCTATTCTTTATCACAGTGCGATAATCCTTTAACACTACAAGGATAGGAGAGTTCAATCCATGAAACGTCAATTGAGTCACCCTGAATCATCAATAACGCCTGCAACAATCAGTAGTCCACTTATTTTAGGTATGAAAAGGATAAAGCGATCGGGAAAGAACAAATACTTTCATACGCACCTAATATTTTTTCAGAATAATAATAATAGTAATAAAATTTTTTTAATATTAATATTTTTCGATCTCTGAGGTAATTAATGATTATGCCGTATTTCCTGATCAATTGACAGTTTCGTGTACGCAATAACAAAATTATTTTTAACTTATTACTATTATTATTTTATAAGCTGTATTTATAACTCTCCGACTGGCATCTCGTGAGAGGTTTCTCTTAGTTATGGTTTATTTCTTTTCTGTCGCGAGTACGTTTGCTCGTCTATGATTACAATTGTTCGACACGAAACTTACGCGCTCGTGGACACCCACACGATCACCCTACCCACTCCGGCTCTCGCAACCGAGCTGCGTCGCTGTTTCTTCGACGGCTACCAGCAGTGCGGGGGTGTCGCTCGTACGAGCTACCACATTTCGCGTTTCGGTCTCGCACTCGCGATTTCGCCCTATTCATACTCTCACGCATCGTACTATACTTTCATTATTTCGGCTTTTGTCGTTCGAAGCTTTTTCATTTGATCCCCGATTTTACGCACATATAATACAGTACAGCATATATGAATATATATACACGTATATATGTACATATATATATATCGTAAAATACGAATAGCCAGAGGAACAACAATTGAGTCAAGCGATTTTACGTACCAAATAACATAATAGAAAAAAAAATCTTGCGGGCAAAAAGTTTGCGAAGCAGAGTGATTGAGTTCGCGTCGCGTATAGCCTTCGCGCCACGGTGAAAAGGAACCTCTCCTCTCGCCGGGCGGATATATCGACGGAACTGCCGCCCCGGTGCCATGACTGTATGTGTTCGACGTGCGAGTCGACAAGCGGAAGTTAACCTTGGAAAAGTTAGCCTCGAAGGGCCGTGAATGTTTCAACACCTATCGATCCCCGGTTCTCCGTCACGTGTGCGTGCGCGACGATGCTCGTGTATTTTATTTTTGTCATCGGCTTTTTATTCGCCCCGAGTGTGTCTGTCCGTCGCTGCCAAGAATCGTAATTTAATTGCTACTCGTTTTTAACGACCGACCCGTACTCTACGAGAGCTATTAAATCTGTCCGGGACCGATGCAACAATTTCCACCTATTCGACTCGTAATAAGTGATAATAATCGTCGAGGAGGATCAATCGAAGACGTCCTTCACCGTCGTGAGTTCGTAGTGCCTGTGGTCAAACACCCTAACATTGGTACAACCGACGGCGTTGCAGCAGCAGCGGCAGCAGTCGTAACCTTCGACCGACGATTAATTATAAAACTCGGGACGAGGAAATGCTCACTAGAGAGTAAGCACGTGTACTGTACACAACTGTATACGCTCGTAAAACAATAAGCAGCTCGACACGTACAGAGAAAAACAAAAGCACTGGACAATATCGCCAGGCATATATCACTGGGTACTCGAATATTAAGAACAATAATTAAAGAAAAAACTAACTCGAACACCTCGTACCCCGTGGTCAAACACCCTAACGCTGGTACGACGGAGGGCGTCAGGGTAGCAGTCATAATCTTTGTCGACGATAATTGTAAAACTCGGGACGGAGAAACGTTCACGTAGTGAGTAAGCACGTGTACTGTACACAACTGTATACGCTCGTAAGCCAGTAAGCAGCCCGACACGTACAAGAAAAACAAAGGCACAGAACTCGAACATTAATGACAACAATGATTTCAACAACAAAAACGTACTCTCCGTACACCTCGTATACTGCCCACATGTAACGTAATCCGCGAATTTTATTTTTCACATGGTTAGCACGAAAGATCGAAAAATCGTTAAGCTTTCCCCCTCCCCATTGTCACGATAACAATAATGCACCACATTTAACAAATTTTTGTTGACCGGATGTTGAATTGTACCATCGGTGTGTCGATATCGTGTAAATAGTGCTTTGTGTGTAAACGCATTTGTCGTGGGGCTTTTCATGTGACAATACGCACACCAACGAACGATCGATTAAAAATGAGAGATTATCGATCGCGGTGCTTTCGATGATATTCGTCGAAAAAAAAACGTACCCGTTGTTCTCTGCCCCCTGCACACCGGCTGAGACAAAGTTTTACGAAACTGTGTAAATTCTGAGCCATATATATATATATAATATATATATATATATATATATATATATATATATATATACATTCAATACTGTGGAATCAGAAGGGAGTCGCCTCAGCGAGTTATCGTTCGCTCTCGTGACATCGGCAGTTTGCGCGCTTGGTAAATCAATCGAGAGCTTTTGCTATTAATGTCGCGGCGGGACCAACGTCGACGACGAAAGTTCCGCATAGCTTTCGGAGAGTGGAGTAGCAGTAGATAGGAAGGACGGGCCGTTACTGTCTGGCGAGCCGGGACGGGAGGGAGAGAGAGAGTGAGAGAGTGAGGCTAGAGAACAGAGCGTAAAATCGTTCTTTGTCATGCTCGCTTGCGGCAGCGTGTATAGCGAGTCGTGCGCACGTCGCCTCTCCGAACAGTCGACATATCCGATTTATCAGTTCACCTTCGCTCTTCGCGAGAATCCTCGAGCGACGATTCGAGAAGTAGCTATTGCGGCACACGGAAGAAAAATGAAAAAATAAATAAAATAAAAACAAAGAAGCGAATGAGAAATCCGCCTAAAGAGACAATGCATAGTTGGGAAAGTTATAACAGAGAATTCGTAAACGAGGTATAATTTTTTTTTTGTTGATGAAACGTGTTGGTTCAGAAGCGAGATAAAATAGTTACAAAACGCGTCTTGTGTAGTATATTTTTAACACCCGACCTTTCGGAAGCCGGTCCGTAGGCCACTGGCCGAGCGGTAGTTTCGCATCCGCGAAGGTCTTGCCTTGGGTCTCGTCTCGCGGTAAATATATGTATATTTTTTACGGTCGGACAAATGTCTAAAATGGAACATGGAGCATTAAATTCTAAAAATAAATAAACCAACAAAAAAATGAAATAGTGACGGAGCAGAATAAACATAAATAAGATAAGCACCACCAGGAAGATTGTTCAGCAACGGCGGTCGCAAGAACGGCGCAGTCGACGAAGTGCGACACTGCTCGGTGCGCTTATCCCCCGTGCCTTTTGTGTGTGTGCGCGCACCGCAGCAATGAGACACGATATTACGTAGTGCGTGAAATAAGAAAAAACAAAAAAAAATGTAAAAAATCATCACTGCCATCGTCTCGCGCGTGTCCTCTCGTCCCCCTCGTCGTGCCGACCGACGCAAGCTGGCCAGTGTGAAACGCACCGAAATGACGATCGCAGTCGTTGCCACTTTAGCAGCGCTGACGTACCGGTCGACGAAGTTGCGATTAACGTGCTCGCGGCCGCGGCAGACGCTCCCGCAAAATCAGATGCAAAAACGTATCCGATAGCGAGAAGGACGACTCTTGGAGAGTGCTCAAAAAGTTTCGACGCACAAAGGCTTATACGTGATTATTAGAGCCCGCGGATTAACGACTCGATTATTTCCACCGCGGCCTTTTGTTTGTGCATTGTACGGCACGATAACAGAACGGGGGAGAAAGAATGCAATACTAGCAATTATCGTTCGAAACGCGACACGACACTGTTCCGAACGAGGCAGCATACTCTCTTGTGTTTACGTTCGTATGTGTGTGTTCTTTGTGTGTGCATTTTGTTCGTCTCGTGTTTGAACAAGACCACAGACGCTGTCCTGCCGTTTGCAACGACAAAACGTACCTCACCGCAAGCCTCTCGTACACATCGACTGTTCATCCTCCATTGTTCGGTGTTTTTTCCTCTATCGCCACCGTCGCACTCTCGTCTGCAAGTCCGAAAATCAAATCGAACACAAAACCGATCGAATATCTCTCTCTGTCTCGAGTCATAAACAAAAACAATTGACAAACAAACAAAACTTGAAAAAAAAGCAAAGAATCATCAATCATGAATCTTATGTTTCGAAAGAACTTTGGTGGAGACAAAGGGGCCGGCGTCAGTGGAGACGGTACTGGACGCACGGGAATCGGTTCTTACGGGCCGGTTCTTAGTTCCGTCGGGGGTGCCGGGGGCGTCGCCGGGTCCTGCGTAGGATCCGGAGCCCCGCGTCTCGCCCTGAGGCCGAGTATCGGGCCCATCGGAGGCCGTGGACAGATTCGACGGAGTCGCGAATTCGGTTATTATCCGATGGAGGAGCATCCGAGCCACGCTTACCGCACTCATCTGTTCCTGTCGCCGCCCGCAGGTGTGCCCGAGGAAACTGAGCCGCGGCTGGGTCCTGGTCCCCGCCGGAACTCTGGGCCTCACGTCATCAAGTGGGGCGGCGGAGGCTCACAGAACAATCCTAACGCCAATCAGCAGCAGAGCCCGTCCTCGAATGCCACCTCGGCTGCGACATCTCCTGGGACCACCAATGCCAATAAGAGGAAACCGCAAAACGGCAACAATCAGGGAAAGGAGCCTTCCGAACCGCCAACTCCCACTGCCTCTAGACAGGTACCTTTCTTCGGTTAAATTTTTATTTTATTTATTTTTTATTGCAATGGAAGTTGCTAGAAACATTTTTTATTTATTTTTATTTCTATTAGTACAGTCGTACACGAAGGCGCGAATATAAAAGTAGAACAGTCGGGCGCGAACCATATAGTATGAGGAACTTAAAGGAAGTTACTGCTTGGAACTGCCTTTATTAACAGTAACGGAAGTGGATTTGCATTACTGCGTGGATCCTCGATCAAGGAACCTATTGATAACGATGTTTTTGCAAATACATAAAATGATAGATGCAAATTTCTTTGATGATACATTTTCGTTAAGTTTTTTCGAATGTCCAATTGTGATTAAAAATTAATATACTTTTTCGATGAAATTAGAGTAAATTATTAAAAATAAAGTGTTTTCAATGTTTTTAATGGACTGAACATTAATTTTTCGTCAAAATTGTACATGAAATTTACTATACCAGTTTTTGCATAAAAACTTCCAGTCCGGTACATTAAATTTCATACGAATTTTTTTTACAGTGCATGGTGATTAATATGTCTCTTGGTTGAGGACACATGTAATAATTCAAATCAGCCTCCTTTACTGTCATGAAATGTATACAATTTTGGATAAATAATTGTAAAAATTTTGCACTCATTTGATTAGTATGCCACGCTGTAACTACCTTAAACCGGAATCGATGGATCATAATCGCAAATATTTCCGCGACACGAAATGATGGCGTCACCCCTGGCATGGTGGTTCGTTCTAGGCGTGGATGAGGTCGGGATGTGCGTGCATCGTCTGCGACACGTTTATGCCTCGTTACACACAGGAGTGCTGACGCTCGTTCCAAGGCCGGCCGTCGACAGTCGGGCGCATATTTACCCCGCGCGATGCACGATTTTATATTCATGTCCAAGCCGCGCGATTGCCACGGCTGGTTTACGTTCGGACAGGAGCAGCGGCGCTCCGACGAGCTTTGTCATTCGCTCCGACCTTGGACTCGATGAATCCGAACCGGACGACATCTAAGCAGCGGTTGTAGCGAACCCGCTACAATAATACTTGTGCATTTATGTTTAATTTTATTTTTATTCAACCATACAATGCGGTTCACGAACAAGAATGATTAACTCACTTGCGTGTGTCAGAGCTAAGAGAGGGATGCGACGACGCACCATCGCGTGTCACTCGTACCAACTGCACAGGCGATCGTGTGAATTCAGCTCAAGGTCGCGCGAATGTGCGATTCGATGTCAGAAATCATTCTGTCGTTGGGTTTATATTATTGCTATTATTATTACGTATCCAATATGCGGTACCTTAAATAATACTGTTCGAAGGACTCGAGGGCGCCTCATCTGATCCATCCCCAACGAAAAGGTTTTTTTCGCTCGGAATTTCGGTACTTCCGGTAAAAAAACAAATCAAAACAAAAAAAAAACAATCAACCGCACTAAAGATATTGCGAACGCGAATTCGACATAACAATAATTCCGTAGAGTTGTAAAGTTGTAAAGAAAAAATTTAAACAAAAAGAATGAAAATAATTGTTTTAACGAATAATGAAGAAACCTTTTCACCTAAGATTTTAACACATTTAATGTACGAGCGAGACGAACATTTGCACTCTGCACTGCAGGTATCCTTCAGCGGCAATCGTCCGGCGGGAAACTACACACCGCTGATAGTATCCGGAAGCAGTCCTCCGCGGGGCGAACCAATATCCCTGGCCACGCTGGACCGCGACTGCTTCATCATACCCCTCGCCTCGCTCGAGCGATTTCTTCCAGCTGGAGTGCCGGTACGATGAGCTTTGCCATTTGAAGCGTGACGGAGTTTTATCCTCATACCCCTCTCAAACTCGCGAGTCCCTTGAAGTGTAAACGAAAAAGTCCCTCGGTCAAAAAGTCGAAGGTCCAGTAACTTTATCCAGATCCGTCGACAAAATTGTTTTCTCACGAAAGTTAAGAAACCCTTGTGTTATCCCCCTTTGTTATATATTTCAAGCACGCGCCTATAGCTGACAAAAAGAGATCGGGAAGTCCCCTGTCGGTTCTCGAGGTCGAGGATCCGAAGCAGTGCGTTCTCGCCCACTTCATGAGCCCTCTCGAGGCCCTGGATCCCCTCGTCGAGTCGCCGATCGCAAGGCCACTGGTTCTACAACGCGACACCGCCGCGGAACTCATCGCCGAAATCGCACCTTCGGCCTCGCAGAGTATACTGCTCACGAATATGGAGAGAAACGGTGAGTTGGCCCGATCGGTTAATAAACAAGGACCGATCAAAGAAGCTTTATTATTTCATGACAATAAAAAAATAATAATAACTAATAATTTATTATTGATATTAATATTATTGATGTTGTTGTTATTATTTTCTAGCGGATTTTCCGTTCATCACGTATTACTTGATAAACAAGCACAGCACGGATCCGAGCGATTTTTATCAGGAAGTTCAGTGCGCAGCGCTGAGAAAGTTCGATCCCCGGGACTTGCGTTACGCGGCCAGTCACACCCTAGACCTGTTCAACGAAGTGGCGACGATAGCGAGGCCACCGTTGGAACCACCCGGTGGTAGGCCACCGATTCCGTCCACCGGCTACATCGTTTCTATTTTCAAAGTTTTCGAGGGCGACGACGGTCTAAAGTTCGAGCAGAACTGGCTCTATTGGACTGGTAAGCTGCACAAAGAGACAGAGAGAGAGAGAGAGAGAGAGAGAGTTTTCCATTGTCTTTGAGTGGAAGACCCTCGAAGGATCTCCTCTCAGTCGTGGAGAATATTCCACGGTCTACTATAACCGTGTCGGTTTCACTTGTTACAGGTGCCCGTATGATATATCGATATCTCCCAAAGTCCGTGGGACTGAAACGCATAACCCTGCACAAGTCAATGTCCCAGGGGGACAAGATGTATCTGCTGATATGCGAGTGTTCCCAGCTTCAAGATAATCTCTCAGCGGCGGCGATCCTTCTGCCCGCCCTTCGGGCGCGACTCTGCGGCTACACGGGTCTTTACAGGCCATCCGTGTGCTTCTGATTTTACGTACCACAATTAATTTTTTTTTTCTCCAATTACGATTAATATATTATATTTAGATAAGCGATTATTGGCTGACATAGCGCTGAATTTTTGTACTAAAGAATGAAACGAACGGAGACCGGGGAGGCAGGGAAAAATCGCGTCGCCGAACAAATTGTACGATCGACGTATTTCGATCGTGCAATCGACGAACGACCCTCGTTCGTTCTCCAATCTCATTACGCCAACAATTAACGAGCATTGAAACAAATTTTTACAACGGCTACTAAAATTAACGACATATCATGTTTGATGAGCTGTGATATCAAAAAGAAAATCCATGTGTCACACTAACAAACACGATTTATTAGTGATCAAAGAGATTCTTGCGTATCGATTATCGATGCAATAGTCGCTGATAAACTAGTAATATTGCCGCAACTTTAAGAACGAGAAGTTTTTCATTAGAAGATATCGATCACAGGATATTACCGATTAGAGAAGTTATCTCGTCCAGCGATGGAATAGTCGAATGCTTTTTGATAATGCGGAAACGCGCGACATTTTTTTTTAAAGCAAACAAAAAATAGCCAATATTCTGGCGACGCGCCGACCATATGAGAAAGAATCAGCTCGATTATTAGATTATCTCTCAACGATCTAGGGACGAACAATTAGGATTAATTGATCGAGTTCGACATAATTAAACTGTAGGTGTAGCGGTACAAAATCGATTTTATAGTCAATTAATACGCTTGTTGCAATACAGACAATAGCTAGACAATTGCGCAGGCGCAATCTTCGACTAATAATGTAATATAATAATTCCATAGATCTAGGTTTTTATTGAAAAAAAAATAGATATGATTGAATCTATCATTAGAGAAAAAATACGAATGAAAAATACCATTGTACTCACCGACCATGGAACAAGAGCCCTAAATCAATAAGAGCCTTGCAATTGTACTGTGATTCACGTGTATCGCGCACGCCACGATACACACATACATACGATTATACGATTAAACGCAAACTGTGATTGCATAATATTTTAAAACACGACGTGTGTCAGACTCTGTATATTGATAAATTATTTGCTCCGTCTTCGAGGTTATTTCGTTATTGAAATGTATTTTTTTTTCGTTCGTTTTCAAATCGCCGCGTTATCGATGAGGGCACGAAACATTGCGATTGCGCCGTTTGGAATGATTGTATAATTAAAAAAAAAGAAAAAAACAGATAAGGGCCATAAAGAAACTCGACCATTGAATTATCTCGTAAACTTACGATAAGATTTTGCAGCACGTTGTTGCCGATTTTTTAATAAACACGACAAGCGAAAGAGAAACAAAACAAAAAAAAAATAAAAAAATAAATAAACACGCAACTTTACGGGACACCATTAAGCAATAAATAAAAGTTAGGATAATTTTCTCGATTCATGTACAGCTAGAAACGCTACTGCAATAAACGACTTTTGACCACCTAGGAGCCTAAATAGAAACTTCCCGCAAATCTTGTGACGACGATACTGACGACTCTGAAGATATCTGCACGACATCAAATCTCATCTTTAGCAAGACTCTGCCAACGCGCCGTTTTAGGAAGAAAAAAAATGGTTTGCCTGTAGACTTTTATTTTCTAAGCAAACTTATTATTATTATTAAAAATTACAGAAAAGAAGTGAACACTTCTAAAATCTGCATCTTAGTAACTGAATTAAGTTTCATGTATACATGTGCAGGTCCAGCCTGTACTTTAATTGGTTGACTCACTCAAAGTCTATGACTGTCGTTGGCACAAACTTCAACGAACGAAGTATGTGTGACGGAACGCACACAATCATTATAAATTAATGAAATTTACTGCCATGCAGATCTTCAGGGTCATCGATACTGAGTGGTAAGCAATTGAGACGACGAATAGATAAACTATTAATTTATTAATGTAAACACTCCCTTACGAGTATCGAGAATACGCAAAGTGCGAGGATGCTCAGTATCCCTTGGGTCCTCTAAATCTTCTTCTGCCATCTATCTGCAAGATAATTTTTATGTTAAACGTCGGCAGCATTGAAAAAAAATGCTTTATTGCTAAATACGTTTATTAACATACGATGGAGCGTTTGCATTCAAAGAAAACTAGACGGAGGGCCTGGCATTCATCCGGCACGGTACCATCAGTCCTTCCAAGGCACTCTCTCGGGGTACGTTTGTGCTGGGGAAGAAATTTAAAAAAAAACAGTACAATATTATATAAACAACTTGCAGAGCGGATAATCGAGCAATGATGAAAACATAAACTAGGAGGTTTACTCACGATCTTGCAACAGTCACTTTGGAGAAGGCACATTTTTAGATCAGCTCGCGCACCGGCACATCTCGACTGATCCTTGAGCCTTTCGTTGGGTTCCTCGTATCGCATCATCTTGACGACGATGTTAGTTCATCAATTAATATGAGGAGCGACCACGAACAATTCACGCATCGGGGTAGCGAGCGTAACACCGCGCGGCATAACAATCGCGAGTGAGAAATCAGCTGACTCGACCAGTCGGCGACGTGTATCACATAAACACCGACAAGTCAACACGATTAGACGAAACAAAAACACTTTCTTCTTCTTCCTCCGTTTTTCTTGGATTTATGTCGCTTGACCAACTTCCATAAAAAACACTTTACAAGATGCGAAATGACGCAGGAACGTTCCACTGACGTACGTTCACAGGAAAACCGTAATGCGAAAAATAAATTTTGCGAGGGCGAATGAAGCTTCGAGGTTATGTGTCCGGCCGATATTTGCACTTTGGGAACTCTACAATGATTGGGTAGGGTATCCACATTTACACCAAATTCCTATGAAACAAAACTCATTTCCGCCAGAAAGTAACTAGGTTGGAGAAACATCGTAGGTGTTTTCAATTTGGCGGTTTTCGTTATTATATGTTACGTCGCGGCCTATGTTACTGGGGAGTTTACTGTTGATTGGCTCGTCACGAGCCACTATATTGACCTGATTCGTGTTGCCGCGGAGAATAGAAATTCGGACCTCGAGTATCAGAGGTGCTTTCGATTTGGCGTTTTTTCGTTATTACAACGTGAGTGCGCATGCGCACTCACGTTGTAATAACGAAGAAACCATGAGAAGAAACGCCAAATCGAAAGCACCTCAGAATTAAAATTATTCCCTATACGTCTGGTATCGAATGGTTGCCAACGTCGAGAAATTACAATGAACTAAGTCGCGCAGTTGGCAACGAAGTTTCCTTCGAATTATTTACATCGCCGAATCGCGGCCTTCGGAGAATAATGAAGGGAATTTCCCATATTAACGCGAATGCGATTGAAGGGTACGATTGTTAGCTTTATATCCAGTTATTGCCGGTTTCAGCCCCAAGATCCGCAACAATAATATCCAGTGATTTATACACGAAATCGATTTTTCATACGCCGCTTTGTTCCCGGCGAGTGTTGGCTATACAGTCGTTTTCTCCGAACGTATTAGCAATATAGTTTCCAGGCGAAGGAACATCAACGCATCGACGATCATGAAACGAACGATATTTTTGTTATTGTTGACTTTAACGTCGAAAATATTAGCGTCGCACAACATCGTTCTCATTGTCGCCGATGATTTAGATTCGGAACTCGATGGGATGGTGAGTAAATTTATTTTTCTCACACTTTCGTAAACAATTTATATATTAACTTTACATTATAAAAATAAACTGTTATCTTTGCAGACCCCGTTGCCTAGTACTCGCAGCCTGATTGGGGCCCAGGGTGCAACATACACCAACTGTGTACGTTTGAATCTGGCCAAAACTTATGGTGAACAGCAATTGGCAAGTGGAAAAATTAATCATGTCTTATTCCAGTTTGTAGCATCGCCAATTTGTTGTCCGAACCGAGCTTCCATATTAACTGGAAAGTACCAGCACAATCACAAGACCATGAACAACTCTATGGAGGGTGGCTGCAGTAGTCAAGAATGGCAGCGTACACAGGAGAAATATACTTTCGCATCGATATTGAAGAGGGAGATGAATTATAAAACTTTTTATGCGGGAAAGTACTTGAATCAGGTGTGATATATTATATCTTTCCAGTTAAAAAAAAATAAATAAATAAAGAAAAAAAGATTCTAAATAATACAAATATAAAGTTTTGTCGATAACGTATGAATGTTTAATGGCAATGTTCTGTTTGCAGTACGGTACGAGAGCAGCTGGCGGCCCCCGTTATTTCCCACCCGGTTGGGATTCCTGGGCAGGATTAGTCGGCAATTCGAAGTACTATAATTACTCGCTGTCCGTGAATGGCAGAGAGCGAAAATATGGCGACAATCCTGATACCGACTATCTCACGGATGTTATAGTAAAGCAAAATTACTGAATTATAATTTTTTTTAACATATAAGTAAGAACACCTTTGCGTTGTTTATTGATATGTCAATTTAACATTTTTAGGGTAAACTGGCTGTTCCTTTTATAAATAGTCAAAAAAATAGCGATGAACCATTCTTGATGGTTCTGTCGCCACCGGCGCCGCACGCTCCGTTTATTCCGGCCAGTAGACACAGTGGAAAGTACAAAGATGTCAAGGCTAAGAAAACACCGAGTTTTGATATCGCCGGTCAGACGGTAAATTTTGCTTCCTCATAGAGAAAGCTGTTTACGTACAAAAAAAAAAAAATTGAAATTTTAATGTCACAATACTTAAAGTAGTCTAAAGTAGTCGTAGAGAAATGTGATTTTTAGTTGGATGTATGTATGTGTATGTGTGTATGTGACAGACTTACATCGTTTAAAATGGCTATAATTCGGAAGAGTTTGATAACGTGTTGATATTCTGTACACGAATAGAGTGGTCATGTTTTTTCATTCAGTGCAATTTTCATGGTTGGTTTGAGGTTTTTAGAATACACTCAAAGACACGAGGTACTCACGGTACTCGAGAAATTGAGAAAAGTCTTATTTTTTTTTCTTTTTATTCACCAGGATAAACATTGGCTCGTGAGAATGGGACCGTCCCCTCTGCCGAAAAGCACTATGATGCTTTTGGACGACACGTACAGACGACGATGGGAAACTTTAGCGGCGGTCGACGAGATGGTGGCCAAAGTTCACAAAGCTCTGGCGGACAACGATCTTCTGAGCAAAACTTACGTTATCTTCACATCGGACAACGGTTATCACATCGGTGATCAATATGTTTATAAATATTATCAAAGGGGATCGTAAATTCCGAAGAGGCTCGAAACGAAGACTTGTTAATTGATTTCAATTTTCGCAGGACAGTTCAGTATGCCTATCGATAAGCGTCAACCGTACGAGACCGACATAAAAGTGCCGCTGCTCGTTATTGGTCCTGGAATATCACCTTCCAACATCACCGCGCCCGTCAGTAGCGTTGATCTATTCGCTACGATTTTAGGCATCGCCGGGATAGAACATCCCTCGGACGGCACGACGATTTTAACGCCGCATTTGCCAGCCGATCGTACCGTCCTGGTCGAGTACAGGGGCGAACGATCCGAGATTCCAGACATAACAGGCTGTCCGACCGACAGCGATATGAATTTATCGGTAGGTTTTTTTTGCGTATCAATTGACCGGTAGAAAGGTTATCGTGAGATACACAGTAATAATAATAAAAAAATGTTCGTTTCTTAAACAATCATTGTTGCAGCATTGCAGCAAAGACATTGCGTGCAAGTGCGAAGACTCGAGAAACAATACGTACGCGTGCGTTCGTAGAGTGTCGGACAAGCACAATAATATCTTCTGCGTTTTCGAGGACGATGAGGTACTTAAAGCTTTCCAGTACTTCTTTCGGTGGTCGATAGAATGAAAATAAGGTATTTTTATTCTTTTTTAGAAATTCGTTGAAGCCTACGACGTTCACGAGGATCAATATCAATTGCACAATATCGGCTATAGTATGAAACACCGGTACAGAAATAAATTCAGGAAACGACTCAAGGAGATGGTCCAATGCGAAGGAGAGGGATGCGTCCGGATTGGACAAAATACATGAGGTGAATCGAAATGGAAATTTCGAAGTTCGATATATCGATTAATTTAAAGAAAAATCGTTCCTCACGCAAATTTTTTAGTCACATCGTTGATATACTTTTGCAATCTTGAAGTTATCTGCTTCACTGAAACATACGAAGATGAACAAAGTTATCGAACGAAGAGCATAATACAGGTTCGTTGGTAAATAAAATCATCGACTATCAAGTTTATAGTTCGTTTTTCGTTTATTCGCTCCTTGTCACACCAAGATAAGTTCGCAAGTTCGACACTCACCTCGATTATTACATTAATTAATGAAAGACAAACGCAGTAAGACAATAAAAACAAAACGAACAAATGATACAAAAGGTGATGATGCTTCTTTTTTTTAATATATATTTTTTTAGTATCGTACTATTACACGCTACACGGTCGTTATCGTAAACATCTTATCACTATGTCAATTCTTCACTTGTGTATGTATTACATTTAAGTCAGGCGTAAATTGACGATCTCTCGCGATTATACAACATCTCAAGCTCCAACGACGTAGAGCCTCAAACGTTATCTTACGTTTTCATTTTCATGAAATATTTGTTTTTTCGGTTTTTTCTTTTTGTTATTTTTATCATTTTTTTTTTACGAATCACAATATGCACTTTCGAAATTGCGCTCAAACTCTCATTTCGTACAATCGCCAAACGATATTATACGCAACGCGACATCGACATTCATTCACATGCGCGACCGTATGGATAAGGGCGCTTCGTCGCGTTAAATGTATGTTTTTATTTTTTCGTTTTTGTTTATTTTTATTTTTTCGTTTTTCGTCGTGCATAATTCGACGAACTATTTACAGCCCCGCTTCCAGTCTCAATTAAAAATTGTCCTCACACACCGTAGAAGAGATTGCACCGTAGCAGTGTCGAGCAGGAGTATATATATATATATATATATTGGGCTCAATCAAACGCGACGACGGCTTATCGCTGACCGCAGTTACACATAGTCCTTCGGTCCACTCGTCAACGTTTTGTGTATATATATATATATATATAGGTTTAATAATCATGTATTCGCCGATCATATGTTCATCATGACTATGTTAGATCGGCCTCGCTCCCCCGAGTTCCGTGGGTGGACACAGAGAGATAGAGAGAGAATCGCATCGTCAAATCATTTCTCTCACCAAACCGATATCCGCGTGTGTATGTGTGTATTTTTATTTATTTTGTTTCGATATTTAAATCTAACGAGCATCTCTTCCCGTTTCGATCTTTCGAGACAGAGATATGTGTATACTATATACTCGAATTATGAATTGTTTTTATTTACCTTATTTAGCCTACTTACTCGTAACAACGCTAAACCGCGTATGATTGTCTACTAGGCTATTCTCTACTCTTCTCGTTTATTCATTTCACTTTTTCTTTTTTTTTCAAGCTTCGATTTTGTCATCCCTTTAGAATGGTTTTACTGTACTTTTTTTTGTTTGGCAATAAAGAGGTTTTTTTTTTCATACACGTCTGTGGAGAGGGGGAGCGCAAAGTACACGATATTCGTTATCATAGTTATTACAATTATCATAGTTATTATTATTAATATTTATCGCTATCTAGTCTACAATTAATTATTAGTCGTTAATGTAAATACTACGAAATCTAATCACATTATTCATTAACTAGTTACACACACTGCCTGTAAACTATTTTTTAGGCTCGTTTTACGTTCCTTCTGCTTCGTTTTATTTTTATTTTCCATTGATTATTTTTAGCCGCCGATTTAATGGAGAGAGCAGTTTCACGCAGTTGTATTCACGATCGACTCGATAAAGCACGTTTAGGTAGGCGTTCCAAATAACACATCTTCGTTAAAGAGGACTACCCGCGAGCGTGGCGCGTTTGGCGGTGACTAGTCGTCAGGGTATTTTTTTTATCATTCAGCGCTAAACTGTGTAAACTTTAACCTCAGTTCTTGTCGAGGAATTCTACTATATCATCCCTGTCCGTTGATTTTTCGTTATTTTTTTTACACCGCGATAGTTCCTATCAACGTTGGCGGCCGCCTCGCGACAGATGTAAAATACGTACATGTGACGCGCGTTGGAGGGGAAAAAATACTTTCGAATAGAAATTTTTATTCAATTTTTTTTCGCGTACTTTCGCGAAGAAATGAAATTGTTGTAGTCCGAGAGAGAAAATTTTATTTTGAGGAGATTGAGGTTTTTTTTAAATCTATAGTACTAAGATCGCGTCACGTAATCGATATAGGCGTACGCACTGTGTGTATGGATATTTATTATACGTAATAAGAGTTGCTTTTTTTGTTGTTTTTCTTCTTTTATGGTTTAATAATGTACGTTGATACACAATGATTTTTATGCTTTTTTCGTCTATACACATAATTTGTTCCCGATGTATATAATTGAACACACCTAAAAACATAAACTGTACACGCACACGCGCGCCCGCAATGTGAGAGATTGATGAGAAAACAGCGACTCTCGCGATCGCCGGAGCAGCCGAATCCGAAACAGCTCTTTTTTCTTTTTTAATTAGATTATAGTTTGTTTATTACTTGCTTATTATCATTATCTCTAAGCTTTATCCTAAGTCGACATTAATTATCTACTGTTTTCACACGCTCGGTTTTTCTTTTTCTTCTCTATGCTTTTTCCGAATGTCTCTTCGCTATCGATCTTCGAGGCGTGTCCGTCGGTCATCTCTCGCACTTCAATATTTATTGATATATATATATATATATATTTTTATAAATACTTTGTTGTTGTTGTTGTTGTTTCTTTTGATATTTCGTTCACTGTAAACATGTCCCTTAATTTAACGCTTTACGATTAACTGTATTAATTGTTTTATACGCTATAGTATTTCAATGTGTCTAAGCTTCTACGGTCGGATGAGATGTTTTTTTTTTATTTTAATTTATGTTTTAATTTGTTCTCGTTGGATGACGGCGGGGTTTTTAATCTCGATGTGAACAAAATAAACGTCCAACCAATCCGCTGCTTACCGAGGAATCGTTGCAAGCTATTTTTTTGTTCGGCAACTTTTGTTCTTTTTCTCGCGCAATCGTCGATCTGAGGAAACGATTTTTTTGGCCCGTTAATTCGTTAATCGCGAGATACTATTATTTAATGAAACAATTATCGTTAAACGGCGCGTCGGAGCAATTAAATTAAATTATTCGTAACATTGTTCTAATTTTTTTTTCTTGCTTTTCAGTCTTGACACGTTGTCTGTCGATATCTCCGTTCTACACCGTGAGCGATTTGGTTTCAGCTATTCGACCTTGTTTGACGTTGAACAATAGTGTTTCTTTTTTTTTTAAGTAAAAAGAAAAAATTTTAATCACTCAATCGTTTCTCCGATCGATGTACCTCGACACTTCGGGCAAGAATGGAGTAACAGAAGAATAAAAACGTGCTGTGTGGAGAAGGCAGTGGTAATATAATTGCAATGCAGTGTAATTCACTTTTTTCGTAACAATATTTAGCAATGATCATGTTGGAAAAAAAGACAGACAAAAAAGTGAACGCTTGGTAAAGATCGTTGATACGATAATAACGAAGGTGTAAAGCTAATTCAAAATATATCACTACGGATGTACACCTTGGACACACGACTATGGCTCGATGAACAATTTATAGCGCAATGCATAACGAGTGTCACAAAATTCCCGTCAAAATATTGCGGAGCCGTATTCAGGATTCAAAACTACACAAACTTCCCTCTGAACATTTCATTTTTCTATAGCCAATAATTTTTGCGACTATAAAGCAAATTATGGATTTGTAAAAAAAAAAAAAAAAAATGCCAAAAAGAAGATTTTTACCGACTTTCAAATCTTGAGTAGCGAACCTGGCACTTAAAAAAAAAAGTTTGCTACAATTCTGCTCGTGTATGTAATATGTACAGATCCCGCGTCAGATCGAGCGTTATTGATTCCCGGTTTTCGTCGTCACTGCGAATGTTGCGAAAGGACATGCTATAGCGACATTAGCGATGATCAACGTTATAATACGAGAAACAATAGTACTTTTTTCTACTTTTTCTTCACCGTTAAGTTTTTAATAATTAAAGAATATTTTACGAATACGTTGTTACAATTCTTATTATCGGAGATCTAAGTAAGACAGTGGTAGTTTAATATCACAATACGACTACTCAGGCCTCGCGCGAAACTGGGGTACACGCTACGATTTGAGGAACGCCGACTCCCGCTTTCTGTGGTTCTTATCAATTTTTTTCCTTCTTTTCTTATTTATTCGACAATTGAAACGATTCTCGTGCTCGCGAAACTGCCGAACCGAGTCTGTTTATTAATTGTTTTTATGTAAAATTTTTCATTTTTCCCTTTCCTTCTCGACATTTTTCTGCGACTTCCACGTCCGAGTGTAAAGTTCGTCAAATCGGTTATCGCCGGAAAATGTTCGAGATGTGTGTTTTTTTTAAATTTCTTCAGATCGGCGAAAGTTCCTAGTCTTAACATTTCTTCTAAGCAGTCTTGGCTTCGAGTCAAACGCAATTGATCTTGGTCATAATCTTGTATGTATCCAAAATTTTGTTGTTGTTCTAACGAGCCTTTGGTCGCTGCTTAAACGCGGAGCGTCGGATACAACTCTTGAGCGAACGAGTCGCGTGCACTACAAACGTGCATCTTATTAATAAAAAAAAAAGAAAACAAATTATTTATCGCATTCATTTTCTTCAACTTCGTTCACGCTTTGCTTTGGCCTCGTAAACCTTCCGTTTGCGGACTCTAGAGTCTCTGTCATGTACATGTCGTTTTATTTTATTGACGATAAAAAAAAGCTCTCGAAAAGCCATCGTCAGTCAATTATTAGTTCGAATCCACCCTTTCTCTTTGAATCCTGTCGCTTCGTCCGGTTCGTTTGCGAAATCATATTTTCTTTTAAAAAAATAAAAAATAAACAATGAAATAAACGGAGATACGTCGAAACAATGCTCCATTCTGTTTCCTCCTCGTTAATTTTTTTTCCGGCTCTTAGTTTTTAAAAATCTTTTATACAGGCTTGTAGATCGTATTTATTGTCGGCACTCGATCGTGTCTCAGGCGCGAATGAAGAAATGAAATAGAGAAATGAAAGCGGGCTGAGGAGGGCGGGGAGGGGAGGGGGGGGGGGAGCGTCGGATTTTACGTTTCCCTCTCGCATTATCGTCGCACCTTGCCGCATCGGTGTGCACGGTGTGCAACACCTTGTAACCGCGATATGTCACACCGCCTCGTCGGTTCTCATTGTCGAAAAGAACGGGTATCAATCTTAACAGGTCGTAGCGGTCAGAACTTCTTTAGAACTGAAGCGTCAAAGGAGCGAGGCGCGCTCGTCACAACTGCTTCCTAGCGCTCCTCCCGATCGTGGATTTTTCGTTTTTTTCCTCCCACGATCTTGAGGAGAACTCGATTGAGAATTTAGAAGTGGCTAGCGCATACCCGACTTCACAATATCGGTGGCAAAAATGTGCCTGAGTCGTCGAGATTGGGGTCGAGGCTCGCGACGATGTCGCCAGTTGACGCGTGCCTCGAGGCAGCCGGTTGAGTTCCACTCGCCAGCGCGTGGCTGCTCGCGCTTCCGTTCAATTTTCCCTTAACGACGAGACTACCACCGTCCGGATTGACGATAGCGGTTATCTTCGAAACGCACTTTCTTCCTCTGTAGAGCCTGTAGAGGGAGTACTGCTGCGGGGGGTCTTCCATCGTCGTTGCACGCTGTCGCGTTGCACTCACGTTGACGCTCGGCGCGTGGCCGCTCGTCTGCGACGACTCGACGACGCTGCCCGTCATCGCTGCACTCAACACCGACGAGCTCATCGACGACGATGTCGACAGGTGCGTCGAGGACGACGTATTCAGCCACTCGTGACGCATCGCCTCGTCCGGTGTCATTCGCTTCTTGGCGTTCCATCTGGACGATTACCGACAAACAAAGAAGAAAATTAGACAAATTTATCGACCGTTCTTCAACGATGCGAATTCTCGAATTGAATCACGAAAATTCTGAATTCTGAAAATTCTGAATTGTAGATAAATAAAAAAGGCGAGCTCACACATTTCACCGGCAAACAAAGAAAAACATTAGAAAAATGTATCAATTGCTCTTCAACGAATTGAATTTCCGAATTGTAACTAGAAAATTCTGAAAATTCCGATCTCTAGAAAAATAAAAAAGCGAGTTCACAATTTATTTTTTTCCGTTGAAATGATAAAAAGTCGACTCACTCGAGACATCGGCTAACGAAGTCGACGAAGAGCGTGTCGTTCGAGCGAAGAGCTATGGCAACGTTCTTGTTGCCGGGTCGTCTTCTTCTGCCTTTGCTGTTCGTTATACAGCGAGGATTTCCTTTGGAGTCTGTCGACGAAGATCGAAGAAAAAAAAAAGTTTCGGTTAAGAAATAGAACAAAAATCAGTCGAGTAGTTTTTGTGAAAGATGAAAAAAAAAAATTAAATAAATTACCAAAGAAGAGCCTGCGACGGGACGCGTGGCTGATGAGGATCTCTGGGGGCAAGCCCAAAACTTCCATGATACACGCGAGTTGCTCGACCTCGTTCTCGCCCGGGAACAACGGATATCCCGTGTGAAGTTCGGCTAATATGCATCCCAAACTCCACATGTCGATCGGCGTGCCGTAAGGAAGACCCAGTATCACCTCCGGACTCCTGTAGAATCTCGACTGGATGTACGTGTACACTCGCTGATGGCTGTAGCACGACGAACCGAAGTCTATCACTTTTATCGAGCTGCTACCGCGTTGCTTGAGCAAAACGTTTTCCTAATGAAAAAAAAAATAAAAATTACAATGAAGAAAAGCTTAAAAATTACTTTTAAAACGTACAATTCTTTTCATCGACCGCCATAACAAGTTCGCCTATATAGTAAAAAATTATAATTTCACGAATTTAATTAATTAATGACCCTGAAATCAGCAAAATTTACGATTCTCTCGGTATTTACTCGAACGAAAGTTCTTGAATAATTATCAATGGGAAACCGTGCATAAATCGTTGGCTAGCTTCAACTTTCCTTTTTCACTCAGTTTATATGCATATTTGCGATGCAACGAGAGAGAAAGAGAGAAAAAGGGATGCCGAGTGAACGTACGTTCGTCGTTACAGATACGTGTATATACACGTATCTGTAACGTATATATATATATTTATATATGGATGTATAGTTTATGCGTCAAGATGAAAGCGACTGGGAAAAAAAATTGAAATGCCTCTCTCCCGACAGACGAAGGCCCCTCGACTCGCGGAATCTATATGCGAGCTTCTACATGTATGTCCATATATATATATATATATATATATATCAGAGGAATAAGACGCAAGCCGAGTGCATACCGCATGTATGTTCGCACTGTGCACACGAATAGGATAGCAATTCGTCTCGCTCATCGGACACGCACATAAATACACGCAACGCACCGTCGCGAAGTACGGGCTTACTCCATCGCGTGCGTGCGCGGTAAGTAAGAACACTTTCGAGCGTAAAAATGCGTGGTACCCGTGGTCATGCACGAGCAACGACGCAAGTTTTTTTTAATTAATTTTTTTTTTTTCGATCGGAATAGCTAATAATTGTGCGAGAACAAATTCTCCGCTTACCGGCTTCAGATCACAATGGATTATGTTCTCCCGATGCAAAAGCCTCAGACACTGTATCAGCGAGTTTGCGAATCGCCGGATGAGACTTATACTAAATCCCTGGTAGTTGTTCTTCTTTATCAACTCGTAGAGATTGAGACTGGAACAGAAAATTCGATTGGTTTAATATTTTTTTTTTGTTACAGTTTTTTTTTGTGCGCCAAATTTTGCAAGAAAATTATTTACCTCATCAGCTCGAAGCTGATGCACAAATGATTTCTGAAGTAGAAATATTCGAGCATGTGTATTACATTGTGCGACGAGTTCACCTCGAGATCTTTCTTCCTCAGATGATCCAAGATTCTCACTTCGATCAGAGCCTGGTGATGGAATCTCTTCTTGTTTCTGCGAAGTATAAAGAATTCAGGACGATGAGACGACAATGTTACAAGGATAGTGTACTGGCAAAGTTGCAGCACAGCCGAGTCAATTGACAAATTGCCCACTCGCCCGAGCGGGGTTCGGTCGGTAAGAAATACTATAATTATTTTTTTTCGCAGGCGCTAACAATCTCCGGTTCTAAGCAAATTTTTGCATGAAGCTGATATCGATTCAGGTTCATCAAGAATTTCTTTTTGAACGTAGATCAACAGGATTGTTGAAAAAATTTATTGCAGTTATTTATTACCGACCGCAGTGTTTCGCCCGCCCCCAATATTCGATATTCGCGTTTTCGTAGAATCAACGAAACACGAGAATGTGACTCAAGGCAGGGCGGTAGTTTGCGATGTACAAAAAAAAATATATATAGCCGCATTGACGAGCAATTAGTGCAGTCGAATGGCTCGACTGTTTTCGTCGGTGATTGATCGCTCGACGCGGCGAATGCTGTGCGACTAGGCGACGAACCTTATGATTTTGATGGCGATGTGCTGTCCCGTTTTATGATCGAGCGCTCGAATTACTTGGCCGAAGCTCCCCTTTCCTATCACCTCCAATATCTCGTATCTGCAAATTTGGACAATAAAAAAACAAAATTGTTAGATAATAAAATTGAAAAAAAATCTTAACATTTTTCGGGGTTTTTGAAAAAAAATTGTATTTATAATGATCATTAAATTGGAAATTTAATTCGCTCACCTGTAGGAGATATGATCGTGAGGTATCTTGTAGTAGCTACCGGTGTCATCGTCGTAGCCGCTATTCTCCGAGGACTCTTCGCCGTATATTTTACGCGCGGATAATCCAAGATACCAGATCTCCGAGTATTTCTCAATTTCCGTACGTTCGTATTCGGTCAGCCGAGAGCCGTAGTACTTGGTCGCTTCTTGGGGTGTCATTGGTAATCGTCGTCCTGTTTATTATCGAATAAAAAAAAATTGGAAATAATTAGTAAACAAAAAAATTCTTAAATATAACGAAAAAAACAACATTTTTGTATTTTCTGTTTTAAAATAAATCTTCTTAAAGAATTAGTTCCGGAATTACTAATAAAAAATGCATATGTTTTAATCAAGAAAAGAAACGAAAAAAAATTGTACGATATTTTTCAATCCACTTACCGTACGCATCGACGTGCAGATTCGTGTTAAGGGGATCGTGCATCGGCAGGTTGTGAATATTGTTCGACGTGGAGTGATTCGCATTGTTGTTATCGGTGCTGTCGACACGCGATGCTTTGCTTCCACTGAGCGACGGCAATTTCTGTAACAGGAAAAATGAAGATAAATTAATCTCAGTCGCGTATACGAACTTTGTTATTTTTCTTTTTATTTACAGAGAGGACAAGAACATTCCTATTTCATTTCGTGCTAAAGACACTCGGGAGATTTTCTTCTATTTCAACAGAGTGAATTCACTCCAGTTCGGAAGCGCTTCCATGCAGCAGGATATTTTCGTTACCGTGTAACTCGCACCGTACCCATTTATTTTTAGATAAATTTCTCTCTTCTCGAAACTCAGAAGATCGAGACGGATGGGCAGAGATATAAAAAAGTTTCGAACAAAAAGAAAAAAGTGAACTGCAATATTTCCCTCCATCCCTCTATCCCAATTTCATAGAGCCGAGTCGGCGGATCGTAACAGACAGCGACGAAAAAAAGAGCTTCGTCTTCCCGTACAGTAAAACACGAGACTGCCGGAACAAACATAGCACCAACTAGTTCCACGGACGCAAAAAAAAAAAAAAAAAAATTTCACCGTCTACGTTTTCATAGGTAGAATAAATCGTGTAGCGTCCTAATTCGTCGGTAAACATTTCAAGAATAGAAGCAGCGATAAAAGATATTCCCACCTTACTCGGTCGACGGATATATTTATACTTCGTGACAAATGTCATTGTAATACAACACGAGTAACGAACCTCTGAGAGGAAGACTGGAAACCAATGAGTGAAAATAAGAAGAAAAAAAAGTTTTTTTCCTCGAACCGGAGATATCGGGAAACGAGAGTGCATCTCGGTGCACGATGGAGAACGCGGCATGGTCTGTCCGGCCTAATGACGAAAAATGCTCTCGCGCTAATGCGACCTTCTTCTTGCCCCACATCTCTTGTATAATGTACTTTTATGCCCAGCAGCATTGCTCCGCTGCTCCGGTGTGCGGGCACTAGATTACAAACTTTTCCATTACATGGTGAGGCGAGATGTTCGAGAGGTGGCAAGAGTGAGGGGGCGCCGGGCTCGGGAAGTGTCGACGAGGAGGATCCGGGCCACGGGAGTACACGGTTCCTCGGGACATAATGCCCCACGAGACGTATCGATCCCGAGGGAAACCCTAACTACACCCATACCCACGGCATCACCGTCCCCGCCCGCGCCTTCCGTCGGCAAGAGTCCCCACGAATATTAGCGACTGACTGCCAGAGAGGATTTAACTCTTGACCCAAAAACCCCATCCTACCCTGTCTTCCCAGCGAGACTCAATTTCGTCGCGCCATCGCACGTTTCCGACTCCGGCGAGAGAAACTCCTCTCCCTCTCACGCTCCCTTCATCTACGTATGCACTCACGCGGCGGGTGAATTTAATTTCGGGAGGGCACGCAATTAGGCAAGCAAAGTTTGACGCTCCGGACAATTGACGCGAATTACGTTGACTCTTCTCCGGGGGGGATGAAATGATTCTCTCGCTTTTGATTGACATTTATTTTCGCGTACGAACAAAAAAAAACATTAATAAAAAAAATATATAAATCCATTTTTTTTCCAGTGATATATCGGTCTTCCGTATGATATATGGGAGAACCGCTATCCTTAAAAGAAAAAAAAAAGAAACATTGTCGAATCATTTTCACATCGGTGATATATTATTGTAACAGCCGATGTGAAAATGGTTCCGTAACTTTTTATTTGTTTTTGTTTCAATTTCCAACTCGGCATTTAATTTAATTTCCTCACAATGTGTGTTTAATTCTTCAGACACACACACTTTCTGGTTATTGAATTTGCGCGGTACAATTATATTCGTAATCTTTGGCCGGCGTAACGTAATGATTACTCGCGGAATATGACCGCTAATAAATTTATTCTTTGTGACACAATACAATACTAGGAATGAACGACGGAGAGCAGAGAGAGGGTGGAGGGAAATGAGAGCATTCTATAGAAATTGACAGACGGTATTGTAAGCGTAGGTCGGCGCACTCGGTGCTCCCCAAACGTTTCTCTTACATACTATAATGGATAGTATAAACGTGCATATATACTGTGTACATATGCATATATATATATATATAGATATACATATATATTATATAGGTTGTGTTAGCGTTATCGAGGCTCGTAGATATTAATAATAAAAAATTTCGCTCGGGTGAATAAACCAAGCTGCGCTGACGTACGAACCAAAGAGACCCTGGGAGTATGAATCGTAATTGAAGGCACTCGTCTCGACGTGCGCATATACATTCGAAAGCTTCTGTACTATAGTGGTACAAAGATGCCGTTTGTCGAGGGCGGTCATTAAATGCAAAATTTACTCACAATGCGTGGACAAAAAAGGCATTTCGGAGTGGAAGAACTCGAGGCTTTTTATTCGAGCTTCCGTCTATAATAAATTTTGGCGATTTAAAGCGTTTGACTGCACGGTCACTCAACTACATTGTGTGAAACAACGCTTGTAAAAAATCAATTGAGCTGTTACGGCTGCGGATTGGTGTACGGTGTGTCCGGACAGCGCGAGAAACATCGGCAGTAACCCGCAAGTGCGGTCGACGGAATTCCTAGTTGGAAAGCACGTCACAGAGTGGGCAAGTCGTCGGTCGCCCTGTGTATTATCGAGGCGTAATTATTCCTTGAGACGGAGTGCAATGCAATGCGGTTTGCCTTGTGGCTCATCGCCGCGGTACTCCGGTCGGCGCTTCTCGCACCTTTCTAATGCTGCGGAGAGGCACGTGTGCATATACGCAGCCCTTGCCCATACGGTTGTTCGCTACCTCTTCCACCGTGGTGACGGCGATGCTGTTGGGCACGCACGTAGGCACGGGGAAGCGTGCACCTCGTTACTGGCACACAAACGAACGCGTAGGTGTGTTGTCGCTCGTATTACGTACTTTCAGCGATATCTAAATACTGTACACCCACTCCGCCGAGTGTATCGTAATGTATAATGGTTTCGACGCGTGGGGTTGCCGCGTCGTCGTCGACTCGCGAATCGCCATAACTCGATCTTGGCAGCGTTCGTGTCAGGGAGAAATTTATTTGAACGGTGAAAAAGATGGACATCCAACAAACTTTTCTTCCGTTAATTTTAATATTTTTTTATTTCGTCGACGAACCGTATTTTTAATTTAAAGATTGTACATTTTTTAAATATTTCTAACTGCAATTCTGGGGAAATTTATTTCGGCGAGAGGAAGGCGAGACGTATGTTCGTTTATATCGTAGCTTTCTCGGTAGCTATTCCAAGGAGTGATCCAGAATTCTGTGCCTCTATATATATATATATATATATATATATATATATATACATAAAATCTCTCTCTCTCTATATATATATATATGTGCTGCATTAATAATAAGCACCACTCTCGCTGGAGGTTCTTTAGCATAAATGAATTGAAGAGAAGATTCACGCCCACGAATCCTTTCACTTGCACGACACGTAGACACGTATGACTTTGAAATAGATTTTCGTGAACTCGAGTTCGTTGCCTCCGCTGATGCTATCATAGAGACCCGCAGAACTCTAATGCCGACAGCCTTTGTGTGAGTTTTTTTTTTTTTAGAATCAACCACACAACATCCCAATTACGTATTGTGCGGGTAGCAGCCCCTGTTGAAAATTTCAATGAGGAATAATAACGTCAGCGTAAATTTCAGCTGCATGGGGGAGCATTGTCAATTTTGGCTTCTTATTTAAAAAACTAAAAAAAAAAAGACAAAAAGTAATGGTATCCCCCATAGAATTGAACAAAGAAAGAGTGGAAAGTATAAGTTACGTGTTAAAGACACGTTAAACGTGTCATGGACGCTAATCCACGGCCGAAATATAGTAATAATATAAATAATATATTGTTCTGCTTCCCGTTGTATAATATATATACATTGGCCTCTACATTTATACTCAACTAAGAACATTTCAACGACGAAATGAGCTCTCACTTTCCCGTTATGCCACAGAGAGTCCGCACTGACTCAAACTTTTTTCGGATCGAAAAGTTCCGCGAAATTGTGAATCGCGGGAGTCAGAGGATTTCACCGATTGTGCCGTGGAAAGCATTCCCGGACGATTGCGAAGAGCAGTGGCCGTCAGTGAGCGTCAAGCGACGCGACGAGACAAACTTTTATGTAAACGAGCTTCAACGACGACATTCTTCAGCTCGCACGAAGAACGACATAAGAAAAAAAACTTCGACTTTAATTAAGACTTGGAAAATCATTAACGTTAAACTTATAAGAATTATTATTATTATTATTATTTTCATCATCTTAACATTTTAGCATTCCTTGAGGAGACAAAAGTGTCTTGTATGTATCATTTGTTTTATCGACGGTGTTCGAAGATTTTGCATGTAATTTTGCATTTCATTATTCTGCCACATCTGCGAATGGGCATAATGTGTGATCGGTTTTTTCATAATAAAAATTGAATAAAAAAATATACAGTCCCTGACCCGGTGCAGCCCGAGTGACATCGCGTCAGTGTTTCACCGTTCAGCAAATACGTATCAATTAAACCAATAAAACCTGCGTGGCTATGCGCGCGTCTGTGTGCATATTTGCCAATGGGGGCTTAACAACGCAAATAAATCAACTGGAATCACGCGGCTTCGTCGTCAATTAGTCCTCTCGTTCGTTTGAAAAGAGCCCCGGAGCTGAAAGTCCGGAGCGAATCGAATGGCGAATCGTCGTTTAGTCGGAGCGAGAGCCGTATGCATGAGGGAGATCCGTCGATCGAATTGATCGAGGAAAATTTCGAGCCTACCCGTATGCGAATGAAACGAGCCGTAAGGCCGCGTCGACGAGAGAAAGATGGAAACGAACGGGGAAGAGAAGATAGACGAAACACACACAGCGAGTGTTTGACGAATCGCGCAGGCGTCGCTCAGTGTGTTACTGTTGACCCTTTCGTTCGGACGTTAAATGTTTCGACCCGCAACGAAATAGAAACACGTGAAACGTACGAGTGAACACGATGAATAAGAGATTCCCCTCTATAAAGCAAGGATCGCGTGCATCGTCGTTCGCTTCGAGTATAATAGAATATAATGTGTTATAATTCAGCGAAGCTCGTATTACAGTTAATTGTCTGCTGATTCGCTGGGAATTACAGAGAGAAAAAAATCTCACGTCCTAAACGATGAAATAAATTAAAAAATAAAGGAAAACCTAATTTTTATACCTTTGATTGCATTGAAACTGAGAAGGGGTTAATTCCTGGTTCGGAAAACGGCGTGAATTCGAAGAGATTCAAGGAATATTAAAAGGACGGTTCGGATCCTACGAGGATTCATCGTTCTGCCATTTTTCATTAATATAAAATAAGAAAATATTGAGAAAGAGAGAATCTAAGTAGTAGTAAAAAAAAGAGGATAGTCTAAAGGTATGTATTAAATTTTTATGTGAATACCGTAGATGTTTCATTTGTTTCGTTACAAAATCAATGATACAACGATATCCCACCGATTGAAGCTCTCTCGTCGTATTCTTTCAATCGCGAGATCGTTTTATCCGAGGAACCTTGTCCAACACATATCCCGCGTTAATGCAAGCGATAAACCGTGCGAACAAACGAGTCTCGATAAAGCTGAATCGCATAGAAACTGATTGGACGCCCGGGAGACCCCCGCCGGGCTGTTTGTTCGGTAATATGAGAGTATCGTCATTCAGGATTATAAGTAAAAATAATAATACATTTATTTATTTATTATCATATTATTTTTATATTATATATTTTCTTTCAAAATATAAAAATAAGAATATATGGGGGAGACCGGGGCCTATCCATACATATTGAGTTTCCCAACTTCTAGTTATCTTATTTAGGGTGGCCTATTACGCCCCGCGATAGCCTAATTTTTCGCTAGCCCATCTCGCCCCGGTTCCCCCTATATGCATAAGAAAGGTATGGCCTGGGTCGAGTGTCTTCTCAACTCTATGGAATCCAAGTCATCACCTGACACGACGAGATCATCCCTTCAAGACAGAGAACGAATAAAGACCGGGAGGGGAGGGGGAAGGAGCGGCGAGATAAAGTGAGAACCTAAAAGCTATTTGTCGTCGAGCAAGCTTGCGGATAGAAACGCCCGATTGGTTCAACGAGGACGAGAACGACGACGAAACGACGTCGCTATCACTGACCCAGTTGTTTCAGAGGCACCTGTGGTAATCTCTCGGCCAGCTAACCGATACCCACTGCCCCTTTAAATCGGGAACGTTTCGTGCCCACGAGCGAGAGAGAGAAAGAGAGAGAGAGAGAGATAACTGATCGAGACAGTAGCACAAAGGTGTATCGGAGTCACACACACCGGATTCTCCTATCTCGAACCTCGTCGTTCTCGTGAAAGGTAGAAGAATCCCGTAGATCCATTTCTGTTACGGGACGGTTTAATCTGCACGATTACCGATTGAGATCACGCAGGCGCGATTGTTATCTCCATGCGTCAGTATCGGTGGAGAAATGAAGGATCTGGTTGTCTCTTATTGGGTCAGTAAATACATCGGGCTCGTGTAATTTTCTTTTACGTTTTATTCATTTTTTTTTTATCGCTGATCAAGCGAGGTCTTATTTTCTTCGAGATGAAGAAATAGACTAAGTGCTTGAAGCACGCATTGAAGTTTCAAGTATACTGGAGATAAGTAGCCAGTACTCTATTGAGTACTAACTTATTAGTCAGTACTCGAAGTACAAAGTTCGGTCGGATATTGAAATCTTTGAGTTTGGATACGACGATCTCGCAGGGAGTCCGGCTATGAGCTGCATCCGATCAGCAGCTGCGTCGAACGTGCGCATCGAGTTGCGATTATAGGAGTCTGCAGGAGCATCGTGACGATGAGGTTGGCATCAAGACCGCGTCGGTCCTTAGAAGCGCGCGGATGTACGGAGATAAAGTTTGTTCGAAAGAAACCCGTTGTCGAGTTCCGGTTTTCCAAGCTTCCACGGATGGGCGCATGCGCGCGCGCGCGCGCACGCGCCAGTGCGCATGCGCGAACGCGAGAGTCTCCCAGCGAGGATATCTCGATGCCGGACGCAGAGGGATCTTAATAAGGCGATGAAACCTTAGCGTACAGCGTAAAAGGCGAGACGAGACGACATTGCGCTCGTACCATTCCACTTTGGTTCGGTGCCGGGAACCCGCACAGGCGCACTCGGGCGAGCGACTCCGCGCACGGAATAACTTGCGATGTACCTGCGGTGTACTCCATACCTACATCGTATTTAGAACGACGAGACGGAGACACGCACCGAGCGTCAATCCTCTTCATCGAAGAAGACGCTGGGCCGGGTATACCCGGATAGCAATGGAAAAAACACGTTCTCTCGCGCGCAACGAGATCCTAGCCGGAGGCGATGAGGAACGAGATTATAATGATAATGGGATTTGTCGAAAAAGTCGATAGTACGAGGATAGCGATTATTAAAAACATTAAATTCTTTGTTTTCACTAACCCAGAGATCATTATATGAAAATAATCATTTTTTTCTTCCACTATTAGGGCTGGAAGATATTTTTTCCTCGTTTCAGCTCCGGTTGAAAATAAAACAGGACTACGCAAGTGTCAACGTACATATAAGAAAATTAAAAATGAACTATAAGACCAGTTTTCGACACTCAAACCCGAGCCTCAGATTTCCAGTGAAAACTGATGTAGCGTCAGCAGAGGACCTATGCACATCCGGTGCTGTTGTTGTATATACGCAGGGAACCTAGGTTCCCCGCGGAGCAAGCGATTTAAATCCTTGCCGCTCCTCCACCGTATGGTAATACCCCTTAGTAACCGGATGCGATAGTTGTCAAAGCTGGGACCCGAGAAGTTTTAAGAGAGAAGGAGAAAAGTCACACGCCGCCGTGGCTCCTTGGCTCACGTGCACGCAAGTTATCACACGTGTTCAGATGGAACACGTGTTACGACTGCATTTGGCATTCCGCTGCTGCTACAGTGTCTTCACGGACACACGCACATACGTTCGGTATTTACCTCACAAAGCTCCTCCGGGCCGGTAGAACGGGTGCTTGTTCTTCTCTCGCGCCAATGATTATCATTGCAATCTATTGCTCGTGTCATTTTGTATTTTTTTTTCTTCCAGTTCGACGTATGGAGCTAGTGATCTAAACCATCGAGTTGAAAAAAATACAATAAATAAAATGTCAACGGATATTTATAGAAGAAAAAGCTGCTCATTCGATTATCTGATTTCTTTAAGAGTCCGGATGATAATTGAAGTGTAGAATTTGTTATCTTTTTTTTTTAATTGTAATTTTTTCATACAAAATCTATTCCAAATCCAGTCTATTCTATTCTACAATAATTACAATTGCACTATAAAAATATTGTCAACATTTAAAAAATATATGACTTCCCAAGGGCATTCAAAGACGTAAAACTTGCGGGGTTATGATCTTTTTTGTATGATCGACGGTTGTCGAAATAAAAAATTGATCGACAATTTTATAATTTGTAGAATTCGAATTGCCAAAAAAAGAATAATTTTGCAGCGGAGCAAATATTTTTCGCGGACTCGATTTTAATTTGCACGTTATTCGAGCGGTTTAACGTCTCGAAGCATGAATCGGCCGGCGTGAGAGTTGGCCGCTGATCCGAGGCTAGCGGCCGGAGAGAGAGTCGGATCTCTAGAGTCTCGGTGTTTAGAAGTTGCCCGAGCGCCGATAGTTTGGACGGGCTCCAGAGAATTTCTCGAGGAATGTGAGCGAAAGATAAAAAAAAGATAAAAAAAAAGAAGAACATCTGGAAAGAGGAAAAAGAGGTGGATGAAGGCGCTTTGACTCTGGTAACGAGAAACTCGCGACGACTGTGTACCCCGGAGAGATTAGCAAAAAAAATCAAGAGAAACAAGAGAAATACAGCGAGGCTGGATACCTGGCAAGAATAATGACAGTCGCAACGAGTCCTCTAGCAACAGCTTGTAAACAGGTGAATATCTTGCGATTCGTGGAAGACTGCAACGCCAGAATTCTCAACTACTATCTCTTCGACATTAAACAAAAATCGCTGTCTCTGACATTTGGCGGGCTCGAAAGATTATCCTTACTACCGTTACCACTTTTCAAACATTTCCGTCTCGATTCTGAAATTTCGAAACTATCCAGATCGAAAAAAAATCTTCGAGGCGTGTACAAACAGTTTTTGATATATCAGTGCTCGAATGACGTAAATTTCGTCCCGGTGAAAAGATGTTTTTTTTTCGTTCTAATTAATTTACAAGATATCAAACATTAATGATACTTCCGTCCGGTTCCGGAATAATCTTATTTTTATTGGCCACGGTTCTTTTTTCCGTTTTTTTTTAGTTTTATTTCGAAGCAAGGTAGAAGAACTCATACGAGGACTAGACGCGGAGAGCGTAGCGGGTAAACAAGAGAACTCGAGACATTTCCTATGCACGTAAGCACGCCCTCGTAAATTTTACACCCGGTTGGTATGCACGCTGTGTCGATATGGAAATGCGTCTCTGTCAACGGGGATCGTCGGTGGTACATACGAAGAAACGACAATGTCCTATCGATAGGAAAACATTTTTCCCCACGGCATTATTGCGGTACAGAATCAAGTTGACAGATGGAGAGGAGCTGTGGATACTCGGTACGTACACACGGACGCGTATACGCAAACGGAAGTCACGTGGGACGGTCTCACGTCTTCCCCGCGACGGAAGCCATGTCAATACGCGATTGCTTCGTAATGTAAGAATGTCCGAGCTCTCGTCATTCTATTATACGTAAAAAAATAAAATAAAATAAAACATCGTCCGGATGACGACCGGAGGACGTTTACCTTTTTTAAACTATCATCTTTTATCCGAACATAAAAGAAGTATAAAAGAAGCATAGAAAAACATGTCCATATAAAAAGAATACTATTTACAAAGAAAAACTCAATTTTCTTCTGTAGTGGTAAAAAATGTTCCCATAAAGTAATTGATCGTCGTCGGCCATTTGAGTTTCACGATGACCGATGAAATTTTTTAAAATTTATTCTGTAAAATTTATTCGACAATGTAATCGAAAATTTAGTTGAAAATTTAGTCTCGTATGAACCCTTTGAAGCTAGCTGGGTCGTTTTTCGACTGCGCTATCTTACTCACTTTCCAATAAAAATAAAGAATTATTTCTTGACAATAGTTAACAATTACTATTTTAAAAAAAATCTGCTGCAAAGGATTTAAAAAAATACATAAAAATGTTCAAAAATGTTAACTCCAAATATCTAGTCCGTTTTCTTGATAATTTTTGCTTTTGAAAAAAAGGCCGTCTCGCTCGAAACAAATGTTTGAGCATGTCGGATGTACGGTTGCGTGCCATAGGTAGCTCGGGAGCCTGATGGGAATTGAGGTTCCGATACGTAGGCGTGTTATGAAACGTTTCGAATTAGGACAGGAGAGTGGTCGGAAGTCGATAATTATCGTTCGGCACTGTAGCTGAGTGCGCGGGGCCCCACGGGCCGATTGGCATTGCCCCGCATGTTTTAGCAGCGGCGCTATAGTGCACGCGTACCTTGCAAGCTATAGGTATACCGGTATAGAAATTTAATATTTCCGGAGCGCCGGCATGGGCCCAGTTCCGTCGATATAATTCCCACGTTGAACGATCGACAAGGGGGATTGTGTTGCGCAGTAAATAAATAACGAAACAGAGACCAACAGGGAGATTGACGGACCGAAAGAGACCAGGTGGTTGCCCGGACCTCGTAAGCTTTACCGTGTTTTAAATTCACTGTTTGACTGTTTAGTGATAAATCGAGCTCGCCTGTAACGTTAAAATAAATAGAAAATAAATGTGTTCAAATATATATATATTTACATATATCTACCACGAGGAGGCGGCCGTAATACAGACGAGCGAGCAATGACTTTTTTAGCTTATCGATGTGACGGAACCGGTTAATACCGAAACGATAGATATAGCATATCAAACATAAATTTATGTCAGCGAGGTAATGTATTGCGGGACCCGCTACAGCTCGGTTGCTCGTTCGCTCGGTATTATGAAAGTGTATATTTTTATTGTCTTTTGACGCAAGAAGCTCAGTACTTCCTACGCCGGAAAATAATTATTAAAAAATCGCGAGACTGCTCCGCAAAATCGACTTGGTCCATGTGTGTATGTTTAAAAAAAATATGTTTCCCACATAAAAATAGATAAAGTAAAATAGTTTTGCGACAGACTTCATTGTGAAAGTACGTTGACTCTTGAAGCCCGTCTACGATGTCGTCGTACTTTTACGACTGTTCGACCTTCGTACGGCTCGTTTCCGGAAGTTCCGTGAGCCCCGCGTACCGCACGGTCTCGTACGAGCAGCCATTATCCATGGGCCGTAAACGTGTGTGGGGTACCCTATAACCCCCAGCGGCGTGCACTTTACCTACTGTGCAGTCTCGCTCACATCCAGCATATACATTACCATCGGAGTGCCCGTAATTTAGACGGATTTTTTTTTCAAATTTTTTATTTTCGTTATTTTATTTCCCGCCGATGTCGAAGATTAGCAGGAAAAGTAATAAAGCGGCTCGGGTGTGGGCCCGTAGTGCCCCCCCCCCTGCCTCCGGCACGTATCGACGGTTCGTTGACCTTTTCTCACCGCGCGGACGCCTCGCGTTGTTACACCTGTACACACCTCCCGAGTCCTATTATCTATTCCAGCTTTCCGGAAGCCCTGCATACCCTTTTATAATGCCTCTATTCCGCGTGAGAGAAATTGTACAGTTCAACGAATGTCTCTTTATCGTGAGATTTTTACCTAAAGTGTAAAAAAATAATAATAAAAATAGTCTTGGCGTTGAAACGAGGACTGATATCGTCTTGAAAAAGCCCGTTCCATATGAAATAAAAAGAACATGGTGTCTCTGGAGCAGGCATGTCGCTCGAGCAATTTTGTCGAATTTTATGCAGTCGTCCATTTTGCCCCTATCGACCCCTCACCCTCCCCTCCCCCCCTTCGGCTGCATTAGCGAATGCATAGTGCCCATTTGTGCACACCGGCCAGTAGAGCATAATACACTCGCCCTCACTCTCTCGTTCCACCGGTTAATTTGTATAGACATGTAGTCCGTGTGGAATATGCGTACACGCACTATACGCTCGTGTATAGAGCGGTGGGCGCCCGCAGCGAAGCTAACGGTGCTTTAAAGTGCCGGAGGGACAACGCGGATGACACCCGCTGTATATCAGCGTGTCACGGTGATCTTCCGTGGCAGAGAGATCCACGGATGCGCGTGAAATGCGCCGACCGCTCTCGGGGTACTTCCATGCGCGTACCGTGCCGGAGCCCGGAGGCGATCGCTCTCGGGGAAACTCCGTGCTTTTACACCGGACACCCCAATGATCTTCGCTTTTTCGCTGCTCCGGAGCCGCAGGAGCTTTCGGAACAGCGGAGATCGACACGCCATGACGATTAAGGCCGATGCATTTTACGAGAGACTGGATAAACGTTGAGAGCACGTGAAAAGCCTCGGTCGGTAACGAAAACTGTCATTAATTTTTTTTTCAACGACGCTGACCATGGACGGTTGAAAGGAAATTCTTACACGAAGCTTTATGTAAGAATTTGCTGGTGGCCGGAAATTGTTAGCACTCGCGATGCAAAACAAAAATCGATTGCAGTTGTTGTTACCGACCGCGCCCCGGGTCGGCCGCCGAGCCGCCTCGATTGGTCAATTTTAATGAAGTCTTTGAGAATTTACATTTTTTTATTTCGAGCCCATCGTCGCAGA
Organism: Ichneumon xanthorius; assembly: GCA_917499995.1. Taxonomy (NCBI): domain Eukaryota; kingdom Metazoa; phylum Arthropoda; class Insecta; order Hymenoptera; family Ichneumonidae; genus Ichneumon; species Ichneumon xanthorius. The sequence goes on from OU824211.1 coordinate 424,552, forward strand.
ACATGTTTCATCGTCATCCCTTTGTGCGAATATGCAAAGACCCATCAAAGCGGATCGACGGGAATAGATGAAAAAAAAAATGCTATCCTTATCTTGGTCCCTGACCCGGATGGACGACTACTCGCGGAGAAGAAAACAAGCTTACGCGGTAAAAAAAGGGTTGAACAAAAAAAAAATGTTAAGCCACGTTGTTTACGTGGAGTGTACGGTATCGTCCGTGCTAGAAACTTCGCGAATGCGAATATTCGCGACGGTCGGACGGAGATTTCAGCCGGTCGATGACACGGCTTTTGCGACCTTGTACCTCGTAGTCGTCTTCTCGCTAATGTATAATTGGATGCGGAGAGCAATGACCAATGTCGAGCGACGACAACCACGAATAAAGTCGGGCTCCCTGCTCCTTTAATTTCCATACGTTCGCCTCCAGCCTCTCGTCAGCGGGCGAGTAGCGATGATTTTGTTCATTTATACCGCGCTCGAAACTTCGAGATGCTTTCAGAGATATAAATTCTCTGTCGATTGACGATAAATTCCCGATTTTGGGATTGGCTAACGGTGATCAAAGAGTTCAATTCATTATAGGAGTAATGGACATGTAACGGTCGTTGGTATTCATCGTCTTATTAATTCCGTCCGGTTGTCGCACCCATTACCTCCCGTTGACTTTTCCTTTGCGGGACGAGGAATGTTGCCGTAAATAAAATAAAATAAAATAAAATAAAATAAAATAAAATAAAATAAAATAAAATAAAATAAAATAAAATAAAATAAAATAAAATAAAATAAAATAAAATAAAATAAAATAAAATAAAATAAAATAAAATCAACCAACCCTACAACTAGATACGGAAGGAGGGCGAGAGCAACGTTCGTGCGCATGCGCACTCCTCGAAGTTATTCGAGATACGATAATGCGGGATGATCGAATTACGAATAGCATCGCGACGATCGGTTGGCTTGGTCGGCTTGCACCGTTTGTTTACGGCTCGTTGGAAGTCCCCTTACGGTAGCGTGACGTCCGAGGTATATATACCATGATAATCCGACGCGTTTGTACCGCGCTATTGAATTGCAAAACCGCGATGACAAGGGACCGCCCTCCCGCTCGGCGAACGACGACGATGTGGCTGTCCTTATCCTTCGGCCACGACTACTCACTCGTCGTTGCCGTTGCATTGTCCTCGTCCGCCGCAATAATTAAAGTGGTCTTTGCGGCACGGTCAAGTCGATCGAGATTTGTGCTGCCGAGATTTCGAAAATCGTCCGTACGGTTTTACGAGGTGCATCCGAATGAAATAGCGTAAAGTCTTTAAACTGAAAAAAAGTCACCAATAAATCCCGTGATTTTCCGAGCAGTTTTTTGGAAGAAAAATTGACAATGTTAATTAATCGTTCGGAGAGATTTTTCTTTAGAGAATAGAGCATTTATCTTCATCTGTCTTTGTCCATGCGTTTCAGTCTTTATTCCTTTCACCCGGATCTGCGTACAATTTATTGGAAAAAGAAAAATAAAATCGGACAAAGAGTAACGTCATCGTCTCTCGCTGCACCGTGGACACTGACGCAGATTTACCGCGTACAAAATATAACAAAGTGCCCGAGCTCTCGCGATAATAATCCGCGGTAACGACTTAACTTTCTCATTATCCGTGAACAATTAGATAAATTGCTCGGAGATAAACGCAATAGAAAACGTTGAACACTTTCACTCCGAATCTTCACTTCGAACGTTACTTTCGTTGCGTTACTTTCGTCCGACAAAAAATATTGATAAGGGTTAAAAATAATAACAATAATATCACTTTTTATGTGCATCGAAAAATTGGGAATGTCATGTTGCGAGAAAATTGCGCAAGGATATGGAATTTCGCGGCTTTCCTATGGAAAACTTGGGTACAGCATTGCGCATGTGCAATTCTGCATTGAGGGGAGAGTCCTGAACACGTGGATTACGGGGTTACGGTATTACGATCGCGGCTCGGAGCGCACAATCGGTGTTCGCGTATGCAGTAAAGCGAAGCGTCACTTAAGATTGGAAAGTTAAACGTCATAATACACGGAACTTACTAAGAAACTTGGAAAAGACAACTACCGAAAAATGTTCTGCCTAAGTGATAGAAATAATTTGACTTGTTAGAAATATTTGAATATATTTGAATGAAGTTAAGTTTTAAATAATTTTTTTTCGTGTATAAAAAAAATGTCAAACAGGTACCATCCAGAAAATGGCTCACTACCGGTTGATATATAGGTGAGCGCTAACTTGCCTGGAGGAAAGCCCCCACCATGTCCTCACATCCCATGCAACACGCTTCGTTTACAAACCCTGCATCCTCTAACTTAAAAGCCGCGGGACTAATTCGTGTGTACGCGAATTTAGAAAGTACGAACGATCGCCGTATGATATACACGTGCCTTTTCGTGATATGCGCAGCGCCCGAGAGCAGATACAAACGGCCGCACACTATCATGCATGTTCACCTAATTGCGCGCCCTCTTGCGTAATTCTTCTCCTTCACCGGTCGCGAAAGTTTCCGGATATTTTCTCATATTAACGCGAATAATTTTCTTTCCACGAGCGTGAGCCGTGACGCGCCCCAGAATACGCCTGCCCCCCCCCCCCCCCCCTCTCCCCTCCCCTCCCCCGCGGTTCACAAGTACGTGCTTCGATTTTCATTGTGGATTTTTTTTCCTTTCTAACCTCGCGAAATTATGCTGCCAGTCATACGATTGCTTTGCTCCGTAAGCTTTTTTTTGTTTAATTCGAAAATGTTCATATCACGAAAAGATAGCAATATTTATTATATTATATTTTTATTATTATAAATATAATTGAAAATAATATCTTTTTTTAATTACATTTTTATGTGAGAATTACCGATTAATTCAAAGTACTTTAACGATCTCCTCTGCGCGCTGTTGGCAAATAATTTTAGAGCTTCCGGTGGGAAAGAATCGGCGACAAAAAATACCGTCGTTGTACACGTTTCTCAATAGCTTCCGCGCTCACTTTTCCTTCTCGCCTCCGTTCGAGAAAGTGGAGTAACGAATACCTCGGGAGTATAAACAATTTTGCTCCCGGCATAGAGAGCCCTCTTTATTCCTGTATCGGTGCGTTTCCAGAGATCCAAGGAATTATCACGCTGTCTCGTCGCCACTCCAGACCGACAAAACCAGGTCGACCCTGCAGGGGATTGGCCCGCGACACCGATTCCCGATCATTCACCGATCATTTAATTGACTCTGCTCGACTAGCTGGCCCGCTTTTTCTTCCCACTACGGCGATAACGAATTACCTCCGTGTCGGAAGGTATAGTCGAAAACAAAATTCGAAAAAAAAAATTGTTTAAAAAATATTGCCGCCCAGTAACTAAAAACTAAAATTTACGAAAAAAAGGGTAGACATTAGGGGAAAAGAAACGTTGGTGCGCATTTTACAGTGTAATTTGTGAAATATAAAAAAATCTTTTTTTTAGCACTAAATATCATCAATAATTTTATTTTCCCTCGTCATTTGCCCGAACATTGCTCTCTGTTTCTTCGAATGTGGAAAAAAATGAAAATATAAAAATACACAAAGAATGAAAGGTGTGTCCCCATTGTCTTAGCGCATTCTCTTGAGCTGCATGCATCGAGCTATGGGAAGTGGAATGGGAATTGCGAGAGCCGAGAGGATAAAAAACGAAGAATAATAATAAAATAATAATAATTTGGAGTGGATTATGACTTCACGAGAGGTATTGCGAGTCTGCGGCGGAAAGTTAAGGTCGCGACGACCGGAAAGTCTCCGGGATCTCCTTGAAGCGTCATTATCGTTCTGACACACATTCCCGCTGCTGGGATACTCCTTTCCGTGGTGCAGCCGGTACGTATAAGTACGTACGGAGCGGCTATGACGCGGCTAACGGCCAGAACGATCGAGACAGCTCGCGCGCGTGTTTTACGTAACGCGCGAAAGGGAATCTAGCTGCGGCTAGAAATCTCGGAGTTGATAATATAGTTGGTGAAACGCAGCGCTGAACGGAGGACAGGACGAGTCAGAGACACGATGAAAAAATGTGAAGAAATGAGAAAAAAAATTGAAAAATTCTCACCGATGACTATTGATGTATATTTTCGAAGTCTCGAAGGCTTAAAAAATATTTTAATATTTTTTGTACTTATTCAAAGTAAATGCGAATAAAAAAAAGAAAAAGATCTGTTAAGCCTCTCAATGTATCGGTAATAAATTATTTATCTCCCGCGTCATTGCCGCAAATTAAAAAAAAATTGTCCGAAAAATCTTTCTGGACCGTTAACTTATCGGAAAGAATCAGGAACAAAGAAATTGTTCGTGATTTCGGTCGCTCTTGAAATTCGGCCTCGGATGAGTTTCTCTTTATCGAGGACCTGCAAAATCGGCGGTGGGACACCTGCCGCGAACGATGGAAAGACGGAAAAAGAAAGATCGAGAGGGAAAAAAACGATAAGAAGAACGCGAGGTAGAGGCCTTGAATCTTTGTGGGCATTGGCTCGAGCACACCTGCGCCCGACCTGCGGTATAATTTCGCCAGGTGAGATCGAGAAATCGCGTTTCTACGGTGAAGAATACTCGGAGTAAATTTTTTGCACACTTCGACGCGTCCACGGCAATAATTCTTCGAGGATGTTCACGAGAGACAACGTTATTTTGACTCGTCGATATTTTCGTGTCGATTCGATGATCGAGGAGAATCGATCGAGCGCATGAATAATCGAACTTACCTCGTGGAAAGGTGGATTGTTCTTGTTCCTGTTGCCATTGGAGGTGTTGTTGATGGAGGAAAGGGCGGTGAGAGTCGCGGAGCCGACACCCCCGACCGGCTTGCCGCTGACTTTTGTTCCACCACCGCCGACATCCTTGTGCAACGTTCCTGGACTCTGTAATCACACAAATTAAACCGTCGATCGTTTAACGTGGTGCACTTTTCGATGCATTTTTTATTTTTATTTTAACATTTTATTTTAACACTTTACGCTAGTTACTTGGAAAAGGTACTTCAGAAACACTTCAAGTGCTTACGATACTTTGTACTTTTCTAAGCTGTGATCGCAGTGCTGTGAATAAGGTACGTAAGTAAGACCATTTATTTTTTATTAGATGGCTCAGTCGCGGCTAATTTGTGGCCGGCTAAAATAGCTCAACCGGTTAATATAGATTAGTAGGCTAAAATAGCTGAGCCGACCAAACTATAAAATCCATTAGCCGGCCTAATCTGTACAGCTCTAATACAGTGCCCTATGTAGGGAACGTAGGGCAAAACGGGCCACATTTTCATGATGAGAGGAATCGGACAAAATATACCCAGCTTATCTCCGGTAATAATGACAAAAACCGGGTACTGGGGAAAAACGGGTCACCAAAAGAAAGCTGGCTATCTCATATATGAGTGCCGACAACAGAATGTCGAAAAAATACATAATATCAAAAAGATTTCGGGTTCGCGCGCGAAGCCCGCGGCCATGGCTAGTGTTGTAAATCATCCAGTGTTCTCTCCTATTTTATAGCCGATTTCCATATTTTGGAGAATGTAAAAAAAAACACGTTTTTGACGAGGCCCTAAGAAGATGACAAAGTCGTCATCAGCACTGAGTGTCCAACTCTGCCTCCATAGATACAAATGTCCAACAGGCATGGGCACTACAAGCGCATTAGAAAAAAGTAAACATATATATATATATGTATATTTATCATCCGTAATTATGCGTACGCGCAGCTCGAAAATGTCCAGACCAAACAATCAGCGCTCGCTGTGCGTGTGATATCGTAAAGACAAAGGGATGACGTGGGTGGTTTCAGCGCGAGAGGGACAACGGGAAAAGAGAGAAAAAAAAGAGGAAGAGGAACAGATAGACGACCGGGGCCTTTCTTATTATCAGTATATGCACGTGCGTCGAGCATAAACAGCCGAGCAACCGGGCTGTGGAAGCACTTTGCGACTACATATACTATATCGTTAAAATGCAAAATAACTCGATTCTATCCGTAAAAAAACACAAACACACATCGCGTACAAAGTGCCGCACCGGAACTCGCGATGAATGTAATCTTCGCCGTAACGAGAGAGGGAAAAAACCTTCTTTTATCAGTTTTTTTTTTAAATTTGTTTTACGCTCTAAACTAATCTGTAAAATGATTTCAACTGAAGACGTCGACTATCATTCATTTTATAGCCGCTCTTGTGTACAGAAGGAGACCATGAAAGATTATCTAAAATAAGGTCGCTGAAAAAAAAACGCCAACAATAACCGCCCGCATTAAGTGACGAACAATGACGAGAAGTTTTGCGAACGATTACCAAACATTTAAACGGCGTCGAGAGAGATAATGTACCGTAGGAACAATTTCTTTTTTTTTTCCTTTTTTTCAAACAATGCCATTAACGCTGCGTTAACCGAGTCAGCGATATAGAGACAATTAGGCGGAGCGCGTCTTGTGTTACGCAGCAATGCAAGAGACAATGGGACACTCGCAGTAAACAGTCGTTGAATATATATACATGTGTATATCTATACACGTAAGTGCACACTTGCGGACCAGATGCTCACAGATGTTACACGGCTTGCGCGTATAGAAACCGATGGGTATATTGTATGTTTTATATATATATATATAAAACATGTGTATATATACAAAAAAAATGTGTATATATATAAAATTCCGATGAATTACGCAGCTCGTCGTGACGCAGTTGTCCTGGAGCGAGCGATGTCCTTGCGATTAAGTCCCAGACAGTCGGTCAGGATTTCGCGGATGCTTGAGTAATTTCTCATGGCAAAATTTTTGTTTATTTAATTTTTTTGTCTTGTCAATTTAAGGAAGTTACTAAATTGGACAAAGCTAGCGATAATTGATATAAATTGGAGTGTCTCCTTAAAATATTCGCCGACTTAGGGTTGGATCGATAAATGTCCAAGATTAATGATCGAAACTGTCGGGAGAACTTTCCGCTTCACTGCCCGCACGAGACCGCACGCGATATTTTGCTGGAAATCTTGACGATAGCGATAATCGGCGGATCGTTGCGATCTCTCAAGTTTTCACCGACCAGTACGAGGTACTAACCTCAACTGCTCCGATATCGTGACGCACGGTCTTTCCCCTGGTCTTATCTCACTATCGATTGCCATGATAATAATTTTTTTTTTATGAAATTTCTCAAACGCTTCGTGGTCGACTAGGCTTCGCGCAGGTTCGATAAGTAATATAGATTTGTAGAGCAGTACCAATTAAAGGCCATAGCCATTACATGTATTATCGGAAGGACAAGTTCTTTTCAATTTTTTTTTATATATATATTTTTTACGCCATTCGTCCTCGTGATAATGCATTTTTTCGCATTGATTAAGTAGGGCAAAACTATTATAATGGGTGCGACAAAAGCTCGAGGGAGGGTGGAAAAGATGGAAAATGACGCGGAACAAGAGATGCACTGATTCTTTCTCACTGGCATTCGTATTTTTTTCCAACCATTATATTTAACGAAGCCAATTGAGATCCTCGACTCTCGTTCCTTTGAAAATCCGCGTAGTCTACCTCCCTTGGCGGGAGGCCTCTCTATTGTCTCTAGGAGCAACTATATGCCATCCTTAATTAATTAAATACATTTTTCACTCGTTTATTTCCCTCTCGAGCAGAACAACGGACAATCAATTCGTAATATATTAATAATATATTACGTCAATAATAATAATAATTATATTATTATTGTTATTGAGTCAAAACTATAGAGGGAAAACAAACGTTTTAATATTATTTCTCATGTGATCGGTAATAAACAACAAATTTCTAATTTTTTTTTTACAATTATATATTTTATCGTTGTCAAAGTGAAATAAATAAATGACCGAGAAAGCGCAAGATCGTATATCTATTACAGTTTTTGATCGCGATTGCTTTTTGCATCGCGAAAGAGCGATGAGTTGATGTGTTTTTTCCTTTGGAGCACCGACGAGAAGTTACGAAAAATGAATATTTCTGCGACTGCTCTTAAGAGAAGATAAACGCACAAAGTTGCCGTCACTCATCGCGATCCTCTCGCGACGGTGAGCCGAAAGCCGTGGGATATTAAATAGAAGAAGAGGGACCCGATGGGGCCTTTCGCCCGGTGAGACCGGTGCGACAGCTGCGCAGAGTCTAAGATCAAAACAACGAGAGGTCGAGAGAAGACGCACGTTGGCTCGGCTAAGGGATGAGAAGCAGGGATAGAGAGATGAGAGGCGTGTCAAAAACGAAAGATTGAAAAAGGAAGGAAAAAAAGGAATAAAAAAACTGCAAGCCGAGGTTTCGGAGCCTATCATTAGACGCGAGGCGAAGAGCCTCGCCCGGTGCTGCTGGCACAAAACTCTTTGCCTCAGCTGTCTCTCTGAGCGGGAGCGCGAGATACTCGACGGATTTATTTTCGCGATATTTCGAGACCACGCCGACCAATGGAACAGACACGCACGCACGCACGCACGCACGCACGCATGCACACACGCACGCACACACCTGGCCTCCTTGCAAAGGAGCTCTTCTCGGGGTGGAACAGGTGATATCGAGAACTGTTTGAGGTTCGCACTGTGTACTCTTCCGATATGTACCTTTGGGGAGGGGAAGGGAGGGGGAAAATCTCATCCGCAGGTGATTATTCTCGCGAGGTTTATTCGGGTCGTTCTCGCAATGTTTATTCGAGAGACCTCTCACCTCTCCCCCGACGTCTCGAAGGGCTCCCGAGCCGATAACCGGCAGGAGAAAAAAAGGAGGTCTAAAAAAAATACAAAAAAGAGCGAAGTAACGAAAGGACTTGCGAAAGAACAACATTTTCGGGAGCCTTTTTCGATCTTTCTATTCCGAAAAATGTTCCGCTCTTGGTACATTTTCGGCACAATGTTTCCTCCCCACCGAGCCACGCTGCGCTCGCTCCGGACGAGGTCGATTAACGAAAAGAAGAGAAGGACCGATGGAGACGAGAATCTCAGGTTGGCAGATGCATACCGTGGCTCTACCTGGACACCTGCCAACCTCCGGGGTCCCCGACTCCCGTCCAGCAGCAAAGAGTCTGGCCGCTGCAGAGAGCCTCGGCAAGAACGTCCGTCTGCGCATTTTTTCCCTAACTATATTTCTCGAGGTAAGTTTTGTTTTGTTTCATTCAAATTTTATCATAATATTTACCGACTAACATCTTTGACGATTTACGAAAAAAATTATTCGCAATTATTATTTTTCAACCAGATTTTTTTTTTTTTTAATAAATGTATGCATAAAAAATTTGATGCTCGACGCGCGTTTTACATTGGCGGGCTTCGACGCATGACCAGAAATATAAGTGATTGAAATAATAAAATACCATCGCTAAAGCGCAGCTGATTCGATTTTTTCGAAAAATAAATATAAATATTTACAGAGTAAATAATAGAGAATAAATCATAATAATAATAATGTAGGGAGTAAATTTGATTAATATTTCGAGAACAAATTTAAATATTAAGGGGCGAAATATACGTATATTTGATACGACATTGGTTACGTTATCGTTATCACTGTAAGATCTATATATTATTATTGTGCATTCGAGACCTCTCCGATACTTCCGGGTTGACCGGCGAGGACCGATCGGTTCTCGTATATCTCGATCGTGATAAATCTGTCGTTTACACCGGGGGAATAGCTGTAAGCATGAGCGGTACACCAGGCAGGTATAGCACACACGTGCCTATACATCTCGCCGGGGACAACTCGCATACCTGAATCTGATCTTATCAGATCGATATACCCCTTACCGTACGATTGATATATCGTCTCCGCCGTATGCCTATCTGCCTGGTTTATTGCCCGGGTATTCCTTCGAGTTAATACACACGTCGGTACGCAGAGAATTTCTTTCGTCTATTACAATATATATATATATATATATATATATATATATATATATATATATATATATGAACAAACAAACAAACAAAGGACGAAAGAAGCTTCACAGTTATTACTTATCGACGATTTACTATAAAATTGTCGAGTGAATATTTTTTACGTTTATAATTACATACTTTTCGAACCACTGAAATCGCGGGTAAAATAACAAATGAGGATCTATTTATTTATTAATTTTTTTCTAAAATAATTAGTTTCAGTTGGTTTTCGTAAAAAGTTTAATTTTCTCTCATTAACATATATTTTTTTAAATTGATTTATTTGTTAACTCTCCGACCAGAGCCTCCAGAGAAAGAAGCGCGGTGGAAGTGCATCACGCGCAGGTGTATCGTGTGCGCAGCTAAGCGCGCACTTTGTCGTTGTCGGTTTCCGCGAATTCCGCGTCGCATTCTGGCGCTCGTCGAGCACTCGAAGAATTCTAATCGTCGAGACGTTCTTCTCATAGTTAAAAGGTCCGTATACACGTTCGCCGATGCGCTCGATCGCATTATCGTTCGCGCATGCGCTAGACGAAATAAACAAAAAAAGGTACTTTCTTTTGTTAATTCCAATCTCTCGCGAGGGGCAAAATATATCACGGACATAGATTGATCATCGGATACAGAGTAGGCGGCACTCTTTTGCCGGAACCGAGTGTAACGTAGTGTTCGAGGGAATCGACCGTGCGATCTCATCGCACGCGATGCGAGCGACGCGGAAGCGTCGGAGATCCGACAAACGAGAACATTTCTTCGATGGTAATCTTTCGTTTATAGTGGACTAATCTTTATTGGAAATCGATTATTGTCGAGCGATATGGGCAGCATCATCGTAATGATAAAAATCACGGCGCGGGTACTAAATCGGCGGCGGAAAATTCGTCTAAGCTGGACGGAGAAAATAACTGCACCGAAAATATACATATATGTATACATATATATGTATGTTGTATCTTAAATGGTCGAAAATTTCAAAGTGGTGGACGCAAATGGCGAAAATGATTTATGATTGATTCGTCATGAAATTCGTCGATGTAGATACATTAAGATTTTTGCTGAAGATACTTGTTATCACGTCTAATGTAAAATCTACAAACTCTTTCACCTCGAAACTACGAAATAATTGTTAAAAAAAAAAACTCGTTTCAAGAATATCTCTTGACCTCGAAGCCTTAAATCGTAAGATTACAGTTTGAATCAAAGATAAATCCATTGAACCGGTTCGCATTATTTTCGAAGATAATTCCCAACCGGTACGGTAAGGTCTGCGTCCGGGTCGTTTATTAAATCGGTATTATACTATCGATGCGGTGTTCCGGATTGCAAAACAAGACAAATCGGTACTGTCTCGAGGAATTTTCGAGGTCACCGGGTTTATTGCAACGAGTGCATGGAAGTTAATAGTTTAAAAAAATATACATAAAAAAATAAATAACAAAAATGAACAATATTAAGAATAGTATTACCACGATATAGGTCAAAGTTTTCCAGCGTCCGGCTGTGCAGCGAGAGTTTTAAGGTTTTACTTTTTTATTTTTGTTCCTCCTCCTCCTCTCTCTCTCTCTCTCATGACGCGACTCCTTAACTTTATTTATCTTCTTTTAATAGTAGTACAGCTCGATGCACGCGCGTTCTGTCCCATTCAAAGTACACACGCTCGGTAGAGCATTCGGGTTTTCGTACCGAACCGAGTCCACTCGCCGTAACGGCGTACGAGCGGTCGTCGTTTGGCCATTTGCGGACGGGTCAAACGTATTTAAGTGAAACCGGTTTAAAAATTATTTATGTCTTTTCTCTCCTCCAGCGGGGCTCACGATTCGCCGTGAACGCGCGTGCGCATGCGTTCTTATCGAGCACGCACTCGAGCAAAGAGTCTTTCGGTCGGCTAGTCAATACAATCCCGGTAAACAGACCCCTCGATCCGATTCTAATTTTATTCTTTTAACAATAAAATAAAACAAAAATCTTATCGATATACTTTTCTATATACTTTCCTGAAATATTTGTATATCATTATTCTTATCGTTAAAAATAATCAACGGCCCATAACTTTATGGGGTGAAGAGTCGTAGTCGAAAATTTAATTTACCTTATAACGGAGATATTTTTTATTTCCGTTTGAGATTTTTCCTTTACGTGGCCGTGCGCCGTGGCCCGATGTCGGCCGTGCGCATGCGCGCGCAACAGCTAGGTTTACGCATTAACGTAAGCGAGCAGAGGTGACCGGGGCAGAGGCAAAACATAACAGAACGAGATCGCGCAAAGTACTTTTTCTTATGTAGGCCATCGCTCAATTGTCTCGTGCACCGTTGCGTTACCGCTTGCCGAAGAGTCGCAAACGTCGAGCGACGACGACGACGACGAAGACGCCGCCCAACATCGAGCTATGTTTAAAGGTACGGTGTGCGTGTGTGTGCGCGCGCGCACCGTGAACACCGGAACTTTTCGTTACGAATAAGAGCGAATAAGCGCAGTGAAAATCGCTCGAGAAAGACGAAGAATTAAAACAAACGAGTAAGTGTATATCGGGGGGGGGGGGGGGGGGGGATGGCAGGACGAGAGTGCGCGCCCTTGTACGCGCCTTCTGGCACGCACAGCGGGCACTCGAAGAGGCGGGCATCAGCTGTGCCCGGGAGTCGCACTCGGCAATCGTCGCTCGGATTGCTCTCGAAAGCATCGTGCACACGATCACAAAGACCTCTCGAGAACTCTCCGAAAGCTTGCGTTCTCATTCGTTCCTACTCGATGTTTTTTTCTTCAAGTTTCCGTATTTTTTTACCGCTCAACGAGATTTCTTTATTTGTGGAATTGCAACTCTTTTTTATTTTATTTTTCTATTCCGGTGGGACATATTTCACTGCTTTTTTCTCCTTCAAAATCGACCTTACATCAAGTTGATTTTTAATTTACCACGAACACACCTGTCTCGTCTTAACCATTTTATTTTAAAGGCTCCGAACCTTAATTCTTTTTTTTTTTTTACTTACTCCCAGACTGAAAAGCGCAATTTTTTTGTTCATATTGCTCGAAGGAAGAAGAAAAACTTCTAGTCTCCCCTCGCTGCTCAGAGTAGTTCGGAAGAAATTTTTTGAAAAAAATACATGTGAAGGGTATCTTTGAGTGGCTGAGTCACAGTGCTGCGCAGACCTGTCCCACTTAATCCGTGAACGTTCAGGCTCGTAGAATTCTCAGTGAAACTACAGACTAAGCATTGCAGCGACTTGCACTCTACCCGGCTAGCTACGTATCGGACAGACAGACGCAAACGTAACAAATATATATGTATATATGTATGTATGTATATATATACAATATAAATGTGAAGCGTAACACGCGCTGGCACACTTGCTCGTAAGTCACGCGAACGCAAAGTGTTTCTCGCTAGGGGGAGGATCTCAAGCTGTTGCAAACACAGTCTCCCAGCAGCTCGAGCTTCTTTTCTCTTTTATCTGCAAAATGGTTGTGTGTATGTCTGCGCGCCTGTTCTCGCGACAGGACGAGTACAAGGGACTTCTCCGTCCACGCACACACCTCGGGCTGTACGGGCTCGCGCGTTTCACCATTCACAAATGGGTCCGACAGTTAACCGTACAACGCTAATGCGTCGAACCGTTTTCTATCCGATCGATGCGCATCGCTCTAATTGGTACTCGTGAAAACGTCGAGGATCGCGCCGACTATGCGCACTGACGCGAGCCTCGCAGTTCGCAACTGTAAGTATCGATGCGAAATTACCGCCATAAAATATATATATATACGGTCAAATATATATATATATATATATATACAGTCAACAGAAAAAGTAATTATTTTTATTGATGGTCGATATATAATTTGGTCACATCTTTTTTTAAATTATTTTAAAAAATATAATTTTATTTTCATTATGATGAGAATACGGGATGCATCGAAAGGGTAATAATACAGAAATGCAATATATACTTCGTATCGTTAAATCAAGAAATGGGATAGGGAGGATGGGGAAGTGATGTACTTGCTAGGATTTCCCACGTTCCGCATTATCTTGCAATTGAGAAGTCGTTTCTGGCACGGTAAGTTATACCATAATATAATACACCGATATATGTCCGTGTGCATTTACAGTATATACTTGTACACAACGTGTTAGGATGTATGCCATAATACTTCGACGCCCAGTCTGGTTGAGAGGAGCCATGGACGCATCTTCATGGTTCGCTCGACAACAGGGTCGAGGGATCCCCGCTCGACGAGAGTCACCCGCTATGCACGGGGGCCGGACGGGGGGGGGGGGGGAGCGATTATACATACAGAGTGTAAAAACGGCATAATAAAAACAAATGTTTGATAAAACATTATCAATGTCAAATTTCGAACTCGTGACACATAAAAAAAATGTAGCGGTATAAAAGCATTCAAAATTTTCATCTCCTCCGATACATAAAGAAAAAATCATAAAAAAATTCATTTTGTGGATATTTTCTAAATGAGAAAAACCTCCAACACGGACACCGTAAAAGGAGTTTGAATTTTCATCCCGACCGATAACAAAAATTTGTTCTCGATATATTCCGAATGAGAAAAAAAAATTTGGATTTTTCTCGTGCAAAGGTGCGAGCCACCCTGTATATATTTCCGATATGTCGAAGACACACAGCGGGCAGGTATAGAGAGATGTGCGCGAGGCACGGGTACGAGGAGTAACTCGACGTGAGCAGGGAGAGTCCGAAAGAGCGAGGAGAGGAACGGAAGGGAAGGAGGCTCGAGACGACCCTCGTAGGCTCACGGGAAGTGTCCCGAGTGGCGTTAGGCCTCGTCGTGAGCGTCGAGTTCGGTGTTCCTCGGCGTTGCACGCCCACCGGACGGGGGCTGTGCCCCCGAGAGCCGCGGGAGAGAAGCAACGGTTAAGTCGTAAAGGTGAAAGAGGCTGACATGCGCACTACGCGCGCCGGCACTGACGCGAGAATCTCGCGCACACAGGCACAAAAGCGAGAGACGAGCTCTTCGGCCTGTGTAACTCTTGCCGAAGCAATATCGCAGCAGTGAATTTGCCGTACCGCACCAGAGCTGGTGCATTCACGATGAAGCTGGCGGAGTTCTTCGTAATTGAAGTGCCGGGTATACGCAGTACTTCAGGCAAGAGGGAGTCGCTACGAATGAGAAGATTAATTCACCACACGTGGAAAATTTTTGTTTTAAATTATGGGAGGTTGAATTAATTTCTATGCAAAATTTTTTTTGAGCACTGTTTGATTCGTCGTGGGACATTATTCGAAGGTTGCAGAAAAATTTGGAGATTGGGCATAATAAAAAAAATTATAATAATAAAAAATATACACTCGTAGTTTTTTTATTTTTAAAAATATGGTTTAATATTTTTTTTCCGTAATTCCGTAATTCATTATCAAGGCTACATTTTTTTTAAGTACTAAAAAAATGTTCGATATCTATGACACTTGTAATGGGATTCTGAAAATATATAATTATTTGTTTGCCACTCGATTTAAAGGATACACGATATCCGAGATGAAACAAAGTATACGAAAGTCGTTGACCCGGAAACTATAAATAAATACTATCTACCATTTTTTTTTAATCTCAAAAACGCTTCGGTACTTTCGTATGTATCATATGGCATCTCACCGTGAAATCCCTTACGCCATACTGCGTCGAGTCACGAAGATACGATTCCAGGACAGTTGAGATAAGATATAAACGAAAAATTCTTATTGGTCGAGTTTATTTTGTGAAAGGCGAAGATAAGGATGTTAAAAGAGATATAAAAGAGAGAACCAGAGAGAAATCTTGTAAATATACATTGGGAAGCTAATAAAGCCGAGCTGAAAGGAATATCAATAGAGCGCGATATCTGGCTCGTTCGTCGCGGGTAAGGGCCACCAAACTCGAGTACGCCAACGCGATGTAAACAAGGTCTCTTCTTCATCGGAGTGTGTTTTACATGCAGAATAGATCAAAGGAAGGATAGGAAAATTGAGTCGCTTTGTGTCGGCTGGCTTGCAGGCCCCCCGAGCAAATATTTTATTTTATTTTATTTTATTTTATTTTATTTTATTTTATTTTATTTTATTTTATTTTATTTTATTTTATTTTATTTTATTTTATTTTATTTTATTTTATTTTATTTTATTTTATTTTATTTTATTTTATTTTATTTTATTTTATTTTATTTTATTTTATTTTATTCATCGATTCAGCAAGCTGCAAGGTCGACCGCGTACATGTACCAGCCAAGTCTCGCGCGACATTCGAAACGGCATCGTGAATTTCCTGAACGCCCCGAGCAAGATTCTCGTGTTCCGGCGTCTAGGCGACCAGGCAGGTAGGCAGAGAGGAAGTGAAAAATTATCCAAGGAGAACCCCGATACGAATGCTCGTCAACGTACACGTCACCGGCTCGTACAAAACGAGAATCTCGCCTTACCCATAAAAAAAAAGAAAAAGAGTTGATCGCACGAGAATAAAAAATCGACAGATTTCTATGCCTTCTCGAGAGGGCTTTGAGAAATGCAAAAACTTCCGGGCGGGACGATTGCTGTTGCTATCGACAACGATCCCTATTTCTGTCGGAATTGAATATAAACTTGAAAGTTTATCTCTCTCCCCCGAATTCCTGAAATATTTCCGATCTCCGAAGAATTTACGGAATTTCCGACTCGTCCTACATGATACACAGTTTCCTGCTGTTTTCGCTGTTTTTACATTCGTCCTCGAAATCTTCTGTTGCAAAACAGTCATAGTTTATTTGTACGATAGTAATAAAACCCGTGATATATAACGAAGTACGATTTTCATCGTGGAAAATACCTTTCCAAGGGAAAACTAAAATATTATCTTCCGAAAAAAGAAAAAATCAACACAAGTCAAAAAGATGGGGAAAATTTGAAAAAAAAAAATAAAAAAATAAAATACTCGCACATTCTCCACGCGGGTCCAAGCGATGTTCGTACAGAGTAGTACAAGAGAAGTCTCTCGACGGGTGCGCGATGGCATGCAAAAAAAAGTCGGCATGGCGCAGGTATTAACTGCTAGTCGGTAAAGTGAGCTGGCGAGCCAACTCCGGCGAGACTCGGGCGCAGTACACGCATAGCCGGGCCTCCTGGTATTCCCGAAGACCGAAGAGAAAAACTCTAGGCGTTCCGTGTATGAGTTTCTGCAACCTACGACGTCCAGTCGATCGGGAACACGTAGAGGCGCTGCTGGTTCACGGCGACGGCACGCCGTACCGTCGCAGCCGGACTGCACGGAGAGCTCAACGCACCTATAGCATCGGGATGAGCGCGAGAATAACACGCCAGGCCCAACCTTGAAGCCGAAGGCGTTTAACGACCCTAATTTAACAGAATTCCCTTGTGCGGTGGGCTCTCCTCGGCTCGTCGTCCGGCAACCGCTCTTGACCACGATTCTCTGCTTTCTTTATATATATATATATATATATATATATATATATATATATATATATATATATATGTATAGTATATACGTATATATAGAAAATCCCTTCTCTCCCCCTGCTTTTGTACTCCCGGCCTCTCCGCCGCCACGCTTTTATAAGCTATTTTTATTTTTCATCTTTGCACGTAGGTATAGTAAAGCGGAAAACGGTACGTGAGGGGAAAAAAGTCGGGGATTCCAATTTTTGTTTCTTCAATTTTTATCTATCCGTAGATAGATGTACTGTGTAATTTGATAACTGTTCATTACCGAAGCCGCCCCAGACGAGCAAGATATAGAAACATTATTATTATTATGTCTGTTTCTTTAACAGTTAACAAAACTCGATTACGCTATGTTTTAGAAAAGTAAGATAAAATGTATTTATTAATGTCACCAATGGCGTGAATTGAAAAGAAATGACCGCGTAGATTTTTCCACTGTAGTCTATTTTGTCGCCGATCGAGCCAAACATTGAATTTCAAAGACCAGAATATTTTGAGTGACAAATACCATCGAGCGTTTGACCGAGCACGGCATACCGAGCATCCCCGTTCGTCCAACCAGATCAACCGTGCGAACCCGTGGACCTCACGACATCCCGTGTGTTTTTTTTTCCTTTCAGCATACACAAGCCGGAGCCGTCCGTGCACAGAAAGGTAGGCAGGAGCCCGCGCATAGTAGCACATGTAAACGCAGCACACAAAGCGAGACGAAACTTTCACGGCCGCGCCGGCCCCGTCTACGACGAGCAGGTCAGTCCGGACGGGCGAGCGCGCTCGCCCGCGCCGTTACGAGGTATAAGGTCGAGCAAAATAAAAAAAAGGCAACGAGAGGTGAAAAGATAGGAGGAGCCAGCGGACAGGGATCGCGAGAGGTCCCATGTAAGACGGAGGGAGATAATACGCCATGTGTACCCCAAAGAATACATCATTCTATGTTGAGGCGGGGAAATGGGGTAATGGGGGTCAACCGTGTTACATTTAATTGACGAACGATTTCGAAACAGGACTTGACTTAGCTCGTGGCTAATATTCAAACTGAGTTACTGACCATTGACTCACTGTATTTACTGTAATGTAGTTTTTTAAAAATGTATTTTGTTTTTTTTTAATTTCTCTTTTAAGCGACCGGAATTACCCCAATTATAGACCGATCCACATATTATGGTGTAAGTAGTATGTGGATCAGCCCGCGAGTACGTTCGAGAACTCTCGAGACGAGCGACGTCGAAGAATATAAACAGGTTATCGAATTAAAGCGATACTCTCGAGTACAACGCACTCGTGGTGGAAGCTTCCCTGCAGCGTGTAATTTCTATCCCGAGGTGAACCGACGGTGTTCAAGGGGACGGCAATTTCGGCGGTGGCTCGGTCGACTTCCATAGCGTGCGATATGGCCATCGTATACGGACGCGTGTCCTGATGAAACTCGTCTACCGGTGGCGCGTTTGATGCATCGGCGAGCCGATGGACGAGAGCGCATGCGCAAGTGTGCGCAAGAGCGACGGAGTCATCGGACCGGAGGAAATTCTCTTTCGAAAGTGGAACGACGCGTCATGCATGAATTTCGTTAAATTCGGAGAGGCAACGATGATGATGATGATGATGATGACAATGATTTGTATTATAAACTTTGTTATATTATTATTATGTATTCTGTTTTTTTTTTTTTTGTGAATGGAAGGACAATGTGTCCGTCCGGGATATCGGGGCATGTATACGGGTTGATGATTCCGAGAGCTGAACACGATAGACCACCTGCACCATTTACGGGGGAAAAAAGGAAAAAAAATTGAAATCATCAATACCCCCATACAAAATCCCGACCACCCTATAAATACACGCGTGTTTCGCCTCTACGCACCCTTCGCGCAAATAAAAAAAAAAAAAAATGTTCTCTGTTCCGAGTACTCTGTGCTCAAGTGGACACGCGTCTCACTGTTCTCTCCTCCTTCGCATGGTGCACACAGGCTCATATACACACAATTCTGCAGCCCTCTGATCTTCGCTCCGTCATAACCACATGGTAAATCGCGCATGCGCATGCGCATCCCGAGTTCCCTTTTCACATAGTCACTTTACTAACTCCACAACTCTCTTTGTTTCATTTATCTCTCTCACTAATCCCGACCGTCGCCCTTTGCATCATCCGCCGCTTTCCCCCGCCCCGCCGCCCCAGCGCTGTCCACGCGAGTACCGAACGGGTTAACGCGCTCGAGTCTGTGACTATAATTCTTTCTCTTTCCCTCGCCATGCATCGCTTTTTTTTTGACGCGGGGAGCCTCTACCAGTTGTATATTTGGGAAACATAGGTATAGTCACTGAAATGGTGAGAGAATACCGTACACGCGCGAGTATAGTTAAATGCACGCTACAGGATTGCGCGAGCCCGACTGAATCCATTATTCGTTCGTCACAATTTTTCTCCCGTGCGCAACGTGTGCGAAGTTCAGCACGCTTTTTAATTTTTTTTTTCTCTCGCCCACTGTACGCATGTACCCCGGTTCGATTCATCGCGTTCATCAATACAGTGACGCGAGTTGCATAATAATAATAACCGTTTTTAAGCTATTTGGGCGATGGTCGGATGACGAGATTTAAAATTACCGTAACTTAATTACAGAAATATGGATGTAAAAAAATGACTTTCTATTTTGGGCTGAAGGACTCAGGTCGATAGCCCTTTGCCAAGGTGTATAATTATCATTAGGAATAAAACTATTATAAGAAGATAACTGTATAAATATTAAGCATTGGCAATAAATCTCTTTTACTACTACTGACGTTTTACTGTTTCTCGAGTCATCTATCGGTCGTTTGACCTTAAAAAAATTACGGCTGTTTCGCATAACCAGTCACAAGTGTAGAGCAATTAAAACCAGAGGGGTATTTGTTGTGTGACTCTACCCGGAAATTACGCCGATTGGGTTTTAGTCCTCAGTCTATATATTCATTATATTGAATTTTGTTTCTGCTCTTTCCGCGTTGCCATGGTGACGTTCGCAGACGAAGTGGATGCGACGTCGAGCGCGCTTGCGCGCGGAGTGTCTCACAGAGTTTACATAGTAGGGCTCTGGGCGACAGTACCATGCGAAGTACGGACGGCGGGAACGTGTCGGCAGACTCCCGGCGAGACCTCTCCCGCCTCGCGAGCTTCGTTGTCCTCGTCAATGCGAGCGTGAACCCATCACTGCGTGCATCTGCATTCGCGTGGTCAAACGAGGTTAACGTTAACGAGGCACAAACACGGCTAATAAACCTAACACCCTTGGCTTTCACGCTCTCTTCCCCGTTTAGTTTCTTCGTATTGTTATGGCTTTCTTTCGCGTACGAACAAATGAAAATCGTTTTAGGATCTCGCAGAAAATATGAGAAAAAAGTGGATAATTTTTATTTATTTACTTATTTATTTGAATGAAAACGAAATGAAATTTTATATATATATAAAACAGTAAAATAATGGTCCTTGTATTACTCACATCGTAGAGAGACTTGAGTTTCACGTGGTTGAGAGCAGGCACGTCTACCATCGAGCACTTGAGCAAGATCGTTGTAGTCTGGCTCGGCATTTTCTTTATTTTTGCAATCACAAAATAAATCACTATTATTTCACCTTTGCTCTAGCATCAAAGAAACTGTTCGATCCGTCTCTCCGTACGTTTCTTATGTTGCGAAAAAAATCACCTTGGCTCTGGGACATCCGGATACTCGAGAATCGCGTTGGGCGTCAATTTCGTACAGTTCGATAAATAATTTACATAAAAAAACAAAATACAGAATAAGAAAAGAATCACCGTCGATATATTGCCGTTATCGGTGGTGACTCAGTCGGGGACAGCACAGTCAAGCGTCGGTGGTTACAAAAGTTCTCTCTCGGCACGATGAAAGATGTTCACATCGTCTTCTATTATTCGTCGTTGTGTCTTTACTCTTGATTCGTCGTTTCACGTCGAATGCCACGCGAGACCGTCGAACGGCCGTGATAACGCGGAACCCGAACCCGATCGAACGAATGAAGAAAAGAAACGAAAATAAATATTGTAATAAATATTGAAAAAGATAGGATATAAACAGCCGGCGAGTGGCTTCTGCCTCGTCGCGCGTATACCTACTCGGCTGACACAAACGAACACACACAAGCACTATCGCCGAGGGGACAGCGACGCTTCGGAAAGATGCCGCACCACTCTCATTGGCAGTGACCAGAAACGGCAGTACTTTCTTTTTTTATTTATCGTAACACAGTGTTTACGTTCTTCGCAGCAAAACGGTTATAACAGACGAAAAAGAAAGACAAATGTTCCGTATTAATTTTCTCCGACCGGCAGCCTTCAAACTTCCCGAGAAGATGTTCCCGGCAGGAGATATTCAAACTTCCCGAGAAGATGTCACGGCGACTCGTTTGTCGTCATCTTCGGTTCACACCCTCCCGACACTGGCCGAGTAATCTTTTTTATTTTACACAAATAAGAAAGTTACGTATAAAACTAGATCTATCGAAAATTTCAGCACAAAAAAAATGTGACACTCGCGTGAGTGATTTAGTCACGGATGGGTTCATGCAACGGGCACTTGTCGAAAATAGAAAAAAGATAAAATAAAACAAAACAAAACAAAGAACGAACGTGGCGTGAGAGATTCGTAGGCCCCGTGAGTTCGGCTGCGCTACGAGCCGAAGGCGCTCTATCGCCTCACCGTGCTTGACTGACCGACTGGTTTTCACTCGCAGTCACTTTGAAACTCGGAGTGGAATTGTAGGCACGTCCCTCTCCTGCGCGCGGACCCTCCGACCATGCCTGTACAACAGCCTGTATACTGTAGCGTGTATACAGCTTTATACGCATGTGTGCATATATATATGTAGTGTGGCTTTGTGTGGAGAGTCGTTTACAGTGCTGCGAGAGCAGCGCTCGGCGCCATCCCCCCTCCCCGGCTCCCTCCTTCTTGGAACTTGCAGCTGCCTCGGCCAATCGCCGATCCTGAAGGCGCAACACCACGCTTTACTCGAGCGCAGTACGCAGTGCACTGTTGACGCACTCGAACCTACGGTACTTTCAGACTGTGCGCTTACCGCCGCACTAAGAAATATATTCTTTTTTCAGCTATAAAATGATGTTTTTTAAATCTATCATCTTTTTTAATCAAATATATTACAATGTACTATTGTGAGCGGATTTTTTTTTGTATGTTGAAAGATTTTTCAGGAATCCATATAAATGAATTCGCTTCGTTTTTATTGTATCGATGAAAATAAAAATTGCTGGAATTTGTAAACGGTGATTGTGGTTCTAAATGTTTACCGGAATATTCGTCGAGTACAAAATAAAAAAATTTATCGAGCACCAAAATTGATTCTCGCTCGTCAGGATCGCAAACAAATTTCATGTTTTACTAAGAAAAAAAAGAAATGATAAAAACATGTTGGTCTATTTATCCGACCGATGAGTTCACGTTTTCTGTACGTTTATTGTTATCCATTATAATGCATTTCATCTGCATTAAGTAGGGCCTATTCGATTAGGAGCTCACTTTAGCTCACGCTGGTTTTGTGTTTCAAAAAACGCCCAAGAAAATTTTTTTGAAATGTTGGTAATCGACCGCCTCGACTGTACCGCAAGTACAAACTTAAGTAACCAGGCGCGCGCTTATCTTCGTTATCTCGTTGCTCATTTGGTGTCGTCGTCTGCCGCGCCGTCACGAGCCTGCTCCTCTTTTTTTCTATCCACGTGCCGGCCTGTATTGTTCCGAGTGTGGCAGTCGGCTGTATACGTGCTCTCGTAATATACAGTAAGCACCAATACCGGGACGAGAGACGCCAAGTTATAAAACTGTACCAGTGTCTTTTCTCACAATTATAATAACGAGCGAGGCGTGACTATTTGATCTCGAGCGTCCGATATAGATACCGTCGTGGATACACAGCACACAACGTCCAACGGTAAACGGCGAAGCGTGCGATAGATAATAACCGATGAGCTGCGGACCTTGAGACTTTGTTTTATTTTCATTGATTATATTATTTTATTTTTCATTTTGTTTTTTTTTATTCTTGCAAAACGAGAAAAGTTAAGAAACTCTTATCCTCGAAAACAAAAACTAAAAAGCTCAAACTCAGACGACGGAGCTGGCGCTCCTTTCAAGGGAATACTAAAATGTACCTGTCGATACTTTACTCGGAAGACCAAAAGTATTAGGGTTTTTAATCGAATATCAAAGGATTAAATCGAATAAACACTAAGAGTCCGGTTGTGCGACCGGTAACCCTTTAAAATACATTTCCACCCTTTTTTCGTTGAAAAAAAAATGTCAATTATTATCCATCATGTTACGTCCAAATAGCAACATAAAAAAATATTTCGTCGAGCGATGCAGAGCAGTGTTTTCTGGCGTGACATACAGGAATACCGTGGTATTACTGCTGCAACCGTATGTTGAAACTAACACCGACAAGTACATTGGCATTGCATCGAGCCAAAGATCGAAGATCTCGGTTCAATATCTTTTTCATTTTTTTCATTTTTTCTTTTGCTTCCTCTCGCTAGCATCAAGAGGGCGGCAGTGTGGGGTCAAAGTCTCGAGAGTATCGTCGAGATTCTGAGCGCAATGCAGCACTCAGCTCGTGCTGTAGCATCGCATTATGTCGTACTTATATATATATATATATTATGCACATACGCGATGTTCTTTTTTCTCTTCTGCGCGTTCTATTCCCGATAGGCACGTACGTACGTCCATTACGTACTGTAACTACGCGGGAACACACACGTGCTTCTTCGCACTTGTTGGAGGATAAAAGCGTCAGGACGGAGTATTTCGTGTCGTCCTAATACTTTATATTGAAACTCGTAAGTTTGCACGTTTTATCGAGTGCGAGTCAGTGATTTTTTTTTGCTCTCCACTCCCTCTCCAACGGCGCCAAATCGTTGCGTATATTTTTTCAATGTTCTGGTACATTCACCTCGGACATTTTATTTTCTCGAAGGATTTATTTTCTGTGTTCTACATTTCGCAGATCACGAAATTATTTTTATGCGCCCGTGTATGGCATACACGAGTAATATCGTCCACGGTATAACAATTTGTGATATCCACGTTTACGGTGACATAAAAATCGAGATTTGTTTTTAACAAAAAAAAAGAAAGAAAGAAAGAAAAACGATGTACTTTAAAGTGAACTTTAGTCGTAGGCATGCCGATACGATAACTCGTCGTCTGGGCAGGAAACATCGAAGGTTAAGAAGATATTTCAGCGAAATCCCGATACGTTTTCCCGGTCACGTAATGGCAACGGTTTATAACGGTCCCGATACAATGCCGCCCCGCGTGAGTCCTCGCTCACCGCTTTGTATACAGTACGGTCGGACAGTGAATTCGTGCCTCACCAATATACGAGGTACAGCATGCCGAAGCATAACTTCGGTGGCACGAAGCGGCGACAACGAGACCGGGAGACTACACTGTAAGGCGTATCCCTGTTCGCGGTGAGAGATAAAGATAAGGATGCGAGGTGAAAAAGGGAGAGGGCAAAGGAATATCTCGGGACGCCACCGGAAGCGCGGAGGTTCTCGAACGCGCGGCAGAGTCGGAACAGAGAATAATGGAAATATGGAGGAGTAACGCAGTGAAGGTTCCGCATGGGTTCGAGGAACTTTTTGGGCCTGTCTATCTCGACGAGATTGCCGGAAAACTATTTCCCCAACGGCAAATCGAGGAAATACGTCTCATAGGTCGTTTTCTACCTTTGGCACGAAACATCGAAGCAATTTCAAGAAAAAAACTATTATAACTATAATCGTTCCAACGATTATATTTAACGATCAATTTTTCGTTATCCAGCCGGTGTCCTTCTCCGACCTTCGGTGGAAAACTCGGTCTCGAGTTTGGCCGTTCGGATGAAACTTGCACTCCGGGCGTAGAGAACGCGGGGCGGACAAAGCGGGTACTCCGGTTTGCATGTACGAGCACATTAATCTCAGCATGTATAACGTGCCTGATCGCGGGAGCTAAAACTTTGACGAAGAACTTCTTCGAACAGTTGTACCTTCTTATCCTATATTTTTCATATACGTACACGTGTGTATATCGATATATACATATATGTATGTATATATATATATATATACACACATGATATACGCATGACCCGAATGTTAAACAAGGCCGAGCGAACGACTCTAGTCTGCTTCTTTTTTAGTTTAAACACGTTGTATGTGATGAATCTCGCTCGTGTGTATACCAACAGCCGCGTAATTGGCTAACAAGCGAACGACCAACCGGACGTGTATATGCAGATTGCGAACCACCGTTAGAAATCGTCATTTATCATCTTCATCTCGAAAATCCAATCTGCCTTTTCGAACTAAAATAAATCGAAAAGATTAACTCATTTAGGAAAAGACTCGTCCTTGTGTACACCACCGTGGAGGTTTTGGGCCTTCGTGTTTCGTTCGCGGATTTCCATATCGCAGCTCAGGAAATAACAATACCGGTGGTATGAGAGGACGATAGGCTCGAACGGAAAGCCGACTCTTCACAAAAGGTCACTGTTCCCTCTCGCGACATTCGCGAGTTTGTGACATTTGAAGAGTACAAGGATATTATCCGACCCCCGCGAGAGAACTCGTTAATGCTCTCGATAGGGAGTCATTTTTTTATGGGACACTTACGACTCAGAATTAACATACGAAGGTATATCACAGCCAAAAAGATCTTAAGGATTATCTTAATAATTATATTAATATTATAATAATATTTTCGAGTTAATATTATTATTATAGTTAGAATAAAAATTGGTTTTGAAAAGTGAGTCAAAGAATTGTTCTGGACAGCGTGACAGAGGGCATTGCGCTCGAGGTCGTTTTGTATGGTGAGGCATAGCTCAAGCAGCAGCGGCAGCAGTAGCGGCGCACAGTGGCGGAGTATCTACTGCCCCGGAGATCCGGTGACTGATTCGAGTGGCTGACCATCGCACACAATCCGTGGCTAAGAGACACTAGGAAATGTAATTCCCTACCGTGGTACAAGGTGACGCGTTACACCCGTGACATAGCCGACCTCTATATCACCCAACGCATTACCGTACACTCAGCCGTGCACCGTATTCCGTATCTACGAGCCTCTTAGCAGTCTACTTAACGTCCAACAATTCAACTGTACTTCCGTGACTCTCCCGGCTGACTCGGACACACTCGGACTTGTTTACCGCGCCTCTGAGTCACTCGAATGCGGACCGATAACGCGCTCGACAACCGACTCTCACCCAGCAGTCGGAATCAACGCGCGCATTCCGACAACAATGTCGCTGATCAATTTCGCGTTAACGCAACCTCGGCGAATCTATGAGACTTCGTCATCGTGTCATTCGCTCTGACGCGGAATAATTTTACGGACTCTTGCTCACGTAGATTTTTTTTTTTTATACTGGACGATCGTGACGGCTCCCGAGAAGACAAATAATTGGAATGAAACGGTGGAGAAGAAGAAGATCGAATAACGGAAAGTCTCTCGGCCGTCGCGTTTATCCTTCACCCGGGGCGTCGCGCGCGCAGGCGTTAATTACTTCAAATCACTTTCTACTGGCCCACATTCGGTGACTCGCGCGCGATCACGCACGATCATGCGCTCCTCGGGTTTCGATGGCCCGTTAAGCGAGCGTTAAAGCGAGCGACGCACGGCTTATAGCGTACGGTTAATGAACAATGCAATAATATATATCTTTTTTTTTGTTATTGGGAGGAAAAGAAAAAACCGACTACGAACAGTTCATTATCACCTCGCAACAACGCCTTTACATTTATGTGTGTAATTATTATTATTATTATTTTCGTTTTCCTGCTTAATAACATCATTCGCTTCAGCATACTTTTCAAAGTGAAACTCACGTGAATAACTTTCCACGCGATTGCACGGGACGTAAAGTTAATTGAAATAAGGAGAAACGAGTTTTTTTATAGCGGTTGTTTAGGTTGGATATTAGGAGTGGAAAAAATCCTGGATCATTTTTTTTTAATCATCCACGCGATTTCGGGTTTCGAAGGTCGGTTGGTATTATCTAAATTGTAGACGAGTAACCGCGCCAAGAAGCAAAACCCTTTCTATTTTTTTACGAGGTGGTGAAAGCCGTTGGGAGGCTGAAAGGAGAAAGAGTAAGGTGAAAAATGGAGAGTTTCGGTGAGCGAGTTGTTTTTCCACTCTTAGTGCGTTTAGTTCGACGGCGGCGCTGGGCGATTCAGGAGAAACGAGATCATCCGCTAGACCGGTCGGACGAATCGACCGATGCGAGTGGTCCGAATATTCAATTATTATTATTTTTTTTATTAAAAATTAAAATCGTTTTTCTCTAAAATTCATTTTACAGCCGAGGCATTAAAGTTCTCCCTTCTGTGGCCGGAAATACATTTTAGCTCCCCCCTTCCCCCTAATACTCTCACCGGTGCCCATAGGCGGTCGGAGCTCGAGTGGATCTCGAGCTTTTTCGTGCATGCAGCTCGTTCCCTGTCAAAGGATTAAGCAGTTGCAGAGTGCGCTTCAGATTAATTCCGTACTGTTGAGTCTCTGTTCTCGACGTCAAAGGCTCCAAATCGATCTCTCCTCGAATCTCATCGATCATTGCCGACTTGTATACTCGAACGGGGAGTGTTTTTTTTTCTTTTTTTTCTCCAATCCGCAATACGTGAAAAGAATGTAAAAACAAACAAAACGTCAGGAGCATTGAAAGGAACGCTCCTGCCTACCCCACGGCGGAGAATCGCGGCCTTCGCTTCTTCGCCGGAGAAAAACCAGGGCCTCGAAGCCGAGCTTCTCGTGGCGTAACCCTTTTTTTTATTGAATCGCGCGAAGAGGAAACGAAGAAAAATAATTTTTAAAGAGAGGAGAAAGAAAATCTCTGAATCTGTGTGCACTTGCTCACGAACCCCAGTGAGACGCAGCTGTCGAGAGTGCGGGACGGGGGGTTGGACGGAGAGTGACGGACAGATAAATGGAAAGTATGAAAACTCGAGACAGCTCCAGATTAATGCAAAATCCCGGTAGTAGCGTCAACGATCGAGGGTGCGAGTCGTTGAACTCGCCGGTTATTATCGAAGTATGTTCCATTGCAACTGCACCACGCTGTCTGCACTGTTATTGCTGTGTACCGTGTCGCACGTTACGCGCCGTCGATGAAACTCGAGGAATGTCGTCTTGAGAACACGGAGCAGAGGAGCGAATAATAGTCGCGGGAAGAACGGCACTTGCTTTACTTTTAAACATCAAAGAACTGTTCAATTGTGGCAACATGTATAAAAACACACACATCCTACACTATAAGTTACAAAACCATTTATTGTTGTTATTATTATTCATATTTACATGTATAGATATAAATATTATTAATTACGATTATTAATAATAATAATAATTATGGCACCGAAAATAAGCGTCGGCGAGTGAGAATGCTTTTGAGTACGCTATTCGCGATATATACAATGCGATCCGACCCTCTTTAGGATTTAAATAGCCGAGTAACTACTCGTCGAGTTTATTATCGTGAAAGTAATCCGGCGGGTGAGGGGAGCTATGAAAATTGATCGTTTGCCAACACGATCAACAAGTCTAGCGGTGCTGTCTGATCTCGCGTTTCTTTTTTCTCCCATCCATTTCTCCTTTCTCGTTCCGGACGACTCGATCGGCTCAGTGCTTGTATCGCATTTGCTATTCACGAAACTGCAGCGATGTCAAATGGATCGAATAAAACGTCGCCCACTTGCGAACGCTTGCAATCCGTTTTGCCAATGATGGGGAAATCGATTTTCTTCTCAGATAAATTATTTTTTTATTTTCCATATATCATTACCTGCTTAAGAGAAAAAAGAGTATTTTTGCGGTTCGACGAATCTCTCACGATGTTTCCTCGTGTTTCATCGATGTTTCCTCGAGGATCCATCTTCGCCGAAGCGATGACGAGACATTGACGAGTGGCCGGAAGTAAGACAATATCAAAAGGAGCGGGAAGACGCTGACGAGTCGGAACGTCGATCGACTAATTAATTCTCGCTTCCGTGTACGAGATTCGTCATAGTCGTTTACCGTAGGTACGGGTTTTATCGGGCTCGTATCTCCCGAGAATCGAGGCTGATAGCCAGCCTCCGGTTGCACACTATACATATAGACGAATATATACGTGTATTAGCACGAGAAGTGTCATCAGAGTGTTTTAGCACGAATGATGAATTATCGAAAAATGCAACTCGAGGCAAGTGACTGACGGTATCGGAGATACACTCTCGGTATCTCTATAGCACATTGGTTATTAAATCGAAGCGATATAGGCCACGAGTTTTCCGTCGGAACCGGGCCGGTGCGAGAGGAGAGGAGCGAGAGGGGCGGCAAAGAGACGGGAGCAAAGGCCAGGGAAGGAGGAGACGGGGTAGGGAACGAGCGAGAGGTGAGTAACAAGTATGAATGAAAATCATGACGCAACTCTTGACATCCGCGTCACCGGAGAGACGGGAGCGATCTCCGCGGATCCACCGGTACAGCTGTGACTACTAGTAACGCTGTATCTATACCGCAAATTAAAACCGGGTGGGGAAGGCGTGTGTGACGAGGTATAGGAAGAAAATACGATGTCGTGTCTGTGACCGAGCGATTAAACGTGTCGGTGGCTAATACTCGCGCACACCGACGCATATGCGCACAGTTGGTGAGCACCGTGCAAATCGGGCCGTGGAGCATTGCGGAGAGCTCGGACGCCAACGCGTGAGATCGACGACGAGCCAAATAGTCTATATATGTTTTACAATCAGCGCGGTGAGAGGGTGGACCAGTCATTGACCGGCTGAGCGAGCCGCGTCAGAAAAGTCCACTAGACTGACTAAACACCCAGATTAATTATTATTATACACTAATTTTATTATTGTTATTATTTTTATAATATGTTGATTACATAAATAATGATTTATTAATGATATAATATTTATAAAAATATGAATTTAATTCAAATTGATATGTATTTGCTGGTTGCCAGTTTTCATCCTTCATGCAGGGAAAAATCATTTAAGACTTTTGAGGGAAAAAACGTCAGTTTCGTTTTTATGTCGGAATGTAGAAAATTAGGTACGGGACATGTTCCATCAGACTATATGCAGTGTACGGAGCGGTGGCGGTTGGGTAAGTTGGGATTTACCCTCGGAGAGTATTTGTATTTGGCGACATAACGGAATAGGTGAACCGTATAAGTAGCACGGTGCAAGCCGCCTCGGTTACGGCTAAAAAGGTTTTCCTCTATCGGGCCGTACCCAGCACGCCGGAGTAGCCCGGAGTTACGCTACTCTCGCCTACTCGCGTGCGTGGAGACGACGAATCTCATCGTGGGTCCGCGACGCCCACGCGTCGTCCGGTATCGAAGACCCCTTCGATTCTTATGCACCAACTAGTGTGCGCGCGCAAGCTGCATGGAAGCACTACTGCTATACATAGACTTGTAACGCAACCGGCGAATCGTACACTATTGTTCCATTGCTTAGTGATTCATGGCTCTATGAGCCACCGTCGCAGCCTGCGGCGTAAGTTGCATCGACTCGCTATTATACTTTCTAAAAAAAATTTGCCGGTCTGGGTGTGCCGATAATGGGGACTATCGATGAAATCAAAGTTGACTTTTTATTTATTTATTTATTTATTTATTTATTTATTTATTTATTTATTTATCTATCTATATATTTATTTATTAATAGTGTATACAATTCGTATATCTCGTTTTCTGCAAGTTTCGCTTTCGATTGGGGTTCATCCGAGGCGTTTTGTATTTATCGTTTGAGGCTTTGTCGTATGAACAATTAGCCATTTTCTCTACCGTCCGAGTCATTTTTGCTTCCCTGAATTTTATCGTAATTATTTCTCGATTGCACAATGCAATAAAAGCTACACTGATGAAAAAATGCACTGGTCAATCTTGAACTTAACTCCCGTACGTCCTCATCGACAACTGGTAACGATCGTTTCATGACTCGTATCGTCGTTACGTCGCGCTCGGCACTTTAATACTTCCGGTGTGATGAGGCAGCGTTCGTCAACACACCATGCGATTCTCTTGCGCTTGAGTCATCGCATAATTTTTTGAATGCTCTTTTCTTCCTTGTTTGTTGTTGTTTTTTTTTTTTTCAATTCACGATGCAATTACCAAGAATTTTAGAGACCGCAGCGATGTTGAACGCGAAATGATGTGGAATTTCTTGTTACATAAGGCTATCGGATAATTGTCGACTCGACGTTTCCATGAAAGATCCTGATACCGATTTGTGGAAACTGTTCTGTAGAGTTTACATCGAGTACAGGTCAGTAATGATCGATCCCGGCGAGTAATTCTCGAATAGAAATTAAACATCAATGTTTCACACTACTGACCCGCGCGGTTAATAGTGTGTTCTTTAGAGTGTAATTTTGTTGCGGGTTGGCCCGAAGCCACTGCAAGAGAAATTTCTAGTTGACCAACTTAACGATTTTATTTATAGGCAGGAGAGATAGCGATGTTACGGCGGTAAAGAGGTGGGGGAGAGACACTCGAGAGCGCGTAGGATATATCAATCAAGACTTATCGCTTTCGGTGCACGAAGCCATAATCTGTCTCCGCGATAGATAAATAGACGGCAGTAGCGATGCGCTCGATTTCCGATGGTCTCTTCTCGAACAGAAGAAAAATCTCTGCCGAGCGGATATGAGTCGTATTTTTTTAAAGCAATACGTAAGACGTATTGATAAAAAAAATGTAACAAATTGTAATATTTTTTTAAACCCTTTTCAGGTGAGATCGTCCGAAAACTGAGAAGAGAATAAATGGGTGGCCCAACGAATTTCCGGTGCCAGAATATTGATTCCTTCGGGCCAATCAATTGTTTGATTAAAAAATTACCAGTTAAGTATGAGAAAAAAGCATCCCGGCTTATTGTGAAAGTTAAAAATGATATGTCGTGTCGCTTATGACAAAAAGGAGAAATGTCGAGACGATTGGGATCACGAGTTCCATGCACCAACGAGCCCAGAGTACCGGGAACTTTTTTTTTTTTTGCAAATTGACGTTTCCGCGAAAGGCTTGTCGGCACGAGTGCGTGAGATATGATTAAACTGATATTCGGAGTAAAATATCAACGTAATAGGTATGTAATCCAAACGTTTTTTTGGGCGTGGGTGGAAAGGTCTAGACGGCTATGTCGCACGTGACACACGCTCTTTGTATACCGCATGCGATGATACATGTACGGCGATAAAATTGAAATGTGGAAACTGTCTTAAGGGAAAGTGAAAGCTCTCTGTAAGGGTAAGGGATTTTTAACCGTCACGGGAGATTCATGTTATCGAAGATTACATGCTTCGGAAATTTATTCAATTTTTTTTACCGCAATACCGCGATGCCGTAGATAATATGACGATTCCGTGTCAGAGAACCGTTTTACCCTCGGAGGGATTTCACTTAGCCTTAACACAATATTTCCGGTGATTTTTATCTCCGTAAACGAAATTTCTTCTCGTCTTTCACATGGAAATTACGCTCCCGGTTTATCTGCAGCGGAAGTTGAAAAAATGTTTTCCTCGTCTACTGATCAAGGAAATGAGTATACGAGTAGAGGGGGCTTCACAATAATCAGAGGCCGCAGCT
The DNA here is from genome assembly GCA_917499995.1 of Ichneumon xanthorius. Lineage (NCBI taxonomy): Eukaryota > Metazoa > Arthropoda > Insecta > Hymenoptera > Ichneumonidae > Ichneumon > Ichneumon xanthorius. The sequence continues at coordinate 457,531 of OU824211.1, forward strand.
TTCAAACGCAATAACGCGACTCACCCTTCCCGCATCTTGTCGAACAGACCCGGGCTCTTTTGATCCCCAACTCACCTGGAAGAAGAAAAAACGAGAAAAGTCGTTAATAATCGGCATATAGTTCTTATAAATATGATCGTTTATAATTTAAAATAATAATAACATTACTTATAATCATCATTTATAATTATAATTATAAATTATTTTAAATCGCATTATATATAAAAATTATAATTATTTCAATAATATAATTATGATTTTTCTAATTTGAAATTTCTTTTTCTTCTATTAAAAAAATGACATTACTCTCCCTTGTCACTTATACCGGGAATCGGTTGCATCGCGTGGTGTGTCGGCGGTCGACGAAAAAACGTCTTTATCCGGCGACGAAGTGTCTGCGGTCTAAACCGCGATAAAGCCACGGGGGAGTAAAAAGGAAGAAAGAAAAACCTCCGTGGGCGGTGTGTTACTGTCGCGTTATCGTAAAACGTTGACACGCCACTAGATTTTAGTAGATTCTGCGTTTTATTGACCGTCAATCCACGTCGGGCCTATAAATTGAGACATTAAGCAAGACCCTCGTGTATTGCCGAAAAGTTAATTCGGAATTAGTTTTTTTTCGTTTGCTTCCTCATAAAGGAAGCTTTGTATTGGTAAAAAAAAGTTGAAAATTGAAATTTGAATATCACTTTCTCATAATGTTTCTTTATTCGCGAAGCTTCCTTTATGAGGAAGCCAAAAATACAAACAATGCTTCCGCACAGAAGATGCTTAGCGAATAAGGGAACGTTATGCGAAAGCGACATAAAAATGTCAATTTTCAACTTTTATGAGAAACGATATGAAAATTTCAATTTTCAATTGTTTTTTGTTATGTTGATTACTCGTAACTCCATTCCAGTAGCATTCGGCATTGCTATGCGCTGGCCGCTTCTAACAGTTACGATTTCGTCGAACAAAGAGATAATTGATTGACCAATTAGAGCAGTCGCACCCTCGTCGGGGCTACGACATTGATACGGATTGTGTCTCGTTAGCGAATTCCACGTTCGCTCGTTGTTCCTGTTGGTATTACTACCGTTGCATCGCGACTAAGTATCCGACGCGTTTACGACTAATTGCACGCATTTGCCTGCCGACCGGCGAGCGACCGCTCGACTTTAACAGTGACACGCTTCGCTCACTCGACCAATCCAATCGGCACTGACTATCGCGCTTACGCACACCGTACAGCGGACGATTGATTAATCGACTGCATTTAATTAGACACGTGCGCTTGCTCAATTCACCCTTTATTTTCCGTACAAGGTTTCGAATACCATGGACGATTCGAATAAATCCAACAAGTCCAAATAAAAAAAAAAAATGTCTATGTATAAATAAAAAATATAAATAATACAAATTATATATATATATAAATAGATAATACTTTTCGTACGACGCAGTTAAATTTTTATTTTCTTAGCTTCCCTCACTTGATCTTATCGCGTGTGAATCACGTCCGAGTCATGTGTAATTCCGAATGACATTTGGAACCGACGCGCGAATCATGGTTTTTCGCTGATCCGTCACTCGCCAAGAACGAACAAAAATTACGAAATTGATGTCCATGAAACTTCGCATAAAAAAAAAAATTCCCGCGTCTACGTTGGCATAAGTTGAGTTATTTTTCCAGTAAATTCATTTTTGTAAGAAAAATAAAAAATGCTTTATTATGTTGGAGCTCTTTGAATCGGAGTCACATTGGGTTCGTACTGATTTCTTCTTGTGAAACGTATATATTTTTTTCATTATTAATGTTTCTCGATTGAGTTTACCGTTCCGCGAGTACTGGCTTAATTAGCGACTCGTGTATTTGTGTAACGGGGTTAATGAAACGAAATTTTATCGTGGCCATTTATATGTCATCGGTTGCGTTGTAGGTATTCATTGTAGTTTCCGATAGACTGGGTCGAGCCCACGGGAGGTAAACGTGCCTGGGCCGCATGTGCACTGTGGTACAGAATTTATCTATCGCCCCGTGTCAAACATTGGTCGTTTACGACCGGGGCGTTAGAATTAACGTGGGAATGAATTCGATAGTCTCTTCGACGAGCCGAAGTTTCGTCGAGCAATCTATATTCTATCCTTAATTGCAGATACGCCCTCGTTCGTTCGATGCGCGAGTGCCCGAATCGATTTCGTGCTTTACGACGGTTTGACAAACACACTGATATCGTCTATCGGGTCGGCCTGCCGTTTGCAAAAGACACTCTAATGACTATCAACGCTGCGAATAAGCCTCAAACTAAATTAAGATAGTGATCTCGTTTTTCGATATCGTCTCGCTAGTCGCGATAATTAATTGAATCGAGTCCGATAACGGCGAATAAATTACCAATTTTTTTTTAGTTTTTCACGAAAACATGGCTGCCTCTATTGACGAAGAAAAACAAAAAGAATCTATAAAAAGTACATTTCTGAAATCCCAGATTCTGTCATTTCCGACAAATCGCGGAAACGTAACGTGCGTTCATTCCGAGCGGACTGTGATTTATTTTTTGTTGTTTCTTATAAACACTGCTTAACGGAACGGAAAGGAAAAGAGTGACGGCTCATTATCGCTGTCGAAGTTTCTGGACAAAATAAATCGATGTACCGTTTCGATCCGGCACCGGAGTGCATACGTCGACGTTCTTGTGTATGCACACGACGATAACGCATGCGAACGACGAGGTCGTCGTCGTCGTCGTGGCCGACGTAAATTATAAAGGCATATATCGACGTGACGTCGTCGAGCAACTCGGCGGTCCGGCCTCGTGTGAACTGCCCCGACGAGGCGTGCATAACGAGCTTCATTCATCCGCCCGAGAGTCCCTCCTCTCTTCCTCTCACTCTCTCCCTCGAGGGTCGACGCGTTTTCTTTATTACACTGATAAGAGACCTCGCAGCTGATGCCGCCTCGACCCGCACGGTTTATCATCCGCCGTTTCAAAGGCTTTATTCAGAAAAGAGAAAATAAAAAAAATAAAAACAAAAAACAATGATTTATTGGATATGAAATATAAAATTTAACACAAAAATAAACAATATGGAGGCTGAAGGACTTGGGTCGATGGCTCTTTGGCAATGAACATAATTTCTCTTAATGAGAAAAAAGAAAATCCTATACCTATACATAAACCTAAAGCTAAACCTAATATAGGATAATAGACGTAAATTGTATATCATTGTCAATACTTTTTCTTTTACAACTACTATGAAAAATATTAAATATACGTATATTAATATTATTATGAATGCTGAATTCCATAGTTCATAGCGAGCCACAACAACCTGCTAGTATTAAATGAAAACAGACATGTCAAGTTTCGAGTTTCAGTGACATTAGACTGAATGGAATATTTATAATCTGGTCGATTGCAGTATGATATAATGGTACATTCGACGAAAACATAATAATCGTATTGTTCTCACCGATGAAAATTTAACGCTGAAAGATTCGAAATATTTGACTAAAAACTTCATGGTACCCTGCGCGTTACAGTGAGTTTTGTCGAGTCTCGGACAAGTCGATGACGAGATCGTCGTCGTGGAGGAGTTCACTTTGTTCGCTGAAGTTGATTTCACGATCAGGACTTTGCGCTGCTGCGAATGACAAAAAGACACCACTTGGACCATTTGTGCCGTTTATAGACGCGTCGTTGTGCTCGCGATTTTATCCGAGTAATCGTTAACGAGTCATTATCCAATCCCGGTTCGTTGTTCCTTTTCGCCGTCGGAGTGTCGTGCCGTAAGCCAACGCTAATTTGGTTACGTACTTTGATCAGCGTCGGGGAACGGAAGGGAATACGGCTAACGCGAGTCACTTTTGCGGGTCATTGCGATAAAATTGCTCAATTTAAATTCTTCACGTTAACAAATTTTATCATTCGATCGTCCGAGCGCAGTCGTCTACCTATTTCAGTCAATTTTATGTCAATAATGTATCGAATATTTTATTTATTCATTTATTTTAAAAAAGCGTTATTTACTTTATTTATATCGATCCCGTTACGAAAATATTGCATATATTTTAAGGGGTAAAAACAGAACATAATCGAATTCACATAAAATTCACAGAAGATTTTGTCAAGTATGTTCTCAAATATTCGCAATCTTTTTTCCGACCCCTCTTCCAAGTTCATGACTTTTAAAACTTTTGAAATGTTTTGCGTAAGTGGAAAGAATTTAATCTCTCTGTTTGCGCTTATCAATTTGTCCAATTCCGATTGAAGATACTGGCAAATTCTCCTTCCGATGACCCGCCTTACCCCGTTCCCACTCCCAACCCGCAATTAGCATCAGTCTCGACCCACGGGCACCGTGCTCGACGCAGTAATAAAATGTACGTCGGTGATTCCTAAGCAGCATAGTCTATTCTCGTACGCTACTGAATTCTTAGCGGCCTTGTAAATTCAGTGGAACGACAAAAAAATGTCGTAGTCTCAAAAGCAGGCTACCGGTCGGGGCCTTGGAATTTAAGACTCGGGAGCCAAGAACCAAACTCGCAATCGCTCTCGTTTCTTTCGTTAGATATACATAAATAAATCGCGCGTGGTTCTCGTTCAAGTGTTCGATTTATTTGTCAAACGTTGTTGACATTCGGGCTAGTAAAATCACCGTTTCACTGGTAGAGATTTCAAAGCGTTACATCGGAGCCTAGCTAGAGCCTAATCAGGCCGCCGAGCCAGAGCCTCGCCAGGGCCTAGCTAGGATCTAGCCGGCGCCCGATGTAAACCTTTCAAATTTCCACCAGGCATATCGAAAAAAAAAATCGATAGTGCATCTTTTGTATCAACAAATTATTTAAAAATGTTACATTGTCGGCGCAATGTGTTCTCATAATTCCTTCAATAAATATCTATTCAATTACTACGTACTGCCAATCCGTTAGTATAATTTATAACTCGTCGGTCGTAACGTTTGTCATTGTTATCGTTCATTTCCGAGTGGGCGCATCTAAAAGTGTCTCACGGACACGGATCCGGCACGGTCGACGATGCACCGAGAAACGCAACACTGACTCACCGACGACCGCACTAAAATTCACCCACCCAACACACACAAACACGGGAACGTGCGTACGCGCGAGAAAAAAAAACAAAGTGTACTCTCGCTCTTCGGCAAAATCGCGAGCGTGAACGCGGAACACGAACCGGGAGAAGAGAAGAAGCGCAGCAGCAACTCAAACACCGGTCGAATTCCAACTAAACGCGAGGCGGCATTAACAGCTGATTGGAGGCGTCGTATTGCGCAAACATCTTTGTTCGCACGAGTGCGTGAGAGTGCGTTCGGTGTATACAGCGAGTTTAGTTTGCTCGATGTTGGCTGAGAACGTGGTTTCAACGAATTCAAGGTATGCGTGCGAGTTTATATAGAAAATGCGCATACAGAGAGAGGCGAAACGAACGGGCGCGACGGAGACGAGGAGGAAACGGGGCTGAGGAGAGCGAGAGGCATCGAGGTAACGCGTGTCCACGCATTCCCGTGTGCGTGGCGCGTACACCCTTACGCAATATCGGAGCAGGCAGCGCGCAGGGTTTATTTGCGGTTCGTCGCGGTCGAGACGACGGTGCGAGAACTTCATCGCCGACATCGACATCTCGACTACTGACCGGTCTTCGCTTTTTTACATAAAAAAATAAACAATGTGTACTTAGTTATAGGTAGTTTTATTTGTTCTTAGTTTATTTGTATGTAATTTAACTAGAACAACATTTTATTTATCGCCGCCCCCGCTTTAAAAAATGAAGTTTCTCATGCCCGACAATGAAAAAAAAATATTGCTAATATTTCTTGGTTGCGCAATGGATCGGGAAATGACTGTTATCGATACTGCTAGCTGAATTTATTTGCAAGGATTTGATACCAGATTGATTAGTCCGGAGGGTTTAAAACGGATTTGGCTCAGATTAATTTGCAATGACAAGGACCCGACGAGAGTTTCGAATAGCGGTCCGTGCTATAGTTAATACACCAATTGGGGTCAACGCGCGCACTGATTTGCGTGATTACGCTCGCGATATGTGTGGATGTATATATATATAATTAATATATATTGCACGCGGTGCACACGCGTCGAGGAGCGTGATGGCTCGGCAAGGCCTGGTGCCGATGCGTGCGTGCGTGCGAACGCGTGTGCGCGCGGGCGAGTTGCGTAACTTCGAGCGGATAGCCGGTGCACAGACCGCGCAGGGAAATGCAAGCCAGCGAGCGTATAATATAGGCAGCTCAGCTCCGTGCCAGAAACAAAAATATCCGGGAAGGGAAACGGAATCGGTGGTCGAACTCTTTCGCGTCTCGTCGAGCTTTGCGGGCGTCTTCGTCGAGACACTGTCGGGTTGAGACTCGGAAACAAGTGTGCGTGTGCGTGCGGCAATAGCTTACGATACTTCGAACAGGCCAGCCGGTACCAGTTCTCGATTGGTTACAGTTTGAGCGTCACCAAGATTGGGAAGCCTTGACCCGGGCGAAAAACTAAGGCGGCGATCAAGATGGCGTTCAATAAGGGGCTAAAGCACGCCTCGAGAGTGCGCAAGATACCGCGGTCGGTAATGAAAAGTGTAATGTATTTATTTTTTTCGCATAGCTGATCATCGACGGCTAAAAGCAAATTCTCACGTGAAGCTAAATTGATATCAGCTTAGAGGACGAATTTGCATTTAATCGTGAATGGTCCGCGCTGTTAAAAAAAAAATTAATAACACTTTTTATAACCGACTGGGGACAGTCTTAATCACATCGACTTGAGGCAATATTTGGACCTTGCAGTACCGTAAAGATAAAACCACGGGCATGTTTTTGTGCAGTTAAAACATGAACAATTATTTTTTTTGTACCTTAGGACTCGACTGACTCGATTGTAGATGGCATCGAAAAATACAATAAAAAAAATGCAAGAGTGTGGAGAACGTATGAGTGTGGTTTCTGTTTCGTACGAGTTTCGTATTTTCTCTTTCGTATTTTGACTTCCGTGCTCGCGTTAACACGCCCAGAGTGAAATCTTACAACTGAAAAAAAGCCTTTAATCGAGTTACACTATCTGTAGCTATCGACAGTGGCGCACGTAAGATAGAGCCGCTCGGCACGTACGTGAAGGCCCCACGGTGTGCAACTTGCACCAACCGCACCAAGCACGTGTATTACTCGGACAGGTAAAAGGCCTCGTTTCCATCCGGCACGTCGTCTCCGCTAGACCCGGTGCGTCTAACAGTTTTAACCATGAAACCATACGGCTGCTAGCTGCACGTATACGAAACGCGGAAAAGGAAACACGTGGACCACATCGTGACGCTCTTCCACTAATTTCCTTTATTTAGTTTTCCGTTCCTCGTTTACTTTTTTTCGTACTTTCCTCAATCCCGCAGTGCAAATTTGCGCTTATATTTGATCACGCAATTTACAATTACCATTCGCAAATAGACCTTGTACAACTCAATTACGAATATTTAAAGTCCGATTGGTTAAGTATCGTGAGTAGAAAAAAAAATCACAACCAAATTTGCACGGTCTGACAATTTTTTTTTGGTCAGAGTAATATCTTGTTTTTTTACCCCTAAAAGGTGAATTTCCATAAGATCCTCAGAACTCGAGACTCTCAAGGATATACATACCCGCCAAAGCGCCGCGCGAGCCGGTCAAGGACATTTCTGAATTTCAAAATCTTTATTTTTCAAACATTTTGCTTCCTCATAGAGAAAGCTATGTTTTATATCCAATGTTGAGGGGGATTGGCTGCCTCGGAACGCGAACAGCGTTTTCGCTGGCACACTATGCCTCGCGCATTCCACACCGCCCCTCGCCTCTCCCCCTCACACAACTACCCTACCCCAACAACCCTAAAGGCTTCAAAAAAATCGAGTAACATTTTTTTGAAGCATTTACAAGTAGTTCATTAGCTACTGGTCGTCACAGAATGACAATTTTTTTTATCCTTCTGTAAATTCAACTATTAAATGCTTGGAAAGAAACGTGCTGTGTTCTTTGTGCGATGGGAATTGCTCTCGGGACTATGGACGAGAAGATGCCGTGGGGCAGGTACCTCGAGGTCCATCGTCCTTGTCGTCGTCGTCGTCATCGTCGTCGTCATCGTCGTCGTCGTCGTCTCGCCGCCGGGGCTTGGTGAATTTTATGCACTTTGTTTCATCGTACACACGCGGGGCGCTCATTTCGCTTTGTCTTTTTTTTTCTTCTTTTTTAATCTTTTTCTGCACAGCGTGGTACAAGCCGACCGCTCGCGAGTTCTCTGTGAAACCGGTTACCATACACGCTTCTCGTCGGGCTGGACGCGATCGAGAGTACTTGAAACTCCGGTGGAGTCTTTATATTCAACGCTTTTCTACTCTCGGCCTCTTCTGCTTCGTCTTCTCCTTCTTCATCTTCTTCTTCTTCTTCTTCTTCTTCAGCGGCGTTGTCCCGTTCAGTCATGGCGATCCTCCCTGTTTTGGAAACTTGATCGGAGCGATGCACAACAACCCCGTCGGCCCTCAAGAATATTGCTGGATGCCGCGGCACTCTACTGCCAATATCTCGTAAAGTGTAAGGTTTGAACGCTTCGGAGTCGACTCCGCTCCGAAGCACAATCATTGACAATTTTTCCTCGTACACAACGATTGTCATGGGAAGAATTACGATTGAAGGATTACCTGCAATTGGGTGTTCGCGCATGCGTTCGGATATCTCGAAATAAGTAATATTTTTAAATCCATTTTCGTACACATTATTACTGTGCACGTTGATTGTTGTTATTATCTTTATGGTGTTTGTCCTCATTGTCAGACACAATTTTAGTTTGGGAACAATAAGTAATAATGTCAATTCTGTTTTAGTTCGGTAAATTAACATTAATTATCAACCAACAATTATATTGATATTATATTAATATAAGGTTGAATAAATTTAATATATTTACCAATATATCCTGCAACGAGACCGGCATCACAGAACACGTTGACATTATCCTTCGGTTTACGATAAATCACAGTGGTAAATCCATGAAAAAGTCTCTATTATTTACCCTTCACGTTCGAAATAATTCACTCGTTCTGCATTTAAAAAAAAAAAATTATTAAAAAAATACCAACGATGCTCGTAAAATACCACTTTGGGGGGGAAATGGTCGTGAGACGAGGCCTGATTAATTGAGGGGGTATTCGTGATAGAACGTTATTAAATAAAAAAAAAATTTAATTATTATTATTTTTTTTTACAAAATCAAAAACAATCGTCCTCGTAATCGATCGACGATTTTCTCTTGCGTTTAACGAATGTGGCACTTCGTCTCGCGTTATCGAGCCGGCACGACGCGGCGTGAGCAACTGTTAACATCCGGCAGGCCGCGTGGACACTGTCCACGGGGGGATCGGCGATTCCTCGCCGCGGAAGTCTCGGACTCTCTCGCTGCCTTCGCTCCCCCCCTCCTCCCCCCGTCACCCGCAGCTACTATATTAAATTAAGCTACAGTGCGTTGCCGCCCAGTCGCGGAACACTAGCCCCTTCCCTTCCAACCGACATAATCCAATATCGCGGAGGTACAGGCTTCGCGGTTATGCGGTCGTCGAGTTCGCGTTCCGCCTTCGACTATAGGTAGCTTTAGATGCACTATATATATATGTATTAATAAATCCGTGCATACAGTACGCCGGCATACGTTACGGGTTATTACGAGATAAAGGGTTGCAGCACGAGCGATACAGTCGTCGGCCTACCAGGAGAAACGGATCTTTTTTTAATTGAAAAGAAACAAAAAATTTCCCCGCTGATAAAAAATGGCGATCTACAAAAAGAATAAAATGAGTAGGCAGGTGATAGATTATTACTGATTTTAATCATTGTTATCGATAATCATTGTCAATAATTATTATTAATGATGAATATCTTTTTCCTCGATGCGTGAAACGATCGGGGAAAAAACGAGGGATCTCGAAGACAGGGTAGACGACGATGGGTGTCGAGAAGGTCCGTGAACGGTGGTCAGACCTGTGGACTCGCCGGGAGCCATGCGGCTCGGGGGTTGCCGGGCTATCTTCACCTTCGTTCGTCAATCTCGCTCCGTTTTGATATTTCTCGTTAATTTGCGGTTCCTCATCTCGCTCGCGTCTCCGGCTCGCGGGCTCGCGCGGTTTCGCAATTAACGATTCCCGAGGACTGGGACGACGAGCGGCAAACGAGTTCTGCCCCGAATAGCCGGTTCACCGTTCCGCCGCTCCGGACCGATAACTCGACGAGACTCCTGGAGCCAGAGAGCCAGAAGCAAGGAGCCTCGGTGCCTCGGAGCCTATGCCACCCGAACAGTATATATATATATATATACTGCACACTATCTGTAGACTACACCTCGCAGTCCGGGCGCTCACCGTCGGGGAATCCGTTCGTTCGTTCGTTCGTTCCGAGAGTGACTTCGGCGTCGTTCTGGCCGTTGACCTGAGAACAACCGCGCGCGGATACGAACAAAAGGGAGATAGAGAGAAAGAAAAAGATTGTAGTCAAGTAACTTTTGCGGGTTATGCTTGACCACTCGAAACAAAAACGGATTACAAAAAAGAAAACGCTCGAAGCACCTGCGTGAACACAATCGAAGATGATTGAGTGAAATTAATTTTTTTGTTGACTTGGTAAGTTGGTCCGATTGTACATTACATTACATTTTACCAAAAATATTTTGGCAAAATCACTTAATAAATTGTTGAGCCGACCGATCTTTTAGCTGTAACAACAAAACATTTATTTGAACGTTCCTGCCCGAATGTTTAGTTGATGAAAGCGTATTTTTAAAATGGGCGAATACGTGGAAGATCGCGCATCAAACGTTCGATGGTGGATCGGTGTAACGTTTACTCTCGTAGAGATGGACCAGAGCTGGCCAGGACTGCGGCGTTTCTGTAGGTACGGAGGCCGACTGTACTGGCTGTAGCCAGGGTCTTCGAGGAGGTCAAGTGAGCCGGTACGCCGGTCCCGGTGTCCGGACGGCGTACCGGTAGGTAATTCGATACTGGCGCGAGGCCAGCAACCAGAGCACGGAGGGCCCTTACCTGCGAGCAAACGGAGACCGGAAAATAGTTGAGTGATCGTGCAAGTGAGTCTGCGCCAGGCTCTGGCCGGGGCAAAATGGGCTTCCGTACGTGTATCACAGAGGCGCGCACTATCGGCTCTAAATTGTCAAGCTGATCGGCTTCTGCGAACTGGAATGGAAGCGCCGATAACAAACATCGGTCAAAGCTTATTTTAATGAATATAAATTCAACTAGTGATAAATCAAATGGATCTGATTTAATCTGCTATAATGATTTATCTAATTAATAATATGTCACAACTACATTAATGTTTAACATTCAAAAGACAAAAATTGCCCAACTTTTCTTTTATTGTCAAAAATTGTTAGTTTACGACAATTTTATTGCTGATATTCGCTGGTTACCCTAAAGTTTATAATGGTCTGCATATTTTTTTATTTTTTTCGAAATTCGGGTTATAAGTAAAAATCTTAGGTTTTTTCTACATAGTAAAAAAGATTTGTACCATTTAACAAACGTTTTTGGGTCCACAAACATCCACAATTATTTTCTTCTTAATTTTACGAAAAATATTCGTAAAACTGGAATAATGTTTTTGTAAAATTAACAACAAAAAATGTATTTTGGAAGTTTGCGGACGAGAAACGTTGGTACTGTGTACGTTCCCCTGCACAGCTTATAAAATCAGCTAACGGGAAGCAAAGCCCTGCACTCGGTCCTTCCTCTCGGCGTTAAGTCAAGGCAGATCCAAGGTTTCTCAAGGCGAAGCCGACAAGGAGGAATTCTGGCTCTCGCGGGGCTTGCGGCAAAACAAAGATACACGAAACGTTGCGCGCCGCGAACTACCTTGCGTATGCGCGGCAATGTTGCCGCGGGCGCGATGCAGCCCGCGGAACTCGATCGCGTTACGCATACCGCGAGAGCCATACGCGCGCAGGAGCGGCGGCAAAAGTAAGAAATAGTTTGCTCACGCAGTGTATATATATATTTTTTCCGATTCAACGCACCACTAGCAGCGCGGGCCGAGCGTGGAGAATTAATCGCGCCGATTAATTCACATCGCCAACGTTATCGTGCGCAACTTTTCTCGGCAGACAGATCGGCGACCGGGACACTCGGTTTCCATGGGTCGCTACGTCTCGAAAGCGCTCCGGGGGAAAAAAAGCCACAACTGAATCCACCGCAATATTTTATACGTGGGGTTGAATATTAATCCAGTTAGTTGTTTATTTAACTTTTATATGTTCTTTTTCATTCACTTCAATTTTCTAGTGTTATTTGTTGATGTTGTAGTTGTTGTTTATTTATTTATTTGTTTCAATGTATCTCAAGGTATTATTTATTTTGCGAGTATTACTGACTACAATGAGGAGAGGCGAGAGCAGCGATTTTCGTGCGGCTGAATGCTCCCTCTCGCCAATTTTCCCCGCCCTCGAGGAGAACACGACGAAAACGCCGCTTAGACACGTCCGATGGTAAGGATGGTCGGACAGACACTGATCGCGCGATGCGTGAACGCTAATATAAGCACGCCTATATTCCGGTGGTGCGGACTATGTGCGGCAACCGCCACAGCGTACACCGCACACGCATGCAATGGTGATTCAGTATGCGCTACGTTACCCTCGGTTTCGTTCCTTGCAACTAATACGCACATACACCATTTTTTTTTCTTTCTTTTAAGCCTCGGTTTCACTTATTTTTCTACTAAAAAAATAAAAAAATAATCTCGCATTTTGTATCGCGTTTTATTCGTGCCGGAGATTCAACTAAACTGGCAAAAACGCTGCTTACCATTCTCACGATTAATTTGGTTCCGAAATGTGTGTAAAACAACAAATGGTTCTGTTAGCTCTACCTTGCGTAAATTTTGAGCTATCGGCCTAAAACCGCAAACAAACATAGCTCCGGCTATGAGGAAACGATAAGAAATTATGAAGCCATGAGCAAGTTACTTTCCATCTTTTTCAAAATCAAGCACAAACAAAATTCCTTTTCATATTGAGACAAAAACAAGAAAAGAAATCCCATTTGCGTTTTTGTTTAGTTTTAGTTTGCGTTTGAATTTAACGCAGGTGATGTGACGCGCGTCACGTATAAATAATTTGAGCGTTTATAATTTATTATACATTAGTGTCACAGACGCATGGAATCTCGCTATCGGAGATATCCCACGACGTGGTTATCGCTGACTGTACAGGACAGTAGCACAGGACGGCCCCTCATCGTCAACGTCCTCGTCGCTTCAACACTCTCCAGACTGCTGCTCTGTTTGTTGCGCGTCTCGATTAAATTATACTGCTTGTATCCCTCGCGTACACACACACGGACGCGCATGCGCATGCATGCACAGTCGTTTCATACCCACGGGAATGCAGCAGAGTGATATTATAATTTCTAATTGAAACGCGCCACGGTGTGGAACGTGGAGCAGAGTGCAGCCTGCATTGTTCAAGCGGCCAGTAGAAACACCACGCTGCAGTCAGACCCCCCTGCAGACCCGTGGCTTCCGACGTATTCATCGATGCGGTGTTCCCTCGATTATATAGAGAACATCCTATCATAAAGTACGCACACTTTACTTTTGACTTCTTTTAAAAAAAAAAATTTACCATGCAACTTATAATTTCATTGTGCATTATATTATGAAATTTCACGGACGATGAAATTATACCGGCACACACTTTTCGTTCACTCTGCACTAAATTACGATCAGAAATGGCAGGGCGTGTATTATGGTTGGAAAAATAAAATGGATAAATTGATTGATACTTTTTTTTTTTCATTGCATATCATCGATGATTTATGATGCGCGATCTACCATTGATCTGTAGAAGGACAATGCCTAAAGGACGAGCAGGTACTTCGAGCAGAAGAGCTCGGGCAGTAAATGGATACATTTATATATATATATATATATATATATATATATCTGTACATAGGCATGTATAATATATACATAGATAGACATAGCAGCAAAGTGCACCCTTTGCACGTCCCCATCGAGTAATCTATAGTACCTGGCGCCCTTCCGAAGCTAAGTGCCTCGCGAGCAGCAAGGTACTGCGCGAGGGTGAATAAATTATTCGGCTTAGTGACTCGGAACGTCGCCATACCGGCCGGGGGAGGTGGAGGAAAGGTGGTTGCCGACGTACCCTCAACACACTTGTGTGATACACACTGCATCGTTCGTACTATGATATCTTCAATTAGGTTTACCTACTGCCCTACAGCAACGGTAATACGACACTTGTAACGCACGGGCTTGCGTCAATGCCCTTTACTCTTTTTCCTCGGGAATTTAAAGTAGGGAAGATTTTATTAGAACATAAAAATAAACTAATAACAACAATATGCTTCAACGTCACAACGAAGCCTTTCGGGAGCAGCCCACTAGAATAGAAAGAAAACACTCGAAAAGATAAACACTCGTGCGCAATACAAAAAGTTTGTACTTTTTGCAACAACTTATTGTCCACGAACGTGAACAATTTTTTATTTGTTAATGTTTCGATTGCACCATCCGGGCTCGAAGTGTTGTAAACAAAACTACAAACTAAAATTGTTAATGACACGGGAAATAAAAAGCCAGATTTGTATACTAAAACCTGAACAAACGAGTTTGTCACTTGTTAAACAAAATTATTTTTACGACACTTCGTATTCCGATTTTACGAAATTATTAATACGATTAAATAATAATAATAATAATAATACGATTAAAGTTCGAGCGTTATAAAATTTTCCGATGGCGGAAAAAAAGGAAGAAAATAAAAGCAGGCGCATTTTATAGCAGCTCTGTAATCCGATCGCGTCGACCCCGGGTATCCGATAATCTTTTGTCGATCCCCGGATCATCAGTGGCGCGGGAGGATAAATGCGCGGATGTTCACGTTCTCGGACACGTGAAACTTGGACATTTGGGATTATTAATTACACGTTCGAAGTAGACGGAAATTCAGCTGTAACTCTACCTGTGGCGCGAAAGTGCTTGTTCGTACGAGAGCACGCTAATACGTCCGAGCGAAGGTTCTCTCGCGTATTCCGAGCACGTGAATCTAAACGGGCTTCGTGAAATCTTGTTTACCTAATCTCACCGTAGCAATGCAGCTATGAGCCCCCTCCCGCCATCCCCCTGTCCCCTCCCCCTAGCCGCTTAGCTTCCTCCTTCTTTCCTTTTAATACACAAAAGAACAACGCTGTGCCGCGTTGGGGCGCAAGGTAACAAATTTATTCCATATAGTCATAAAAAAAAGAAAAAAAATGGAACACGCAAGTCCGGAAAAGCTTACTCGGTATTTCCAGTGATATTAAAAATACAACAAAAAAAAATGAAAAAGAAACTTTGATGAAAATATGTTGGAGTAATTAAATCTCATGAAATCTCATCCCAGATGCGCTCGGGATGGTAGTCACGTTATTTCATAGTTACCCCGAGGTCGCCGGGGACAAACTGCGCGCGTTTCGTCTCGTTTTCGCAAAATTTTCAACTGGAATAATGCATTACGCGTTTTTTTTCTCTCTTTCGAATTTACAACTGGAATAATGCATTACAAGATTCGCATAAATTCAGTATAAAAATTGCATGGCCGAGAAAGGAAAGTTATCGGAGTATATGTAAGAGGTCAGAGCGGCACTTAGCATAGCGAGATATTATATTCATAGATAGGTCGAGGATCCAAGATTCGCATCGCTCGCTCTCCGTCCCTCGAGCTTTACGAATGCCCCACGGGAACCTTGGATCTCGCCCTGGAGTTATAAAAACCCGAAAGAAAAGTACAAATATCAATTCAAAGTTTTTTTACCCCGTAATATTTTCCCAATGTTTTTATTTTTTCCCATACATTTTTTTGTTGCTTTTTCTTAAAATATTATCTTAATCGATATCGTGGAAATGTATACGCGAGCGCCAGCGATTCGCTTGTAAAACCCAGTCCGAAGGCAATTAAAAAAAATTTAAAAAAAACTTTTAAAAAGTTCGAAACAAGCTACGAGCCAGCTAGGTAAAAAAAAAAGTTACGGACATAAAAGCTCCCGGAAGCCCCGAAGCGAATTGTATCGGAGTTTGTAATTGCATCGTAAATTTAAATTTCTGGTGAATATAAATAAATTTGTATATCCGCGGGGTACATAATAGAGTAGATTAATTGATGTGACGATTCGGAGCAACGAATTTCGGCGGGGTTGGGATTGTATTCGTGACGTTAAATCAACATAGTGTGTGAACGACGATTTGCACACGAGGCCGTACATAGTGGAATATAGTACCGTAATTTCTGTCACGGGCTCGGTCTCGCCTCTATGTCTTGCTCTTTATCTGCAGCAGTACTGCATACAGAGCGAATTATGTGTATGCAGGGAAGCAGCGGCAGCAGCTGAGGCGGCTCTGGTAAGGGGGCACGGAATGCCAGTCAGAGCATAACCCATTGTCCGCGTGTTGACTGGGTGATACGCATATGCCGAGAGATGCGAAATGCAAGAGCTGCACCGACTCCGGAGTGCATAGTGGGCAGAGAGCCCGCGGCGCATTAGCGCAACTCGCGCTCGAGGCGTGCACACCGGTAGATTTCCCTCGGCTAGTAGCTGTAACGCGAACAACTGTACAGCACAGTTCCATATGCGCGTACAATAGTACAATGCATGAATTCTTGCTCGCTACCCTGAAACCGGCGACTACAAAGAATCATTAAAGCCATACGCGAGCTACGGAGCGGAGGGCCGTCGGAGGGAGGTGCATACTTTCCGTCGAGGTGCGCCTTGACACTGTGAACTGGATGACGCGCGTAAATCTAGATCATTTCAACTCGCCAGCACGAGTCACTCAGCAGCTACTTTGTCGGGGGATTTTATTGGATAATGGTCTAATCGTTTTCACGAAAATTCAACTGATCTCAGGATAATGTGTCGATTTAGTGTTCAAGTATGGGCGGACTTAGTTCCAGGAACTGGCATCCAAGAGGATGAAAGCAGAATCATTTTATGGAAGACCAATCAGTCATGGCGATGATATGGCTAATGGCATTGATCTGCCATAGCCTTGTTAACCATGGTGATGGTATCGATGTATGATGATCTATAAAAATCTATAAAAGATCTATAAAAATGTATGGCTGATGGTATTGGTCCGCTGCACAGGTAACATATTGACCATGTTAATGGTATTAAAGGATGGCGAACGATATTGATCTGCCATGCAATCGCGATGCCCCAATTGTTGAAGTTATCGATATCCACAAGGCAGTGGTCATCCTTGATCAGAATAACCGGCGAATGACTGAAGTATCAAACGCTAAATAACTGTATGCATTCAGTCCGTATTTCAACGCAAGATTCCACGAGGAACGCGGCTTCAATAATTCAACGACTCGATGGCTAAGTTTGTGCCGCGTACTCACCGCGTGTGTTCTGTGATGCTGATGATGCATACTGTGGTGATGATGATGCCTCTTCTCCTTTGTGTGATGATGCTTCCCGTGAGACTTGCTGCCACCCCGATGAGGCGGATACGTGTGGTATATCATGTTTACACCGAAACAAGGCTGGCGTCACCTGACCTCCGATATCGTGCACTTTGTAGTTGCGATTTTCTGGGACGACGATGTCGACGATGACGACGAATTCTTGTGATTGTTCTGATGATTGTTCGTGCCACTCGGCAGTACGGTCGCGACCGTCGAGGACGTCAGCGAACCGACCGCCTCGTTGCTGCCGATTTGTAATTTTCTGAACGTACTCTGACCGCTGCTCGACGTTTCAGTGCTGCTGCTGCTGCCAATGCTCTTCTGATGATGGTGATGGTGATGATGATGAGGTGCCTTTTCGTCGTCGCGGGTGTTGAGAACATTGCGCAGGGTCAGGTCGGTCTCGTCCACTTCGACACCGAAGGACGGACGATGACGCGATATCATCTTTACGCTCGAACCGATCGGTGTTACCGTCGTCGCTGGATCGAGCTTTACCAACGCTGCCTGAAGACCAAGCGCGTCCATCTCGAGGTTATTTTTATTCCGCAGACTCTCAAGAAATCTTGCAGCCACTCTTGCCACTACCGGCGCTAACGGACTAACTGACCGGCCAACCTCTTGTCGGTCTCTCTATCGCTATGGATATATTATGTTTTACTCGAAAAATTCTTGGATTTTCCGAAAAATTCGCTCGTCCGTACGACACGAACTAAGGATTTGGCCAGACCCCGTTAAGAAGTAGGAACGTTATCGAGCTCAACATCTTTTTCTTTCGTTTATAATTTTTTTTTATGTTTTTTTTTTCTCTAAACACTTTTCGGAACAGTACAATTATGAGATTTAGGACTTATCAATGTTATATTTTTTTATTTTTTTTAACAATGCCTTCCATATACTGTAAGAAACGACGATATAATACTGACACTTTTATGTTTTACGAGAGATGAAAATTTGGCCTGTTCAGTAGATATATTTGATTACTGGAACACTTTGAAATTGAATCGTGGGAACACTGCAGGATTTTTACTATTAATTAATTAATTACGTTGATACTATTTATTGTTATTGTTGTTATTATTACTATTATTATTATTATAAATGATTACTGTATGAATTATTATCGTTGAATAATAATGATTAAACGCCACTTAGATTTAGTCGACAACAAAAACACGAGTCTCGGACATATAACGACTATTTATAAAGACAGAGGCTATGTTGATTTTGATTTTTGGAACACTTTAGATTTTGGCTGTGTGTGCGCATCTGTCGATGATCAAGATAAATAGTCTTTTATTGTTATTGTTTCCAGAAGTAAAATCTTCCTCACAGTCTCAACTGGAAGCAGAAGAAAATTGTTGAGTAAAAAAAATGATAAATCGCCTAGGGTACGTGTGCGTCCAAGTGCTTCTCTATAAAATTAATTACTTATCTAAATTTTCCGATTGAACGATAACGATGATATCGTTATAAAAAATGTAAAACGTGATAGATGGCCTGGAATTCGACAGCCTCTTCAGCAAAATTCGGTGAAACGCAAAAACGCAATAAGTAAATGATAGCTGGCGATGGTGAAAAAAATCTACGTGGGGTAACGAGGTCATTGCAACATCGGCGTCTCGGATTCACGGTGAACGTCGTTGTGAGGGTCATCGCGTGACCAGAGAGCTGTCGGTTGCGTTGAGTAACGTGCGCGAGTTGATGGAACAGGATCGACTTGTTTCCACCTTTTAACTTTATCATTGCCCGCACTGAAACCACCTGCAGCACCCAGGGATAGCGATCGCGGTACGAGAGACTTTTGTCGTGAGATTCTCAAGGCGTGCAAAAGTCCATCACGAGCAAAAGGGGTTGCATCCTTCGACAGTATATATCCTTTGCTCTTGCACGAATGGCCACTTTGCCGAGAAGAGCAGTGAAGTGCGGTAAATTTCAGCGGAGTTTCAGTAAAAGAGGGAATTCTGGATTCCGACGAAAAACAGGTGTAACCCACATTACAACCAGTTCGACCTGGGATTGTATCACGAATTCCTCTCATCGAGACCAGCCTCTCCCTCTCTCTCAGATCATATACAAAAGAAACACTCGATTTGCATAACATAAGAGGCATTCCATATAAAGTTTGGCTTTCACCGTCATGCCAATTTTGTATGCGGTTTGTGCGTGTTTCAAAAGTGACGGTGAAGCAGCGAAGACAAAAATCGCAGATCCAAGAATGAACGAAAAAACAAAATAATCTTAACCAACCGCCAAAAATCCCTGAAGGAGAACTGGATGTTGTTGAAGGCATCCAGTAAGATATCCAGACTTGTTGGACGTCCTGTCGGATTGTCTTGCTTGATAGCTTGGATCCCGTTAAGACATCGAGCAAGGTTTTATCCAAATAAAAGCGTTCGATCATTTACAGGGTGAGTCGCACCAAGGTCGCGAAATAAATGTCTCGTGTGACATTTAATAGAAATAGACTACCATCACCGTGTCGTACACGAACACTGTACACGGTACTACTCCAGTGCACAGAACTCGTGTCGGCCCAATGATGCGCGTTGTCGCTAATCGAACGAGACAAAGGACCACAGACCAGGGCGAAAGTTGCTAATGAATTCCAGAATCCGCGTTGCCGTGCGAGAGTGAGAGGGGCCGCCGAGTTAAATGGAGTGATACACTCGATATATCTTCGGCCGGTGAGAGTGGCGCGCCGAGGTCCGGGGCGCGAGCGGTGTCCTTTCCGCTAGTGGAGCAGCGCGGAGGAGATGGAATAGGACAAAGTGCTATGGGATGAGACAGCCGTTGGAACGGAGAAAGGAAGCAAAACGAAGACCAGACACAAACCAGCTACGTGTCGTAAATTGGAAACGTCCGAGTCGCGCTTCCAGGACACCAGTCGACGGACAGGTAACACACAGCCGCTATCCGCAAGGTCGGAGCACGAACATATAGACATATACATGAACGAGGAATAGAGACGAAGCACGTTCGACTTGGTCGTGTGATGATGATAATGCAGAAGAGTGCGGAATGACGTAGCGTGGAATTATCGCGGATAATGTGCGGTGTTCTGTAGATATGGAAAGAGCGAGGTATTGTATTGATAATCATAAGACTCGCGGACAGCTCAAGGCCGCGATTAAATTGAATCGTGAGCCGGAGTGCCAGAGGGATGTCTCATGGAAATGCCGGTTTTTGCACTCAGTCATCCTACGTACAGAATGCACGGTGCAAAAAAAGGTTTGTACGTTTGACAAACACATCTGGTCCAGAAACGCGGTAATAGCTCTTTGCGGCTAACTTTACGATTCTTTTAATCCAAAAGTCCAAAACTTTATTGTACTTCGTAGAGTTGTCCAGAGAGTCGACTTCGTAAATCAATAATTACTTTGTTACGCCGACTTTGGACGTAGTGGCGCTGAAGTACAGAGTCACCTTTGGGTCTGTCGAGTTAGACACTCGGTTGTGGAGCAACGAAACCTTTGAGTGAAACAATGTTCGCCAACGAGCTGAAGTTGCCGTTGGAAAAGCGACGCTATTCGAGCGGGTGATGCCTAGGGACCTTGGAGGTATGAAACTCAGAAACCGAGGTAACTGATGAAGTCTATATTTGAAGGCCATCCGAAGCGATGCAGACAGAACAGTCTGACAAGAAGAATCCCCATTGTACCCCAGTTCTCCCAGGAACCAATACGATAAAGAATTCTACTAAGTTAATGTGTGCGTATTCCAAGGCATATGAGAATTAACATGAGCGATCGAGGACGAACGACGCAATGGAGACTTCCAGGAAAGTCGAGCGTGAATAGCCTCGTGTCTCCGACAAATCGAAACCCACAAGGAACTAATTAAGACCGGGTCATCGATAAACCGCAATTTCGGTCCTCTGGTCTGCTTCGTGGGCAGTTCCAGGGATATTAGTCGACGCTGCACTGTCCTCGGCAGTGAGCATCCGGTAGGGGGTTGCATGCCGCACGTATACAACCTCCGCAACATCCATGAGTTGTGGCATAAACAGGTACGCCCGATGTTGTTCCTCGAAATCCGCGGAGGCTCGTAGATCGTCGCGAGACTCGACGTATTTCGAGGAGATCAAGATTTCCAAGGATCCTCTCCCCGGTTGAAACCGGGGAATCTTCGGAATCCGATCTCGCGAATGCGCACAAGCCGATAAAGTGGAAATAACGAAAGGAAAGGACGGAATGAGGGGTAAAGGTGGGGAACGAAGAAGGGAGGCAGGAAAAGGCCAATGCACCCTGGGAATCCTGGTTACGATACTCGATTCCTTGGACTCGGTCGGTCTTTGTGCCGAACTTTCCAACCGAGTTCCGAACTAGCCGCGGGCAGACGACGATGCTCACTCCCAAATCCTATTACGGATTGGGGCTGCAGCTCGTCAGGGGCGATCAAGTGACTGAGCGAGGTGGCTTCGACCCAGACGAAGAGAACTCGGCTACCCACGCTCGCATCGCCCACTTTCAGCCCCCACCTTCGGGGACCATTGGAACAACGAAAAAGTATGAGATGAATAGGCTCCTCTCTCACGGACGTGGCACGGTCTGTTCCGTCGTGTTATCCTCCCTGTTGCTGGGGCATCGGCGGTATCATGAATCGGACGATGACGCCGCTCGGACTCTCTTTCTGAAATATTCTCCCTTCTGTACGGACACGACCGAGGCCAATGTTCCCACGAGAGGCGCGGACCTCTCTGACGATTTCCTCAGTCTTTTCCTTTGTGATCATATACGCCGGTGTCTTTTGGGCTTTAGTTTCTTTGCGCCCAAAGAGTCCGGTGCAGCCAGACAACGTTTGTCTGGATCATCCCAAACTGTTATAAGTAGCCTGCAATCTTCAATCTTTAATGGATTTCAAAGTATTTAGCATGCCACACCAATCGGACCGCGTTTCGTTGAATCTGGTCGCAAAAGAACCAAATGCCTCTGTGACCCAACGATGGAAAGGCAATGTATCAAACGGCAATTGCGGAATCCTCATGGCACGAGATGCAGAACAGAATAGCTGATTTAGCCAGCATGTACAGTGTGAGAATCACGAGACGAAGAGGAAGAAGAAGCGAACGCACGAGGAACGGTTACCAGCGTTGCCTTTATTATTGCTGCATAAATGCCGAGGCCGTGTGCCAACTACGGCGACGACAAGATCAGCACGCCGATGCTCGGTATGACCTCGTGGCGATCAGTCCCGGGTAATAGCAATAATCGAGCAATAACGAAGAGAACTGGCGAGCAATAAGGACGGAGAGTCGGAGATGAGAACCTGCTCCGGCTTTGCCCAGGAGCATCAACGTCGACCAAAATAAGACGATGATACCCGGCTTCGCTTTACTCTCGGTCTCGGAGGCTGCTCGCGTCGCGATTCTACCAGAGCAACCAGAAGTAGCAATAAACTGCGATACTTAGGGTTAGCGTACGAGCACGCTGACACTGGTAACTTGTGGAACCTGCAGCCACGCCTGATTCGTCGAGGTAAATTATAGATTTAAAAAAAAAAAATAAATAACAAAAAATGGATAAATTATCATCTCTCGGTCGAGAGAAAGCAGGCGGTATGTAACTCCGACACCGGCGTATTTATGAGGCACCAACGGGAACCCGATGATTCAAGCGTGGAAGCTCGGAGATTGTTGGGGCTAAGAGATCGCGTGAACAAGGACCATAAACGGGGAGCTATCCTCTAATTAATATAACGGTGTGTAATAGCAGCAGCTTTACGAACCGCAGAGCTTGGATAAACATACACAAACATTGCCGCCTCGAGTGTATCTACCGATCTACGATACTCGATTCTCTCTGGGACTGCACGCGTCTTTATGGATCCCGCGAGGATTTGAGAAATCTTGGATTCGAACAGCAACGGTGATATAGACGCGTTCGTTATGGTCGCCGGGATTTCCGGGATCGTATAACAAGATGCTCTAGCTCCGGCTACCTATAATACACCAAGAGATCTGCAGGATCTTTTGCTTAAACCACGGCCAATTATTTTCAAAACTGGAATCGCTTTGACTGATCCAAGGGCAACATGAACTATCGTGGTTACTCGGCCAGACGAGGCTTTTAAAATTCTGCGAACGAAAGGGTTTGTGACACACAGACGATGGCCCAGGGCTTTATCATCTCAAGCGGGAAAAAAACCGCTCGAACCGAATTTTAACGAGCTCTTTTTTTTGCCTTTCGATATTCGTCAAACAATCTTTATGAAACCTAAAATGATTCTTTTTAGCATACCATCGAGATTAAGCTGAAGCCAATTCGAGCTAGTCACAGCGACAAGTTTCATGGGCATTTCGTATCATTTTCATTAAAAAAAGATCTCAAACCGTTTAACGGAAACATTAGAAAGACAGAATTTATGGGAGACCGGAACAAAATGGAACCCGGGGCAAAACGGACCACTTTCATCAACTTTTCACGGGACACAATAGAAAGAACAGTCCATTTTGCCCCGATTTGGACCTAATCTCCTTCTCGTTGTGAGATTATCGGCAAGAATCGTCTCGACTTTCACATACGATTTCTCGGACAGTATCGAAGCTGGGGCTCTAAAAAAATACCCATTAAAATGGGCTTCAAAGTCACGTGCGTTCTCGAGGTCTGTATAAACCACTCCTAATTGATAATCCTGTCCAAGCTGCTAACGGTATACAATTTTTTTTCTCTTTTTTTTGTACCGCAGTTGCGATGCGCATAAGCATCGAAGGCAATATATGTCTTTCTGTGGGCAGAGGGCAGTCGTATCCTCATAACGGTTACAACAGTGGAGTCCCTATGTCCCGGAGTTATCAATCTCCCACTTTTTGTCTCCTCTCTCGCGCATTGAGATGTTCAACGACTTCGAGGACTCTCCCAGCCTAGCGTGAGATTTACGACCTCCTTACTCTCGTTATCTCGTACCAGTCTACGCCTAGTCTACGTCGGTATCGTCGAATCGCCATACATCTCGCACGCTTTTTCTTTGCCAATTGGTTTTCCTTCGCATTTCTCGTTAAATTTAGAGCAATAGAATTTTCAATATTTGCCTTCGTTATGGATCTAGCGAAGCCGCAAAAACGCACACACCCTCGGAAGTCGGGGAAAACAGTCTACCCGTTTAAGTTAAACTAAGAAAAATGAACAGTCTGAAAAGACTTTTACGGGCTATAAATCTTGACTGTTTACGGTCAAAGAGGGTAACTGGAAAATCACCTCGGTCAGATTCTCGTGGGAGTTCATATAAAAAAAAGAAAAAAAAAACCCACCTCCGTTGGATTTTTTCGATAAAAATTCCGCTCGCACTCGTTCACGTAGCTGCGCGAACTTGAAAAAAATTTCACACTGTTCACTTTATTTCGTGCACGAGTTTGGCAAACACTTTTTTTTATCGCATTACAAATGTTATTCTATTTTATTTTCTTCAAAAATCGTTGATAGAAGGGGGTTGAGCACTATCTTCCTCGAGACTCCGGTGACTAATCGACGCCGAAGACACTGAACCCCGATGAGTCACACGACACACCGGCTCCGGAGATCGTGATATTACGATTTGTTAAAAATCACACGCAGATCCAAAAATTTTATTCGATATATTAAACAAGATTCAGAGATAAGAGAGGCACGTCACAGTTATTAATATTTTGGCACGAGAATTAGAAAAAAAGAGATTTTTGCTTGTTTTTTTAGATTTGCACAATTACGAACTAGTTACGAAAGTGAGTAACGACAATTTTATGTGTAAATATAAATATTTGTTTGTAACAAGCGGATTTTGTCAATTCATTATATTGACGAGTTACAAAGACGATTGAGCGGGATATTGCGAGAAAAATTTTGTAGTCTCCACGCCTCCTTCGTTTTTAGTTTCGTTGATTCGTGTTAAAAAAAAAAAACAAAAAAAAATTGACGGTCACTTTTTTCTTCTTTCCGACCGACCACACACGCGAGTTGACGCGGACGAGGGCCTTTCTCTTGCGTATTTTTTTTTATTTTCAATTTTTTTTTGATATTCTCTTCTGGTCCAAGCACCTGGTGTGGCACGGCTCCGCTCAGCCAAAGAAGTCACCACGAGATTCGTGGGACGACCCGGAGATTATCGTCCGCGATGAACGCGATCTCGTTCTATCGAACGTAAAAAAGGAACGAACAAAACAATAGAACAAAAAAAAACCGAGGTTCGGCATACACTAGTGTATTGTAAAGTCGGTAGTACGTGATCGTAACGTAGTATCGTGGAAGTCGAACGCGTGACGGAGGCCACGAGAGATGGGTGTTGCCCCTAGTGGTTGCCACTGGTTCTGATGCTTCCGACGATCCTTGATAGTGCTGCTGGTGCTGCTCGGTTTGTACGAGAGATTTTCGTGCGGCTTGGCAAAACTACACAACCATTTCCCCGGTAACGCCCTCGCGTATTTCCCACAATCTGCTCCGCTGTTTCCCTCCCCTCCACCAACCAACGCTCTTCACCTCGACGTTTGTTATTTTCCTCCGGATCTCTCTTGTCAACCCCTCGAGCAACGAAATTTCTTTCGTTTCGTTTTCCCGAGCCGTCGCCGCGTTTACCCGTCTCACGTTTCCAGACTCCTTCGACAGTTGTTATTGTTGTTGTTTTTTTTCGGTTTAATTTTTTAATTTTTTTGTTTGTAGTCTGTATGTGTATATATATATATATATAGATTTGTTTTTTTATTCGTTATCGTCCTCGTCGTTGTGGTCCTCGTCGTCTCTGTCGTCGCTGTCGTCGTTCTCTGGACCTCTCGTATCCCGCGATACCGCGATTCTGTGATGAACTCGTGCATGCAGGCAGGGAGTCAGGCAGGCAGGGGGTGTAACGTCGGTGGTAGCAGCAGCAGCACCGCGCGGGGAGGGGTGGGATCAATATGAGGTTGGCCCGAACGCGGGAAATTCGCGCGCAGGTCCCTCTCGGCTCCCTTCTATACCCTCTCTGCGCCACTTCGTCCCTCGCGATGCCTGTTGAAAACGAACCTTTTTCGGTTTCTCTCCCACAAGGCTTCCTTCTGCCCTTTCCGTCTATACGTTTCACTATGTATATATGTATGTGTATATGTATGTATATATGTATGTGTATATGTATGTATATATGTATGTATATATGTGTACCTACTTACATATATATTCGTACCATATACACTTTATATATCGACGGCTAATGCCAAAAGGGCGAACAGGTTATACTTATACACAGCCTATGTGCCCTTATGAAATTGGGGCATCAATATATATCCACCACCTTCCCTTGTCTCGCCGTGTCGGCAGACTAACTGCTTTTTTTCTCTTGCCCCTTCACCCCTCTCCGCGACCCCTCGTCTTGTTTTCTTATCATCTCGTCCTTCAGCCCTCCGTACTTCTAGAACAATCGCCAAAACGAGTTTTCCCAAGGTTTAACCCTATTGGGATTTCCCCCCCACAGATTTGCCACATCCATTTTTTTTGCGCTAATGCTCATGGTCCTTGGATCGGTACGAGGCGTTGTCTCTTCCGATCAGTCTTCGATGATTATTATATTTATTTTGCCACCCTTGGAGTAGCCCAGCCATAAATTGCACCACCTGTGTTTCTTGCGATTCGAGTGATATATAATCGAATGATCTAAATTTCTTTAAAAATGCGGATCTTTAATTCTACCGCGTACCATTTATCTCGGTATATCAGAATCTAATATTTTGTTCGTCCCTGCCCGGCGGCTTTTCCTACTATCCTGGTTGGCTTTCATACGTAACTGTGCCTTCAGCTCAGCCTCCGTGTCTTTCTCGCGTTTCTCTTTCATCGGTCCCGCCACACACCGGATCCGCGCGGATCGACGTGAAAGGAAAATGTGCGGGATGAACCGCGAACGGTTAAAGCACTCCAACGTTTCTCTTGTATTATGTATAAACGGTAGGGGAGTTGTTCGCAAAAGGGATTGCCGATGATGCTCCCACTCTTTCGTCACGAGTGTATCCGAAATGTCAAGAGGTTTCCGGAATTCTTAACCGTATACACAAACGCTTTGAATTTATTTATGTATCGCTATAACCCATCAACATTACATTGCGCATGCGCCGAATGCGAAACGCGTCGATTCGTTTAATCTCGAAGGAAAGTTTGTCCGGAACGTACCGTACTACAACACGTTTTGTCTCGGGTAATAAAAAAAACATTAAATTTCATATAAATAAATTATACAAAATATATTTTATATATTTATAAATTTATTACAGATAGAAGCGCTGTACGACAGAAAATCCCCATGTAAAAGCGGTACGGGAAATGATTAGTTTTTTTACAATACAAAAAAAAAACGAAACCACAAAAAATAACTGAAATCGCTTTAAGAAGGGTCGGGTTTTTGTTTGTTCCTCTTTTTAAAGTTAATTGGTGAAAGTCTGTTCACAGAATGTGAGCGACAAAGTAATAAACAATAGAAAAAGTGTGCTCTCACACGGCATACCTCGAGAAGATCTTTATCACCGTTCTGAATCGTAAATCGCTCCGCGTGTCCGTCCGATTACTCACCCCATTGGAGTTGAAGTACGGTTACACGCTATTTTGTGAGGGATAAAGTTTTCAGGGTAATTGTTGAGTCTATCGTTGACATATATATTTGGTATGCGGGAGCGCTCGAGGTCGACGCCGTTTCGTTTCACCGTGAAAAGGTAAATCGGTTCGAAACCGAGCTTCGTCTATCTGCAATCTCGACGTCAAACTTTACATATAAGTTTTTGCTTCGACATGGAGACGCGGCTCCATTTTTTTTCGACGTTCATTTTCCCCGATCAGTTAATTAAATTCTTCGACTTTCCCTTAACTTTTTTTTTTTATTTCTTGATTTTTTTCCTTTTCCCCTGACCGGTAGCCACAGCGTGCCCGCTCGCGCGCGTGAGCCAATCGTGATCTGCGAGAGTGTTAATTGCGATTAATGTACGTGTCGAAGCTCAACCGAGCTCGACGCACAATGTCCAAGCGGTTGATACTGCAACGTCGGTAGCAAATCATCGCCTACGAGCGAGCTCGTATAGTCGACCGGCCGTCGAGGGGCATCGATTCCGGTTCGTATACCCGATCGTGCAATGCAGATTAATGCATTCAAACCGGTACAACAATTTCGTACGCGCTATTACATACAGCGAAGTGCAAATCTTTGTTACAGTACATCGCCGTGAGCGATACGTACAATCCGGGCCGTTTGGTGCGCGCTTGATGCCTACGAAAGCGTAGAAATAACGTCCGCTTTGGCGTATATTTAAAAAGACAGGATTCGTTGCTCGGCGAAGTTTCGCCATGGTTTATCAAAACGTCGGAAGATTTGATTTAAAAAATGCTGAATATAAAAAGTAAATTAAAAATCACTTAAGGAAAAATGATTCCGCTGGAATTTGAAATTTTTCATAGATTTGTTAAAGTTTTTTTTTGTTTTGGATCCGATTCTACAAAAAAAAAAAATTCTAAAAATGTTCATCTGTCCTTTTTCAGTGGTTAATCCGCCCGAGGCTTGGTTACCGCCTGTATCTCTCTTCTCGTGGTACGCAGCTGGCATGTGGGCCGTTCGATTTTTCATCCGGATCGTGACTCATCAAGATCCGGATACCTGACCGTCGGACCGTGGATAGATATTCCGAATTGCATTGTGAAGGAACGTGAGAAATTCAATAAAAATCATATCGCTCGGGACAGCAAGTTGCACATACCAGCGAGTTAGTCAGGGACGGCTTGGGCAAAAACAACGGTTATGGTCCGTTGCCGAAAATTGCGCAAGCCATCGCGATCAGGTACCCGCATTTATCGCGGCCGCTCGAAGTTACCCGAGTACCGGTATTTACAGATATTTTTTTAGTCTCCATTAAAAATAGAAAGACATTTTTTAAATCAATATTTTTTTATCTTAGCACTGATTTTTTTTTAAATCTTGGCATCATTTTTAGAATCCCGAGAACGAATTGGCTCGACCGTGCGGCAAGGACTACCTTAACGTCCGTTTTGTTAGCTCGAGACGGTGTTGGCGCGTGAGATTCTGCTCGGCTCACATTCGACGGCTAGAGGGTATAACGGCGTACGCGACATAGGTGCGAAGTGGAAGCGTCGCCAGGTAGGTACGCATATCTGTACTTGACCGGCTGCTGGCAGCGGATCCGCGTCATGCGTTGGCACGCAAACGTATATATACACATACATAAATAATAGGTGCAGGTAGGAGTATAGGTATAAAATATATCCGTTGGGATAACGCACACGGGCAATATAGAACATAGGTAAGAAAAAGACGGGGTTGTAACTCGCGATTGCAACTCGCGTTACGTAAACGGTGGATTGTCCGTCCGTACCGACCTACCGCAAGCCACATCGCTCACGTGCCCGCGCGACTTTTACATACGACCAATTTTAAGTTGTACGCAGGTACAAACAGTTCGAGCCGTAACCGAGACGGCACAGTCGTTGGCACGGCGGGGAGACTCTCCGAGCCCGTTGAGTGGGCTAAAAGGGGTGAATATGGACCGTAAAATATATCGTTCACGTAAGTTTAAAAAAAATCACGAACTGTGTAATTGGCAAAGATAAGAGAGACCGAGACAATCGCTGCTTTGATCGGTATTAAAGCTCGCCGAACACGAGGCGTCGATAGGAAAGCGAACACCGACAAATCTCGTATTCTGAATCTCTCTTTTCTGTATCGCACGCGTACCCGCCGATGACGTAATTGGCGAACACTTTTCCGTTATCTGTCGGGAATTATCGTGCCGGCACGTGAGCTCAGCGAAAGAGGCATTCGTCATAGTGAATTATCATAATAATAAACGTAAGGATTCCGTGCCAGTGAACGTTCGCCAGCCCACGCAGCTCCCAGCTTCGGAAAGAACTCAATAGAAATGTGCACTGAAGCATACAAACAAAAAAATCCGTGCGTCGAGGAAACTTCCGTTTGATATTGCTTACGCGAGATTTCCTGCAGTTTCACCCCCCACTCGAAGCGAAGCGAACCTCAGGAAGAACAAATGACGCGAGAAGCCAATATACCTTGAAGGTACGAGATTTTATTAAGGAAATCTACTCGACAAGGGAGGTTCAACAATAACTTAAAGCATCGTGGGTACACGAGGGCACTCCTGTAAGCATCCGACGAGCTCTCGGGCAATTTCTTTAGCTCGACGGTATGAAAAGTGTGTCTTTTTGGCCTGCTCGTCGCGCAAGAGACAACCAACGCAGTTTAATCGCGTTATACACGATTGCAAAAAATATTAGTTTCGACAAATCGGTCGAATCCAAATTAAAGGTCTTAAATTATTATGTGGATCCTGGAATGCGTTTAATATTGGAATTTTCAAAAATTTCAATTGTTTTCCAGAACGAAAGTGTAACGCGATTAGAAACATGTCGGATAACACAATTTAGCAAAATTACTAGACTTTTTTTATTTATAAAAAGATCTTTTAATGCATCACTATATGAAGCATTCGAGTGTTTTCTGTTAGCGCTCCGCAGTTTTTCACTTGTTTTTTTTTTTTACTTTCACATTACACATGCAGTATGTAAGGAGAGGACGTATTATAAACCAAAAAATTGGACTTTCAGATTATAATTTAGAAACATGTTTCACACGATCCAGAATGCAAAAAAGTATTTTCCTCCATTTCTATCTCCATGTACGTCTGTCCGGTTCAAAAACCCAATATCTTGTTATTGTTGTAATACGCTCACGAAGATTCTGGAATACACGAGAGAAATGTCCGGTGAGACACCTGTGAGAGAAATTTGGAAGCATAAAAACACGCACAGCAGGCCTTGCAGGTCTGCGTGGTCAAACGAGCGGAGCAGAGCACGGCTGGTCTCTCGGAAGCGTCGCTGTTGGTAAGAGTCGGTAATGCAGAGCCCTGCGTCCGGTGCTCGGCAGCCAAGATAGACGCAGCAGGTTCCTGCAGTTATCTTGCACGACTATGTCTCGCGAAGAGATGGCGTAGTGATACTGGAAACGCCCATACAAAAGAACTAACAAAAACAATCCGTGTCGATTCGGAAGAAAGTATTTTTTATCCAAGCAATATGGCAAGATCCCCGCTTCTTTCCATATTCAATTTTTTCGAGCTCACAAAAAAAAAATTAAACGGCAACCCTTTAGCAATTTTAAACATTTGCAATAAAAGCTCAGCCTCGGTTTAAAATTAAATTTATGCGCGAATATTCCCGATGATCGCTGATCATGCAATAACAGATGACCAAGATGTATTCAAGTCCGTACACACTCGGGGTAACGAGGACTGTGCAACCGCGTGCGAGTTTCGCCGCCACTTGGCTGAGAGCTGGAAAATCTCTGAGTCAGAAATAGTTAGAAGAATGCCATTTCCACGTCCGCACGGGGGTTCGGGCACTGTTTGTGCGGTAGACTGTGCAGCCTCGACTGTGCCGCGCGTCGATAAGAAAGGTCGAAAATGCATCATTCTTCCAATCCCCAATTTAAGTGAACGCCATCAACGATGACGGAAGTATAGCACGGAAAAGATGCAAAATTAATGTTGCCTTTGCTTCTTCGTTTTCTCTTTTAAAATAATTCGTACGGTGGAACGTTTCTCGTGAAAATATCTGTTTCATAAACAATTTCTCGTTTCGAATTCTGAGAGCAGGATGAAAAATCGAATAAGTGCTCTTTTCCGAACTGCACTCTGGTAGCAGTGAATTCCAGACATGAGGTCTTCGTTATGCGGGAGCACGAGTCGGTAGGAAATTGTGAACTAAATTTAGACGGCAGCGCGACGGGTATGAGTCGGAATGTCGTTTCAGCTCGAAAATTGTTTGTTTGCCACGGGGGGATGGGTGGTTATCTCCTCGTACGCCGTAAGAAGCCATGCGAGCTTGTCTCCCGTGGGCACAGAAGGAACATCAAGAGAGACGTCTCACCGGCTTTCAGGGCACGAACGGAGTACCCGGTAAAGGAAAACATAAAAACCCTAGTAACATTGATGACTGCTGACTGAACGCCATTTTGCATG
Organism: Ichneumon xanthorius; assembly: GCA_917499995.1. Taxonomy (NCBI): domain Eukaryota; kingdom Metazoa; phylum Arthropoda; class Insecta; order Hymenoptera; family Ichneumonidae; genus Ichneumon; species Ichneumon xanthorius. Next base: position 489,987 of record OU824211.1, read on the forward strand.
TATACACGGTAAAAAATATTTGAATCTTAAATTAAATGTTTTAATATTTGAAAATAAAAAGAAAAAGGGAAAACGATTTTAGACTGCGAAAAGTTTTTGATATATTGGTGGACAGTTTTATGCATTTGACCAACACGTTTGTACATAAAAAAAATAAAAAATAATTTTTTAAAATAATTATTTAAGCAATTCAAAGCCAATTGGGACATACGTGAGAAATATTTCTGCATGAAACCTTGCCTTTCAAGAGATCCAACCGTCGATTTGCATGACTGAAATTATCCCACATTTTTATTTTATCTTTTTTCTTTTGCGGTTTGGATGTTTTCTTCTCTGAATTTTTTTTTTGCAGAATTTCGAAAGCCCCGTCCATAGAAATTGCGTGATATAATTGTTTGTGACAGCGGAGTCGGGCGTGTTTCGACGATTTCCGTCGAGAATGTAGGACACGAATGACGCGAAGAAGGACGACGACAACAACGGTCGGAGAAAGATCAATCGATTAGCGCATTTAAAGCCGATGATGGACTGACGAACCGCGTGCGTCGCGGACCGCGCGGACATCGTTTTTCGCTGTACGGCAATCCTGGAATTATCGTCACGGACAGGCGCCCCCCCGAAGGTTGTGCAAGAATGAATTCAAACACCAAGGTGTACAAGCTGATCTATACAAAACTGCAAGGACAGCCAATCAATCGTTGAAGAGGAGACTCTGAATTCAGTCTCGCTTGACGGGGGTAGAATAATGAAGGTTCTTTCGTACCTCGCCGCCAGTACATTCATCGCTCTGCACGCGACCAATGTAAATTGACAAAATTAACATAGCAAGGACGTGTTCGTCGCTCGATCGTGTCCCTCCGTCCTTCCTTCCGTGTCCTTCCGTCCTTCCTCCGTCCTTCCGTCCTTCCGTGCATTTTCATTAATCTCTTCTCCTATTTCTCTCCCCTTATTAATCCCTTATCCCACTTCTCCCCCTACATTAATCCATTCTCCCACTGGCCTCAAAAGCGATTGAAGGAATAATAAGAATCCTTCATAGGCAGACGAAGAAAAGTAACATCCAAAATCTCGTCCATCCACTTTGCTTTGGTCGCCCCTGCACCGGCGACTCTGTGCGTTCTTATTGCTACCAGGCTCACAAAAGTAAAGATTTTGACTTTTTTGATGGCCGAGAGAAGGAGCGACGGAGTTACCTCTAAACCCACGAGGACTCGCACCGCAGAGCCAAGGCCCGAAAAGCGATCCAAGTTGGAGGCTGCGATATTCATAGGATCAACGAATCAAGGGTTCCCATTCACCCGGAACGAGAGTACAATAGGCATACCTTTCCGAATGGTGCGGAGGGTGAAGACCTTGAAAGCGGGAGAAATGGAGATCGCAACGACGATGACGCTCCTGGTGGGGATGACACACAGGACCGGTACGGGTCAACGTTGGGTGGACGGTGCACCGATACTGGTCCTGGAAATCCAGTGAGAAGGGACCGAAGAAACAAACGACCGTCGGTGGGACTCCTCTCATGGTTCTAAATACCGAACGAGGGGGCTCAGCTCCCATGGACCGCACACGACAGGTAGGTCAGCATTATCGGACGTTGAACGGACCGGGAGCGTGGCTCTCTCCGGTCGATCGCTCGTCAGGATTAAATGGTCCGGCGAACGTGATGGAATACATAAGCAACAAGGGCTGCTTAATGCTCCGCGCTTCTCGTCCGAACGGCACTGTATTTCAATGATGATAAATCAAGCTGGTTCCGACGCTGGCTCGACGCACGCAGCGACGTACACGATGGACCCGGAGAGTCGAAGATGTCGACGCGCGATATCCCTCGGCCGGCGCTGGACCGGCTATCTTTTACCTTCCATCTCTCGACAGCCTCCTCTCCTATGCTCGCCTCTCTGCTCCTCCTTCTCTTCTCTCGGAGCGCATCTAGATGCGCCGGAGAAACGCGAGGGAGCATCCGATTCCTACGTCCTAAAAGGGCGTTTCGAGCCTTCAGCTACCAACGGAATATTGTTCTTTGCAATTATCAAACGATTGGAGGACGTTTCGTCAAGCGACGTTGCGGAACTTGAGATAAATGAGTTTTTTTTTTGTTTAAAAAAAATCTTGTTTTGTTGAAAAATAAAATTTAGATGCGTTTTCGAATGTCTTGAGCGGTAACGACGAGCGGGCTCCCTCAATGTCGCGACCTCCACATTAATCACATCCGGTTACGATCGCAGGAAAAAAAAATTGGCCGGATATCCAGATAGAGTGCTCCATTGCTGCTGGATGTAGCACTGGCAGCGAGGTTCGTTTCGGTTGGTAACATCCCTTTCCGACCCTTCTGATGTCCGCTGCAAGCTCGCTTTTTCTCCTCCGCCTAATAATAGATCATCGCCAGCCGCAATGGAGAGACGGAAATAGGACTACCCTCTGCACTTTGTTGCCCCGTTCCGAAAATATATTTCAAGTTTTATTTCTCATTCAATTTCTTCGGTTACCCTGTCCTTCAATGTTTCGTACGATAAATTCGTGATCGTTGCCCGTTTATCGATCGTTATTCACCGCAATAATAGCCGCAAATCTACTCGAGGTAAAAAATAAAAATAAGAAATCTTATGCCAATTATTATTATTTTTTTTTTTTAGAAAGCCGGAAAATCTCCGAGTCGGAAATAGTTCGAAGAATGCTATTTCCACTTAATGTACCGCAATAATAATTGTAAATCTACTCGATATAAAAAAATGAAATATAAAAAAATACAATGTCAATGCATTTTTTTTTCGCCGGCATAAAAGTGTGTTTCATAATTGATTGACACGGTTCTCCGGTCATAATGCGGTGGATCAAATATGAGCGTACTATATATTCATATAGAAGCGAAGATTTATTCAAGCGTTTACGACGAGTGATGGGATAGATATACCAGCGAGAGCTGGATGTACAACGTTGGTTCGAGGGCCTTGCCCTCCCCCATCCCTCTCCGCCAGGCTGTCGTGGATAAAGCTCAATCATGCGTCGCTGCTCGGAATATTGCGTGAAGCACACAGAGCAAACACCGGTGTCGTGTACGACGGCTCTTTAGTTTTTACGATCCGATCGATTACATACAATTTCGGGGGAAAGGCTCGACCGCGATCCTATCCTACAACCGCGACACGTTTGGTTCTTCCGTCGGTACTTATTCTTTCGATCTTACACAAACTTCGCCAAACTTTTTACGATCGATACCGGCTCCCTCGTAACTGACAAAATATAATTCGCCTGATACTCTCTTGTCGTCCTGATGGCTGCCAGTTCCACAGATAATCCGCCCCAGACTAAGGGTACTTAATTATTGTTATAAACCTGATTTCGAGGGGAAAAACGGTATGAAATGATGCGAAACGAATCTCAATAATCGCGCCATCGACCTTTGAACCGGAGGAGCCAGAGTCGACCCATCGAACCCGGAAGATACCAGGGGGTTGCCGAAAATTCTCGAGGAAGGCCGTACTACCTTATCGGTGAATCTCCGTTCTTGCGTACTTGCAATCTTAATTATCGGATCTTTAATTTTCACTCCCATCGTCGTCGGATAGCGAGCGACCGTGCGCGATCTCGCGAAATCCGGCAGAATCACGGTAGAGCCCGCGGGTCGTACTCGTTATCGCGATAATGCCACCTCGGACACTCGCAGCGAGTGTACGAGACGGTGAATCTTCACTGGTCGGAGGTTAGGAGGAAGAGGAGGAAGGCCTCGAGTACCGATATAATCCATCTCCTCTTCCTACGGTATATTTCCCGGTTGATCGCGCGAAAGTGGCCCGCACGATAGTCGCGGGTTGGGCGCTGGTGGGAATCGCAGAAATGATAGACTCGACTTACCTCATCGCGGAACGATCTCTGTTGGAGGGTTGCCCAGCACATTCTGCAGTGGCAGGACGACGCTGAGGTGGCGTTGTTGCTGCCGGCGGTGTTGTTGCTCGTAGCGGTCGAGGCCGTCGCGCTGATGTTGCTCCCGGCGGTGTCTTTGTCCCTGAAGGAGTTTTGTTGCTCGACATTGGGCTCTCGCTCCCTTTCCCTCTTGCCGATCTCCGGCGGTGGCGGTGGAGGAACAGGCGGTGGTAGCGGACTGCCCGCCACCTCGAGGCTGTCCGAGCTCGAGTTGTGTCGCCTCGGTGGTGTTATGTTCGTAAGATTGTTGCGCTGTTGTTGCTGCCCGTTGCAGCCGGACGAAGACGACGACGAGGAGTTGGTCTGCTGTTGATTACTCTTGGGGCCACCGTTGTTGCCGCCGCCGGTCGCCAGTTCGATCGATCTTGCGCCGCGATCGTTTCCGCCGTTTCGCGGATACTGCGAGGGCGCGCACAAATCGAGACTGCACTTCGAGGAGGATTGGGGCTGCTGCCAGGGTCTGAGGAAATCGTCGAGAAGGTAGAAACTCTGAGCTCTGCTGGATCTCGTCGATATCTCACGTTGTCCAGCACCACCACCGCCATTTTGTCTTTCCGATCTCTGGCAGGAATCTCTGCTGCTGCCGGTGGTTTTCTTCTTCCATCCGGACTCATCCCCGGAAGACTCACCCCTGGTCTTGTTGCTGGCTCTTCGCTCCTCCCAGCTCTCGACCCTACACTCCGGCGATTCGTTCGAGCTTTCCTGATAGAGTCTTCTACTGACCTTGCCCGATCGCACCGGACGAGCGAATTCGCCGCTCTCCCGGAGCGAGGCTTTGTCCGACCAGGATGGTCTTCCGGCCGAGTACGAAGTCGGTTGCGAGGACGCCGGGTATTTAAGGGATTTCCATGGCGGTCCGACCGTCGAGCATTCCCTGGAACTTTCTCCCGGGTTTCCTGGGTGTCCGTTCTCTATCATCGACACGCTCATGCTCTGAGGAAAGGACGCGCTGCCACTGTCGGCAGTTCGGCCGGACGCGGGCTGCTGCTGGGAACCACCGGCGGCAGCTGCTCCGGAAGCGGAGACGGGAGTTCGCAAGAGTGCCCCGAGAGAACGCCACTTACGATCCTGGCCGGTCGAGGACGGCGAGACTGAGGATCCGCTTATGCTGGTCCATTTGTCCTCCTTGCCATTGTTGCCGGGCGTTCCCGTCTTGGATGACCACTTGCGCTCGCTCAACGAGGAACCCACCGTCGGATTACCGATCGCATGCTGCTGGTGCTGCGGCTGAGACTTGTGCTGATTGCCGATCCACTTTCCATCGTTGACCGGACCGTTGCTCGAGGACGGCGGAGTCATTGCGCTACCGCCACCGTTCGACCACTTTCTTTCCGTCGTTCCCGACGACGAGGACGACGAGGTGATCGATGACGTTCCGAGCTCCTCGCGCTGTTTCGCCTTCCACCAGGAGGACGTTGACGTCGTGAATAGGATCAGAGCTCCGCGCAGTGGATTCTGATGAGGGTTGCTGGACTGCTGACCACCGTTCTTCGATGTGTCTCTGCTCTCTCTGGTTCTGCCGGTCGAAACTTCCGGGTCGCAGCTTCCGGCCTCTTGTTTCGATCTCGACGACGACGGTTCCAAGGCACCGCCGAAGCAGGACGAGGAGCTTTCGCGCTCGCTGTAGGAACTCTTCTTTTGCCAGCTACGGCTCTCAGTCTCCTCACGAAGAACCGTTGAGTTCGTACTCCTCAGACGGGGTCTTATCCTGACGAAACCGTAATCGTTGCTATTCTCCAAGGGATTCTGCGAAACGTCGACGTTGCCGTCGAGTCTCCGGACGCTCGACGAGCCGAGGCTCGACGGATTTTGCTGCAACGAGCTCGGTCCACCGTAATGATGGTGATGATGATGATGACTTCCGCTCGAACCCAGTTGAACGTTCGGCTGTTGGGGCAGCGTCGACGTTCGCGCACGATGACCTGTCTCACCGTTCGAGCTTCGCTGAAGACAAGAGAAGCTCGCTGAGTGTCGCAGACTCGATGGCGGATTGCTCGGCTGACTCACGCCCAACATCGTCTTTGTCGTTCTTCTCTCCAACGCTCGGCGGCCCGGCACGGACGACACACGGCCTTCACATTTGTTTTTGCTCACTCCCCGGCTATCGCCTGCACGGTCGGGCGAGCCAAATATCACAACGTATTTCTACGAATCGTTTTTTTCCCCAGTGGATCACGGAGATGTGCCTTGCGGGTCTTATCTGCTGACTTGGCAGACACGACTTCGAGGTCTGAATCTTGCTTACCCTGTTTGGAATCCCTATCGGCCGAGCACCGAAGAACAGCGAAGAGAAACTTTGAGTTTGAGGATTTCCCGTTTCTTCGGCTGAGGCCTCTGCGGCTCCCACGTGTGACGATGGTGGTTACGATGAGTGCGCGAGTACATTGTCCTCTTGTTATCTTTTTCTTTAACTTTTTTTTCTATTTATTTATTTTTATTGCAACGATAACGCGACCGAACAAAAGCGATTTTAGTGTCAACAGGAGCGACGCGTTCCTCGCGCGATCCGAACTTCCGTCCGAGCTTCAGAACGGGTTTACATTGGGATCTGAAACACAAATTAGGACGGGCTTGGGGTTGACAACTCAAAAGAAAACAAAAAACATATGCATGTCTGATATATGGTTAAATAATGAGCGTATACGATTTCATGTGCCGACAATTAAACAACGTTATGGCAATGAAATTTGTGAACGAGCGACTTATACCCCCGTCTACACGTCTCCACTTCGACCTCGTGGCTCGATCAATACAGATCGATCAATTAATGAAATTCTATCAATATAGAATGTGGATGATAGATATCGAGAATCGACGAAGAACAAAAAATTGCTGTGATGCGTATGTGAATTTACAGTTTTTAATGTTCATAAAGAATAAACTTCAGTTTTTTTTGTATCGCCAATTTTATTATATGAAACAGTTAAAAATTAAAAAGGATTTTTTCTTTCTGAGAGTAATGTCGATAACAATTTCTAAGTTGTATCAGATTTGATGATTCAAAAAAATTTGATATTCGATTTGCCGGTTGTCCGATTCCCAGACAACTTCTGTGGGTAAGTTGCTCGTCCACGTAATTATTTATGTAGTCATAAATTGTGCAGTTACGCTAGATAAAAAATGGGCAAACATAAATCAATGAAGCTTCATGATTTGTTTGAATCTCATTGATGCTCGGCGACGATAAAATATAGGTTAATAATATTTGTTTTGTAAAAAAAAAGAAAATTACATCGATTTCCGGAGGTCATCGAGACTAATAAAAAAATAATAATATGACTAACGATCGATTAATGAATTGTTTTGACATTTAGTTGTGAATGCACGAAGTGATACACGGTGCGATTAGTCGAATACTGGAAAAAGATTTGATGGCATACAATGATCTGTTGTACTGGACGACAAAGAAATAACGAACGATGTATAAGCATGGGTACAGCCTTTTTTAAATAAAAATAAAATCGGTAATCAAATTAATCATAATGATAATTAAAATTGTCATAAAAAAAAAAGAAAAATTATGCCCGATCGGACGGTCGGACGAGAGGTCGACGTTCCTCGATGGAATTTCGCGTAACACATCCTCCGGTACAAAACGAGAGACTCCTTATACGCAACCGTGTACATTAATATATTTATGCAGCTACGATCTTCGGGGACTGTGACTTCCTGTCCGGGACTGATGGGTCGCCGGAGCTTGTAGGACTCACGTCGTCGAATATATTTATTCACGCAATTATTTAGCAATTAGGCCTGAGTCTAGACGGTAATTAAAGTCGTTTAATATTCTTTAATTCGCGGTCAGCGGTCCGCGGTCGAAGGTCGTGCGAGATTTTTCTCCTCTCTCGCGGCAAGACGTTTAAAATTAAATAAAAAATCTTGTATTTACAGCTTACCACGAAGATATTAATTGCCGATTATCGATCGACGATAATCCGAAGTGATATTAAGCGAAAAGAAATCGTTAAAAATCGCTTATATCTAATTTTATTCATATTCAAGAAAAAACCGTCAAAGAAAAAAAAAAAAAATTGTTTGTATCCTGGTTCGTGTAACTCCTTAACGAATTTACAACTCTGGAAGCTAGCACCTCCAACACTAGCGATCCGTGTCGAAGAAACTCAGCAACAGTGCATTTTGTTTCCTCGGCGAGTGGCCGATAATCGAAGAATTCAACTATAGTGAGCATTCGTGTATTGTATTCTACGGTTATAGAGAATAGACATTCGTTAAGGCGTTATCTAATCTATCGAGAGAGGCCGTGCATATTTACTCTCGAACGGGCTGCCTCGAGCTGGATACACGGTCGATCTCGTATATATTTATATACGGGGAAACTGCGCAACAATTGCGCTTGTATATCGAATACTCACGGGGAAAGAGAGAGAGAGAGTGTGAGTTCGATCGGCATTGTTTTCACAGAATACAAGCGTACGCATGAACGAACAGAGCTGCTCGATCCTCTCTCGACAATCCGGCCTATTCGCGATATCGATCGGATTTATATATTTCCATCGCAATCGTCAATAGCCCAAAAAATTCTCATATACGGGATTAAAAAAGAAAATCAACCTTCGGTTTGACGAGCATTCTTTTTTTTGTTTGCTCTCTGCCCTTTTGAATATGTTAAACTCATGCATTTTTCGATGTGAACAAAAAAAAATGTTTGGAAATTGTTTTTGCCAAATACCGAGCCTTTTTTTTGTGTATTTTTGGCAAGACCGCTTTCTCTAACACAGACACGTCGTAAAAATTAAAGCCCTCCAGACTCGATTTTTTAAAAAAATGTTAATGACATTTTTTTATTATATAAGTAAAAATATTAATAATTTTTTTTTATTTCATAATTTCAAGCTTTTTCCATAAGGATGCAGAACGATGAAAATTCCTCATCAGTCGCTGCCGCTATTTCCGCTCGTTGGCGAAGGCTTTTTCCATGTGGGTGCGATGGGTGAAAGGTTCGCGCTCAAGGCAGGAAAGTAAGTGACACCCACGACTTTGGAGCTCGCGTCGTCTCGCGCGGGTACTTGTCTCAGTAGCGGCGCACGCGAGAGTGAGACAATTCGTACGCGAGTGGGACGAGGGGACTAGCGTAGACAAGGCCGTTCGCATCGGTCGTACAGAACAACTATATACCGTACATTATATACAAAGGTTCGCTGCGATTTTGTTGCGAAAGAACGATCGCTTCTGTTGCAACAGTAATGACGTGTAACATTGCATAGTTGTATTACACGCCGTGCCCCCCTGAGCCTTCGAGAGTTTAGGTATCGGACCGAACGGCTTTTCTCCGTCGTTCCTGCACTTCGAAGCCGTGATCAGTCAATTCGCAAAGCGGATGACACCGCAAAACCTGCACAGCGATCACCGCGGGCTGATAAGCGAATGCAGTAGGGGAGGCCGAGGCAAAACGGAACCCTGCAGTTGAATGGATTACGAAAAATAAAGGCCCATATCAGGGCCTGAAATTGGACCGGATCCTGCGATGCCGGATCAGGGCCGGGTTTGCGTGAGCGTTACTTACGATTAGGGCCATCGATCCGCCAAGTCCGGGCCGAAGGTTACTTTCCGACGATTCTAGTTTGGGCCGTATCCCAGCCTGATTCATTTTTCTACTCGACAGGCACACCCACACGCGCACGCACACATCCAGTGCCAGCTAAAAATCACATTTCTCGCCGTTTTAGTCTATTTTAAGTACTCTGATATTAAAATTTCAATTTTTTAAAATGAAAACATAGTTTCCTCTATGAAGAAACAAAATGTTTGTCGAAGGTCCGATAAAACATTCGGAGAATTTTTTTATCCGAACGTTGTTCGATCTCGTCACTTCCCGATAGCGTTCCGTCACAGTCGTAATGTTTATTCGAATGTTACGCATTATTGTATCCACAGTAAGGGGCTGTGTTATGGTCGTCGATGCCGGCGTGTCAGGTCGTTTATGCCCGATAGTAGAATTACCGACGTCGATAAGCTTATCTTATCCCTTGCCGAGTGCTATGTTAAAGGGGAACAGGGTGCGACGCGAAGGTTAATAATGTTTATTCAATGCTTCTACTAAAAGAGAACTTTGGATTGCCTGCGGCATCGGCCTATATTTGTTGATCCAATGTCCGTGCTGTGGGTGATCCCGATTACCCCGACAGTGTGAGTAATGATGGCAACGAGGAAAAAATAACAGCCTGCCCATTTTTGGCCCTTTTTACTCGAAGGCCTTTGAGTAACTTGTGGTAAATCCTTCCAAGTCCCCTTTGATGTTTGGCTTTTTGAGGAAAAGTTTATTTTGCAGGAACATTTTTCAACTCCAACCTTTCGACGTTCCCCATTGGCACATTTACTTCACATGGAAAAAATAACGACAAGCTGCCCATTTAACTCAAAGGGTTTTGACTATCTCGAGGTGGACACTTCGAAGACCCTTCTGATTTTTTTTTTGCTTTTTGAGGAACAGTTTATTTTGCATTGAAATTGTTCAATCCATCCATAGGTGATTTCCATAAGCCCATCCTTCCCGTGTAGACGACGACAGATAGATTCGTAGACGACAATGGCAGAACTGTCGTCTACGAAGCGAGTCTGCCGCTTGCCTACTTGCAAGTAGACTCTGCTACTGCTGTTCTCCACTCCCGCAATTGCAACAACACAGCAGCACTACTTTCTCAATCGACTCCGATGAAAGGGAGAAGTCTCTCGGCTCCGAGAAGAATGGCGTTGCCGCTGCCGCCGCCGCTGCTGTTGCCGTGCCGATGATCCTCCTTCGCGTCTCCCTTCTTCGTTTCCTCCACGAGCCTTCGCCGATGGGCGGAAAGTGGGATTGGAATGAAACTCCTCACTCGATACTTTTATTGATGCTTCTTCAACTCCGTCTCGCTCGATACACTTTTTTTCCTTATTTTTTGTTATCTCCTCCGTATCGAAATATACTTTTTTGTTTATCTATTTTTTGCCCCGTAGAAGAAAGAACGTGAGACTTTCGCCTCTGGGAGATTGGAGGAGAATAGGCAATCGGGGGAAAAAGGAAGACAAGAAAAAAAAATTGATTGAACGCCGAGATTCCTCGATGATACGGCGTTTTGTGCTTTATCCGAGAAGGCTAGGAGATTCTTTGTCTCCAGAGAGATATAGAGAAGGCGAGGGACGCTCGTCGGTGTGGAGGAGAACTTGTTCCGAAATTCTCCAGGATTTTTTCCTCCTGTGTAGAATAGCCGGAAAAATTTGAAAAAAAAAACTCTTCACATTTATTCATCCGGACTGTAAAATCAATTACTAAAAATGATGATTTTTCAAATATTTTCAAAAATTTTCCCACGATTTTTCCTAAGTTAAAAATTCCGTCACCTCCTCGAAGTTGCGTGAAACATTAAGAAGTAATGACGTCCGACTTGCAGCAATTCGCGGCGTTTAACCCTCCGATAAACCTGTACGAGGGGCTAAATTATGGGAAGATGAAAAAGTGGCCTTTCGGAGAGCTGGATAGGAATCGGTATTCGCGGTACGATAATTATTCCTCATGAATATTCATAATGCGTCGACAGCTCCGCGAGTCTCTCGGCGAGTGGTTGGAGAGCGAGTGTGCACTAAGCTCAGGGCACTCGGGCATTGTTACGCCGTACACAACTCGAAACAATAACGAGTTCGAAGTCGTGGCAAATCCATCGGACGGGTTGCACGCCACAGTTGCATTTCCTTAAGGGGGTGGCCGAGCGGCGGGCGCGTAACCCGGAATGCCGACGTAACGCCGAAGCATTCGCGCTCTGGATACCTCGAGTCACCTCGTTCGTGTAATTGGCATGGATCTTCGGCCGGAACTAATTGCTCCTGATGGTGTACCTGGCTCGTTGTCCTCGCTCGTCCTACCGTTTGCTGACCAGGTAAGTCGGGTGTGTTCGGATTTTAACCGGCGCTACGCGTCGGTTAAAATCTCCACCTACGTCGGCAGGTAGCATTAACAAACGCGCGAACCTTCCTCCGACTCTCCCTGATCCTTCTGGGAGTGAACGAACGAGGTACGGCCTTTGATGCACCAGCGCGAGCTTGCCTTTTGCTATTGCGAAAGAAAGAAAAAATTGTTCGCTCGAAACTGGTGTTATATCGTTTCCTTTGTGAAATCTCGTGAAATCGCCGAGAGACCACTCTCGAAAGCAACCGGGCGAGCCTAATATGCATGGCTGATAATCCAATTAACTAATTAAATGTACCATTGCGACGGCTCCTTTTACCGCATTCTTCTCGAGAAGATATTCACCGTTCGGCGGGTACCCCGGCCTTTCCCAACTACGTGGAGAAGCACAGCGATCGTTGTCGAAACTTATCGGTGGAATCGTGGAACTTTCTTTTTTTTATCTGACACCAAGAGAAGCCACGAAACACGCTTCTCTTGGAATGAGAAAAGTGGATATGCGAAAATATATTTTTCATATATTAAATATTACTATTGACGAAAAATAGTATACATGAAAAGTATGTAATTTACAACCCGATTATATTTTCGCGGAACAAAATTTGATGTTTTAAAAATGTTTTTATCAATAAATTATTACTGCAATGATAAAATAAAGAAAAATCGTCGTAGAGAAATTGCCATATTTTTATGGCGACATCGCGTGTACCCGGAAACGACGGTGAAGACCTCGGAAGACGGAGCAGCCGCCGGATTCGACTCGTGTTACAAGTCCTGTTGAATTTCGTGGTCTATCGATAGTCTTCGAAGACAAATAACGCCTTGAGATTTACCGTCGCAAGTTCCCCAAACGTACCGTCGAGCTATCATGGCATTCGATTAACTGTAGGGAAGGCTTGCAGAGATGCAAACATCAAAAAGGGCGAAACATAGAAGAATAATAGTGGAACTATGAGGAAGCATGTTTCACGGGCATATCAGTTGGATGGCCTTTTCCTCGTTCGGAATAAGACACCGATGAAAGGGGACCGCGCCGTACGTACGTGTAAATGTAACTCTGACACTAAAGGGAGCGCCAGAACAGCCCGAGGCTTCGCAGTACGTGCGGTGAATGAGGAGAAGGAATATCAAAGGGTTGTGGCGGAGAAAGTGTACACCGACACTCGCATAGTTAGTCATAGAGCCACTCACATCCTCACCAGCTCCCTTAATTACTTCTAGTCCTAGGATTCTGCGGGAGACCCGCGAGAATAATCTCCGAACGAACAATGGAGGGTAAGACTGACGGCTGAATGAGGGGTAAGAATATCTTATAGGATAAAAGTGGTAAGCATATACTGTGTATGCATATAGATGGGATAAAAAGAGACTACAGGTCCAAACTTTTCTACTGTTCCAAATTCACCCAAGGGTAAGATGAAATAGGTTAAAAGTGGTGAACGTGGACTAATCACACCCTCAGGAACCCCCTACGAGCACCTTGATTATTCCTAGCCATAGGAGTTTCCGGTAGACCCGCGAGAATAATCTACGAACTGACGGTGTGGCAAGATGGACCGGGGAACGGTGTTTGAACGGTATTTTTTAGCTACCTATTTTTGAATCTAAACTTTGAATCGTCTCATCTTCACCGACTTTAACCCTAAAATAAAAATTAACGATTGACAATGACGACGCCCCGTCAGCGGCGGGAAACAATTCCTGGAAACAAAGCTCTGTTGGAAACCGGGAGAGGCATATCGCGTGAATAAACTCCGAAGGAAAACCGCCGCGACGACGAGGCCCGTCGGTAACAGCTTCGTGTACCGAGAGACAAAGTGACCGAAGAAAGGATAAATGCAGCTGACAGCCGGGCTGGTCGAAGCCAGCCAGGCAGACTCCAAGGCTCGTCAGGGTAATTAGGAACAATGGTTATAAGTAGCGATGGCGGTACGGAGGAAAGTGCAATTAGCGAGAGACGCGGCGGTGCGGGGTGCACAGGCCTCACCAACGTTATCCTTGCGATATGTGTGTGCATATATCTATGTGGTCGTAGACATGACATACAAGCTGCTCCGGTAAGGAATTCGCGAGGACGAAGGGCTCCGCTTCGACGATTAGTGAGGTCGCTCGGTCAGGTGGACAACTTCAATGGCGGATGCACGGTGTAAAGGGGTTGCTGCTACCTTGCAACCCCAGCATTGCCTTCGGTATGGAAGATCTGTTTGTGTGTGTTTATGTATACGGTATAGTACATCCCCGATGTAAACGGGTGGCTCGGAAGCGAAGACCGGATAACGAAAAACCACGGTTAATGCCAATTAAATCTCATGATTTTTGAAATATTTTTTTAAACAAATTTGTTGCATTAATAATTTGTTGGTTAGAGACGCGGGAGGAGCCCGGTCAATCGGCTGCCCGGATAATCAGAACCGATTAATCGGAGTTCCACTGTAAATGTATAGATCTACCTATATCTGCTGTTAAGAAAAGGAAGGACGTTTCCCACTCCATTTAACAAGTAAAACGATGTGGGTTACGCCCGTCTGTTTCTCAGCAGTTGATATATATGTTCGACAAGAGACACATACATAGGTATGTACGCAGGGGACATCCCTCGGTGGGACTGCCGGCTGGCGCGCAAACCCCCTTCGCGAGCGCGCCAGGTTTTCCGTCACGCAATCCGGAAACATTCAAATTCCCATCCTTTCGACATCCAAACCGTTACCCCCTTAACGATAATGCGATATCGTGTGTTGAAACTTGTCTTCGGCATGGCCACCTAAATCGGAGCCAAGGAGTTGTTCCCCGGATGAAAAATAAACGAACAGCGAAGTTACAGTCGAAACAGTGAAACCCTTCTATGGCGGGGTTCGTGAAACGCTCGCATGCACGGGCCCTCGATCGGTGGAGAAGACACCGTTTGACCGAAGATTTGTTTCCTTTTTTTTTTTAACGACTGCAATTACATGAGTTTGTCGACTCGCGAAATGTTTCGGTGATGGGAAGGTTGCATTTTGCAGACTAGTGAAGTTTGGCTATTTTGGTAAGGCATAATCGGCACAAATTTTTTGTTACATTTTAGCTACAGCGGTTTAATCTGTGTTTCGTCAAGCGAAATTAAAAATTAATTTCAACGTTTCGTTTTTTTCTTTTTCAGGTTTAAATTACAGAGAAAGAGAGAGAAGAAGGGGGCTACGTGAGTGTCATAAGGGTGTGGGAAAGGCAGTCTCCGGCTGAGCGGAGAATCCACGAACGGCATTGATGGCGGTTCAGCGTCCCGTCGCCCCTCCGCATTCATTAATCCGGACAAACGTGTGTAATTGGTTGCTCGGCTCGAGGGAACGCGAAGTATAGAGACCCGCGAAATATAATTAACTTGCAAGCGAGCAAACCGAACTACCCAACGACGACCCGGTGGTGTTGGGTGATTTTTAAGGATTTTTTGGTGGAAACGAAGTCAGCTTTCACTCCTGTAACGAGATGAAAGAGAAGTCCATGTTAGTGAACTATACGGGTGGTCCATGAAAGTCAACAAAGTCGCGTGATATTTTGAAAAATCTGATCACAAGCAAGATTTAGGACTTAAAATACCTCGCTTAACCCATCGGTCCTATATTCGCCACTTTTACCCCAAAGTGTTAAACTTAAGAAAAACATTTTAAAAACTACGCATAATTCTAAAGATTCAACTTATTAACGATCAGTTATCGAACTCTCGGGCGATCGTTACCGCCGACAGGACATTTGACTTTGCCTTTGAACTATAATCGCTTGTAAATTCTTGTCATCGTTGTTACGAGACTCGCCAGTTTGCACGGTCTCGCGTGTCTCGGCTCAACATTTTTTTGGTTTTTTTTTCGTTCCCGAGACTGTCTCTCACTTGGCGAGTACCCGAAACGCCATCACGTTTCGCTCGACGATTCGGCTGAGAAGTTACGAATAGACGGAAGCTCAGGAGTGTCCGACTCGGGCGGGGGAGGCTCTCGTGCCGAGTGGCGCCGGCAAAACGGCTATGCTCAGACGGGCTAGCGCGCTTTCTCTAATAAATTAGAGAAAAAATCTTAATACACACAAACATACACACACGCACAGGGCGATTAAGGCCGCGAATCATCAGGCCATGCGATATTATCTAGAAATCTTCGCAAACAGAGCGCTTCCACCCGTTATCCACGATCGCGGTCTATTCCTGGTGCATTTATTAAATTGCCAACTTCAAAGATACATTTATTATTATTAATTCTTCATTAATTCTTTCCGATGAAATTTAATTTGAGGCTTACTGCGCTATCGACGAATCACACTGGCAATTAGCCTCGATTGAAGTTAGGCAAATAATAATAATAATAATAATTGTTATTATTATTATTATTATTATCGAACGGCTGTGAGCAATTAGCTATGTATCGATTATTGAAATATTTTCAAATAAATAAAATCCTGCTGCATGTGCCGCAACTAGAACTTAATACACGCCCGGTGGACATTTAGGCGTAATATAATGTGGTTTGTTAGTGAGATCCGAGAATAAGCGGTAAGATGAGACGGAGGGAACAGTTTGCCTATGGAGAGATGAAACACCGGCTCCGGTATATTATACCTAGCCATACGGACAAGGTATAAAACCACCTAGGCTTTGTGTTACAAGTACGAGGCTCGGGATTCTCGACTTATATCTCCGTCCGCTTAGCTCTCGTCACTGCGCAGCTCACCTGGACCGGTGCATCAATTACTACAACATTTTCCTCTTTTTTTTCATCGCTCTGCGAGTCTCGTGTCTTTTCAAGGACACTTGTATACACGTCGTAAATTTAATAATAATAATAACTATTATTATTATTGTTGTATGGAAATTGCGCCGTTAACTGTGAACCGAATGTAGAGGATCGGGTACTAATGGAATTGATCTCGTGTTCGGTATGGAGCCGAGGCACGCGTCTCTCCTTCGTACATGGAAACCATCCCGCGTTAAATCCGACCGGTAATTAGCCGCCTTTTATAAATTCGAGAACGGAGCAAATTAATTGCGCCAAAGCGAGGCTCCGCTCGGATCGCATAATAGCATCGTTGGCCGATAGTTAACGCTATCCCCTCCGACACAAAGTACGTGTGTCCATAGCCCGTTGTACAACCGCGCATTTGTGCGGCCAATCCGCAAGGCAATCGGATACACACCTTGATTGGCGCATTAATTATTGTACACGCTCGTCGATTCCGCGCGCGTGCCCGATGCGTCCACTTTGTGCGATTACCGACTGCACCGGAAATATGATTATTCGAGCGAAACATTTAGTGCCCCCCCCCCCCCATCCGCCCCATCGGCTTCCCGCACGGCCAACCCGCCAGTCCTCCCAACCCCGGAGGCGTGCAAAAATCATTTCCATTTCCGTCAATCCCAAATCACAGAGCTCTCCGCCCGTTACCATCGGGTGGCTGAACTTTCAACGAAATAAATTAGCATCGCCGAGATAGCCAGATTGACGAACGCAAAAAGTGAGTTAAAGAGTTACACCACGCGCCGAACTCCCCTATGCAGTTGGAGAAATTTTGTGGATTACGATTCTCGATCGATCGGTGGAGAAGAGCTCGCACGCTTTATCGCGACGATGAGCGACAGCTCATTTATTCAGCAGAGCACATACACCGGCCGTTACGTGATCGGTACACTCGCACGTTTTTAAATCGACTTTCCGCGAGCATCGTCGGAGAGAATTATCGGGGCTTCGTTGCTGAGGGAGGTTTTAATTACTAGACTTTTCATATATTTTCATACAGTGTGTATTTTGGTCAACACTTGTCGTGTCGCTTCTGTAGTCTATTCTATTTAATGAATACAAATAATTATAATGAACAAGAAAAATAAGTTCGTTGCAAATGCCACAGTTTGGAATAATTTTGAGAAGTCTCCCGAGACGCCATAATTAGACATTAAGGGGGTTCGTTCCTGTCCGTCTCATCACACTGCAAAACGAATTCCAATTGTGTAGGGAACGCGGACGATCCGAGCTCCAACGTCTCGCGTCCGTTTGAGAAAAGTGATCTGCGTGCACGAGGCGGATAACGAGAAGAGTGAAGTACGCGCATACGAGGGGGGGGGGGGGGGGGGGGGTGGGCGAGGCGTGCCATTTGCGTGCGTACAATGGAAAGGAAAACGGTATATAACAATCATACGCACCCGGAAACACGCGCGGGCGGGAGATACACTAACTCACCGTGTACCCCCCCGGGTTCCATCAGCATACAGAAGTGGGTAAATACTGGTAAAGTACACCGAAAGATACGCTCCCGAGGTTTTCGTAGCTATTAGCAGCAAAACTCAGTAAACGTATCGCATCGAGATCTACGGAGGAAATTAATTGTACGTACGCGGATACATACTTACAGGGCATACAAAAAAAGGAACCGCCGAGAAAATTAATTTTCTCTGCATTTCGGAAAAAAGCAATTTCATTGATTACCGCAAGACTTTACTATATGGAATAATTTTTTTTATTCATTATTTTATTTATTTATTATCGAATTTGTTTGTTATAAAAAAAATGTATAATCGTGAACGTGGCAGGACGTAAGAGCGTTCTGTCGCACGGTTCGGTGGGGATACTCGATACTCCCTAGGTCCGAAGCACGTAACTTTGTGACCTACACGAAGAAAAAAAAATAGGGAAAAAAATGAACATTGACAAACGGCTATTGGAAAAGCTGCCATTGGATGTTTGCTTCACGCCACCGAGCCACTACCGTTCGACTCCCCGATATTTCACGCGAGCCCGATTCTTTCCCTATCCGCCGTCTCTCGCGGTGCATCGATTCTTCGTTGCGCAGCATCCGCGCTCCCCGACGCAACGGAAGGTGCGACCCTGAACACTCGATCCATGCTGTTTCTACCTCACCGAGTCTCCAATGACAGCTATTAAGAGCGTGGGCGCTCGCGTGGTAGGCGAGACGACAGCTGGGGAGGAAGAAAATTATTTCGTCCCCGCTGGGACAGACGTTTCTCGTTCGCACACAGCGCGCGTGGCTTGAGCGACGAAATTATCGGAGGCACGTGTTCCGGCACAGTGAACGCAGCGAAATGCACTCGTTCCTCACCGACGAGTGCACAATCTCACTGCAACAGCCAATCTTCCCACATCGCCGGGCAATGTTATGCATGCATTCGTTTTGCTCCGTTGCTATTTTAAATCTAAAACGAAAATATCTCATTCCAAAATATACCACCTATAACTATAAAGATTGTAAAATTTTCTATGCGCATTGTACATTTTGCATAATTCGCACTACGTACTTCTATCTAAATAAGAATGGAATAAAAGGGTAACAACAAAATAATTGTGGACGTTCGTGGAGAAAAAATGTTTGTTAAATGTACAAATCTTCATTACTGTGCACGGCGCGCCACGATACGATTGCACTGGCTTCATCAGTCGAGTCAACGCGTGTCTGCGGTTATGGTATCGTCGTCGCCGTTTGTCGCTCGATGTTTAACGAGTCGGATGCTAATTGAAGTATC
Source organism: Ichneumon xanthorius (assembly GCA_917499995.1). Lineage (NCBI taxonomy): Eukaryota > Metazoa > Arthropoda > Insecta > Hymenoptera > Ichneumonidae > Ichneumon > Ichneumon xanthorius. The sequence continues at coordinate 509,300 of OU824211.1, forward strand.
AAGGAGGCTGGATGCGAACGATCCAAGTGAATAATTTACTGGACACGTGGGTCGTTGAAATTTCGTCGTGGCGATTGCTTGCTTTTCCGGCAACTTTTAAACGGTTCATTTTACTCCCCCCCCCCCCCCCCCTCTTCTTTTACGTTACACATAACGACTACGTGTATCCTCGAAACGCTCCATAAAATATGCACTCACCTACATATTTATCATGCCGTCCAACTTTCGCGTTAGAACGCTCCTCTATCGTGCTCCTCCCGAGTTTAGCTCCTCGCAAGTGCTTCTTTTTTTTCTTCCCAGCACGTGTACTTATTCAGCAAGTATATCGACCGCCAAGAAACAGAAGAGCGTAACACAGACAATTTAACATGTAAAACTATTCGTCTCAGGCCCTTCTGATTTCAGGCAGCCGATATATCGCCACATAAAGCAATACTGTGCAGAGTGGAGGGGTGCAATGGTACGGAGAGAATCAAGCCCGGTAGAGCAATCTCGAAGCCGTACAGAGAAGAGCGGACGAGAGCATGCAGCGCGAGGCGCGATTCTCGCCACGCCGCTCGGAGAATCAAATTGCTGACCCAAATTAATCTAGACTGCGCTAACTATTCGTGCCCGAGCCGCGTGTCGCCATAGATCTCTCTCCCTCTCATCCTATCGTTATCTGTCGCGGCCAACTGCAACGTTCTTGTATTTAGTCGAGACTCGGAACGGAAACGAATTGGCGCGGTTCGCCCATCCCTCCATCTCGGTACAAACTGTAATCGCTAAGATCAATTAAAAGGATGCTGCGGATAAAGCGACGCATAATAATAATAATAATAATAATAATAATAATAATTTATTATTATGAAATTGTGCCAAGCCCAATTGTGTCTTACGTGACACTGACGTCGATTCAGCTTAATGTAAAAATTTTGGTTTACCCTTCGAAAGCCAGAATCGTTGAAAAAGTTTGTCACAGTTTTTATTACCGATCGAGACAAATCGCACGGTGTTGATTATCTTGTTCATCTTAAATAAAATTTGTTAATTGCGAAGCAAGTGGCCGTCTTATTAATTGACAGTGTCCGTTGAGGGGGTTAAACAGTGCTGTAATATTCTCTATATTCATTCACGCGTGTCTAAAAGCGAAACTGGATTAGTTCATAGAGGGGACACCGGGCCGCTAGGACGATGAATATGTGTCCGAAGATGACGATAAGAGTGTCTCTTGTCTCGACGCCAGGAACTGTGGGGTAACGAGTACAACATACACCGCGAGCTAAGAGCCCACAGTCTGCGGGCACGAGTGGCACAGCGCAACTAACACAGAAACGATGTGTCTCTCGTCTGTACACGAGACGCTCGGCTCGACAGCGAGGGCACTGGACGTTGGCGCATTGACGCTATTATTCAATCGAGCGTCCCGCGTCCATTGCTCTCTCTCGGTCCACCTATGTACGCCGACGATCATCGCGATGACTCCATCTGTCGCCCTCGCGAGCCGCTCGGGCCGGCAACCGAGACACGGAGACGGTGGATTGAGTGAATCATTAACTCGATTCACCCACATCTTCAAAGGCCTTCTCGTGTCATATTATGTACACCGTTTCATTTTTTTTTTTTTTTTTAAAGTAAAACAAAAAAAAATTATTACCCCGAACAATTTTTTTTTTCTTTCATGCTAATAATAAATACCAACATCCAAGTGTTTTACAAACAATTGTAAAAATGTATTGATATAACGCATGTTAATATCATGTTTACATTTTTGCTTGAGTACGAGAACCAATTGCAGTGCGAACTGAAATTAGGAAAGAACGTGAGCATTTTTTTTCATTTTACTTTTATTAGTTTTTACTCCTTTTTCAATGAAAAGAATATCGAATTTTTTATGAGTCCTCTATAGTGCCTGTACTTTATTAGAGGCCAGTGAGACTGTGAGACCGACACAGTTACTTCTGATGTCTCGACCTATAGCGACGGAGTTACTGTCTAATGTACCTCCGAGGCAATGCTTCGCCGAGCTTTCGTTTCACAGTCGCCCGCTCATTACTACGTCATTAGCCTATAACTATATCTGTACCGACCACGTTACAGGGAAGCATTACTGCTAAGGAATACGGAGAGGATCGGCCTCTCACCGCAACTATTTCCGTCTATCGCTCCTCCCTCGCGTTTGGATCTCTATTCCATAATGTACATTCTCCTTCTTCTCCTCCTCCTCCTTCTACTCCTCATTCTTCATCGCTCCGATGCGTCGGAGGATTATTAGTGTCTACATATTAGGACGAGATGGTTATAGCGCGTTTACGCTTGGCCCAGCGATAATAATTCGCTGTTACTGATTAAAAAGTTCAAGATTTTTGTTGTTTTTTTTAGGATTACGGAAAAGTTAACTCAGCTTATGCCTATAATAGCAGAAGCTCAGTTAACTTTTCTATAAATTATGTGTTATAGATTTTCTCACCGAGATGGGATTTCGTTCTGTATGCAGAAAAAACAGGACCAAACTTTTTTGTGGTCCATGTTACCCCTTTTACCCTACTTTGAATGTCCAATTAATTATCGTCGAAGCAAAAGAAAGAGGTTCGATCGAAAGGGGGTGGGAGATGGAAAGGCCGAAGAGGAGAAGCAAAGCGTCGAGATAGCGTATATTCGCGGGCGTTCAATCCGGACGTAACTCCCGAGATAGGAGTAGTGGGAGTTGCGGAGGAGGTGGAGAACAGATGAAAGAAAACGCAAGGCCAACGGCGGGTCATTGCCGTTATACGAGCTTCGTCCTCTCTTACGGTCCCGTCTTACGTACTTGCACAGTATGCAGTGTGGTTCGGACAATACATGTATTAATGTACACGCTCTATTCGCAGCCGTTCGCGAAACCCCGGGGCTTTTACTGTATGTAAAGCTAATACGTTAGAAAGACAGATCTCGTACACCCTACAGGACTATAGCTACGGCGCACAGCCTCTATCGAGATCGAACTATTTCAGCTTCATGCTTTCGGTATTACCCAACGGGGCGACAGACTCGCGCACCAAAAATGCATATTTTCATTGCAATCGTGAAAAAGATTTATAAAAAAAAAATGAAGATGTGTGTTTTTCGTTGCCACGGCAGCAGGTTTAATTCAACTCAAATGAAACTTAGTTCAATCGTAGAAATCGTTATTAGCAGATCGACAAGTGCCATTATTTTTTTTTTTTTTTTTATTTTTTGGCCTTACGAATCAATTGTAAATTCTTGGGACGTATACATACCAATTCCTCTGACTGCAAAGCCGATTCGTTCACTAGAGTAATTGTTTTGAAATGTACAGCTTCTCTCTACGTACCTGAAATCAGAAAATTACAAGTATGTTAATGATTGCTTTTTAGAGAAAAATGTTAATTGTCGAAATTTTTTGTTAGTCACCGCTCCATCTTGAATTTCAATCTACAATTCTATGATAGACATCGACTTTGATTCTCGATATAAATTTTTTTGTTCAAGTCCCAGAAAAAATCTGCATGACAAAGTCTATTCAACGAGACCGCACGATACAAACAGCTGTATGTTAATAAAATTCGGTTCGGACATTTTTGTAAGCCTATATACCGAAGAGCGGCAGCCTAGACTGCCGATACTGTTCGGATAGTGTTACTGCAAAAGGTCTCAAGGGGCCTCTGAGAACTCTGTCTGCGTACAAAATACGAACGGTGATGTGGGCGTGAGATGCTGCACGGTGTTCAGAGAAGCGATATACCGTTCACCCATACAGAGTCGGGACCGTGCGGTTCGTCTATACGAGACACAGGTACCCACACGATAGTACGGATGGACAAGTGGTAGGCAAAGGTAGGTAGAGGATTAGTATACAAAACGGTGCGCTCGGTCCCGATGCACGGGTGTCTGGGTTTGCGTGTGAAACAGCGCCTTATGCATTATCTCGTTGGTAGGTGCGATATATTGCGAGACGCGGCTGGCTGGTCTTGTCCCTGGGCGCAGGGTACACGTACGGGGCGCCGAGGTGCCGGTGCCAATGGTACTGGTATTATCCTGGTGTGGATTGCGTGGGCGACCCGACCGGTCCCGGTAGGACGTACGTACGTCCCGACGGCGTGCGCACTTACCTTCCTACTACTGCTGTTTCTTACATTTTTCAATATATTTTTTTTATCCTGCTAAATATTTCGATGCATTGCGTTACAGGGCCCGATGAGCCCCCGGGTAGGTCTCGTCAGAGCCAGATGTAACGGTTCGCAATTTTCTATGCGAACACCGCTTTGTTTCCCAGGTGAGATTTACCAGGAAATATGTCACGTTCCGTTTGACAATCTCATTTCCCGAACGGAAGTGACGTCATACCGGTGATACATCACTTCCGGTTTGAAAATCTCAAATTTCCAAGGGGAGCGACGTCATACCATATCATACCATAAGCACAAGGCTCCTTATTTAATGAGAGGGTTTAAGCTGAGGAAGATGGGAGAAAGTCCAACGATGATCTTATCTTCCTAGCGAGCCCGTAAAAAGCACCGAAAACCAAAAATCTTCGCAGAATCGAGTCTGGCCTTCCCATCGAGTTCGAAGGGAGGAAGCGTGGCGGATCTTCGTGCGGCTCTCGTGAGCAATTAAATTGTGCTCTTCCGCTCGTCAGAGTTGCCCATCGTATTCTCGCTCTTTCCGCGAAACGTTTTGCCGAGCAGCCACGGTCTCTCGACGGCACGTGACGACGACGACACACACGTAAGTAACACTCTCTCTTGTGGTGCCAACTTGTTCGCTCCGGTCATTCGACAGTCGGCATTGTGCAAACATCTGGCTGAAGATGAAGAACAACAAGGAGTGAAAGATGAACCGAAAGGGGTCGTACAATGTATGCAGGGAATATAACGAAGAGGAACGGAAACCATATTTGATGGCGGAAATAATTGTCAGATACCATTCGATCGAATTACACTTTCTATTCGCCCCGCCCAACAAAATAAATCGTCCCGATTGGTTTCCTAGGTTTCATTGGGCTCGCACCAGCTCAAGGAAACGAATTGTCTTCATCAATTTCCTTGGAATTATTATTATTGCAGAAAGCTTACAGAGAACTGCACTTTCAAAAATATTTTCCAATTTCGAAGATGAACCTTAGTGTATCTACTTCATAACTGTTTCCATCAACACCGAATAGACCACGCGTGGGAGAATTTATTCTCTATAGCCTGCTATATATATTTATCCTATCTGCATGAAAAAAAATGTATATAGCAGTTTAGCAGCAAAAAAAAGAAGAAATATTTTTGAAATTTTTTGGCCTCCCGGGTCGGTGCATCCCCTCGGGTAAGATAAATTCATGTTCGTCCAGTACGTCCTCCTCCTTCCTCGCAGTTACGTCGGGTATAGCGGTCATAGGCCCGACGTTCTCATCTCTCCTCCGCTTTCGCTACCTCTCGCTTGAAAACGGTCCATGTATTGCCCATACTATTTATACTACGGTACACCTAGGCTGAAGGTGGAAGGCAGTGGAAACGCTCGCGGAGAGACGGAGTACAGTCCGATTGAATATTCCTGCGCCGAGGCTGCACGAAAAATATTGAAGAGGCGAGAGTCTCAACCTCGTAATTCATATTGTGCTGTACGCCAGGGGCCCCCACACCGGACGATGTTTACGTAATGAAAGCTCTTCGATCTTATCCGACAGTCTCCCTTTCCCTCGAATTTTTTTTTTTACTCCCTCACTCCCGGCAACGAAGTGCGTTCCTAACGCGCGACAAACATCGCTCTCTGCGGTCGAGATCGGACTCTCCGTTATACCGGTCATAAAATCTTGTTTTTCGCTGGAATATTCTCATCCGCAAGATACACGCGATACGGGACGTACCGCGCTAATACGCTCGGGAATATAGTTTGGTTCACAAAAAAATATATATATATACATATCCATGTCAGACAAAATAAATGATCTGTTTAACACTGAGGAAAAGATTTTTTTTTTATGACTAAATAGAATTTCTTTAATTTTTGTAGTGCTTTTGTTACGTAGATGAATTGATATCGAATGCCCCATACTGTACGGACATCCATACATTAAAATAAAACTAAACAAACAATATAAAAAACTCTTTCCGGCAGCGAAGAAATAAGATTTTTTTTTTATGACGAAACAGAATTTCAATAATTAAAAAAAAATATGATCGAATCGGCACGGAATGCCCCGTACCGTATAGATATTCATACATAAGCGTCGGTGGTATCGTATAGAGACTTTGCAGGACGGACTAGTATCCAATGTGCACAGTACAGTCCGCTTAAACATTCCGCGTATCGTTTTCTTCGGAGCCGCGTAATAATTTCCCGCTTCCACGCGAGACTCTCCAGGGGTTTCGAAAATAATCGAAATTAGACGAAGCAAGCAGAGCGTAGTAAAAATTTCTCGGTATTTCCCAACGGAATTTTTTTTTATTCGTTGTTAAACCGCTGGTTATTAAACGTACGAGGAATTCAGAGGTGAAACCTTCCGTAACTTTGCCCGGTAGTCCACCACTTTGGGCACCGTTAATTATTTATTTTCCCCTCGGCACCGACGTTTCATGATCTATTATTTCTTGATGCGCGCGCAAGGCACGCGAAGCGATTTTAATCCTCATAGCAAATAATACATATATGTGCATATATATAGATATATATAAAAACGTAGCCGAATATAATTACCGTGGCTCGTGGCATGCTCGGTTTTCGAAAGTTTCCCCGACTTTTCACTGTTTAATTGCGAATGTCCCCGGTTATAAAACGAACGGGCAAGAAACCGGGATGATATCGTGAAAATAACACACAGGCACGCAGCGGCCGCGTCTTTAATATTTGTAAATTAAAATAGCGAAAGGCTTTTCGTACAACTGCTATTGCTATTACGGCTATGATATTGTGCACGCATTCGATTTTAGCGTGTCCGAGCAAAATTCATTAGTCGAACTATCGTGAGGCTTTCTCAATAAAGTTACCGAACACGCACCTCTGTGCTGCCGCCACGTCGTGGAAAGGAGTTAGATATAACGAAAGATTGAAACACTTTGCTGGCGCTTTGAGAAAACAAAATAAAAATTAGTCCGAGAAGGAAAATCGAGTCGGAGAAGTTTTTTTGTTTTCCTTTTTTTTATGTTTGGATGTTTTCTTTGATCTCAGTTTCGCTCTCTGACGGCGGTATCTCTTTTCCTACACCGATACATCGGCTTTGATCCTCTTTCGTTTTGGCACCTGGGAATAACTGGTCGAACGTGGGTGCATCTTTCGGTTCATGGTTTTAACGGCGATTGGATAATAGTCGCGGCACCATGATGAGCTCACTGACGGCCCAACGGACCCCATTAGTATTGGGTATAGCTGTCGCTGATGATTCGTTTTTTTAATCCAATTTTTTGTATTAAAATAAAAAAAATCTTACACTCTTCAACTTTTTTTTTGGCAACGAAAAGATCAATCTAAAATTTTCTTCGTAGCAAAAAAACAACGTTAGCTCTGCATTTTTTAAAATTCTGTTCTCTCCTTATCGGACATTGCGTCACCGACGGGTCGAAAAACCACGATGGACGGAAACAAGAGTGGAAACCGTGGCAGGCTTCGTAAAGGTATTATGCAAAGACACAAGACAAACAAACAAACGCCGGAGAGTCGGAAGAGGTGAAGCATACCGCACGGAATATATGTGTTAGTACTGAAGTCTACGCGGCGAAAGATCGCGGGCATTAGATTTGCGCCGAGTGTGCCTCGTTAGATCCGGCATACGCACAGTGCGCGTCGCCTTTCCGTAAAAAGACCTCTTCTTCAGCTCAGGTGTACATACATACTGGAATGGGAACTTTGGGTTTTTGCATCCATGCAATTGGAAAATAAAAATAAAATTTTGCTAAAGGGTTTGTAAATTTTATTTTCAAGTTTATCCATATATCACCGTATTTCCGCGCCCGTGAGCCAAAATCGATCGATGTGTCGATCATCCGCTCCATCCACTGTGCTCGCAGCTCTCGAAGGTAGATTAACATCACAAGTGTCTATTCATTAGCTCCCGGCCGTCCGGGTATTCGCAGACCATCATGCTCGGTTTCCTCTTGGAAGACTTCGTGGCAAGCCCTTCGAGACATGGAATTGAAGCTTCCGATGCCATGTAAAGCATCCCGAGAGCCGGCTCGTCGTACGCAGCTATGCACTTGCATCGAGTGCCTCGCGATGCGCAGGGCGCACGGTACATCCGTTGTGGAGGCCTGTCACGCATGCAGCTGCAGCTGTCGTTGTTGCTGCTCGTGTAGCTTCGCTGTGCCATTCCGCTGGTGTGCATCCCATCCTAGCCCGCGTACATAATAATTCCAAACGTTGCGCATCACGTAAAAATATAAATATTAAAAAAACAAACATCAACGCTATATAATTCGTGTCACTAGGCACAACGTCGGAAGAACTTGCTATCGCCATTACGCTCGAAAAGACTGATCATTGAGCTGTCGGATCGATCGCGAGAGAGAGTCTAGTACGCACGCAGGGCAGTAGGTAATGTGTGCGTAAGTAATGCGTAAGTCGGAACGAAAACTCTGCCCTTGGTTACAAGACAGAGGCGGGTCTCCGACAACATGAGGAGTCTTCCTCTCCGCAACGGTGCGCACTTGCTTTTTACGTTCGGGCATGTGTTCTCGGGACAAGAGACGCACGGTCGTTATGTCTTCTCGCAAGGTTAGATAATCGACCGATCCGCTTCCAGGGGTACGAATTCGTCCAACGCCTGATTTACATTTCATCCCGAACAGCATTTTGTCGAGATATTCGGCCTCATCGATCGGATATTTATGGTGCTACGATTATTTTCCGGATGATTTGGCCAGTCGCCGATATATATATTTTAGGAATATTCGACCATTATAGTAACGAACAATGATTATAACATAGTTTATCGTCACCCGATATACAGTGCTTTTCTGATGGACGCCCCTCCCATGTTCGTTATTAAACGACCGATGGCTACATCACCCAGCACTACCCTACATGCTGTTTCTGTGTGCGTGTTACGGCTCGATGCGTGCGTATGCATCGAACGCTTACAATGTCGTGGTGCATTTGCATAAACTTCGCTCCGGACTATTATGTCGACTAATACGCTTCGCTTTCCTGCTTATCGAAACGGTGCTCACTGCGAAACGCCTGGGATCTCGGTGCAGTCGCTATTCTGTAATTGGCCTTAATCACAGGGGAAAAGGCGCGCACTCCACGCGCACCCTACGAGCACTCGAAGCCCGTGGCGTCTCTCGCACATCGATGCCGCGTACGGTGAGCATGTATCGGGCTGGAAATATGCGTAGGCATTTGTTATTGTGCCGGAAAAGGCTTAATGGAAAGAGGGAGAGAGAATGTGGAGGGGAAGGTTTTATCGCGGGAAGACGGAACGTAAAGTTCGAAGAAAAGTATAGCAATGAATTTACGAAAAAATAACTCAGCTTGCGTCGATACAACCACGGGGGTATTTTTACGCAGTTTTTTTTTATGGTAAATATTTCTACGAATGTCTTTGTGAATTTGCTGACAAAAATTTATGACGTCAGTTAATCTTTTCCAAATTACGGCAATTTTTTTAATGAAAAAAAAATTAATATAGAAATAAAAACACAGCTGGGAATTTTCATAGGTGATAAAATGTGACGGTAGAACGACGAATAGTAAAAGCAATGGTTCTCCCTAATTTACTGTTCCGTTTAACTTTCTCTCCCGACCGTACGAAAGCACCCTCCCGCACATCGGAAAGTCCTACTAACCCCCCCCCGAAATGACCGTACGGTCGCGTCAACGAGCATGTCGACTCCTCTACTCGTTTCACCCTCCGCGACCCTCTATGAAAACTATTACATTTTCGAATATTCAAACGGAACCGCTCAGCAGCTCGATTATACCTCGAGCATTAAACGTCGTCGCCCTTCTGGCAATTGCATGTAACATGCTGTTACGGCTGCAAGTTATGTCTGTTTGTTTGCATAATCGATCGATTTACGATCGAAAACCCCTGCCGTGCCGCGACCGATCCAACGGATCGTTACGCTCGTTTATTTCTCGACGGGTACTTTGGGATATGCTGGAAAAAAAAAAAATTGTGTCCCACGTAAATGGAGAGTGAAAGGCAGAAGACCAGGAAACTCTGTACAGTTATCGGGGGCGTGTTGTTGTGAAACGAATTTTGTTGGGACAAGTCACGAAGAACGTTTCCATGATGGCCATCGGTCAGGAAAAACCCGGAAGTCTCGGAAAAGTCGGTACATTTTTCTTTTTTTATGCTCGGGAAAATCGGGAAATGTTTTGAATGCTCGGGGAAATTAGGGATTTTTTTCTCTCGCTTTTTAATTTATCTCCCATATATGAATCCATCATATTTCTTTCGGAAGTCTTCGGAGATCCATGGAACATTCCCAATGACAAGCCATATACTAACAAGGCGTATCGCTTGGTCCTCCTCCCGTATTCGTACAAAACCGGCCATCAATCGTCAACAAGATTGACAAGGGAACGTCATCGAAGTTACCATTGCATTCCGACCGTGTTTATGCGCACGCGCATCGGTGTTCGTACGTCTGTACGTGTGAATGTTCGCTGGGATTGTGACGAATGAATAGATCTTAATTGAACAACGAGTGGCTGTTAGCTCGGGCAGCCCGGGCCGCTGTCACGTGTCATAAATTCTCACGGGGATCCCCTGAACTCTCGTACCGGCGGAGCGAGCCGGGCCAGCCACCTTCTGGCATTGTCTCGGATTTCTCCCTGAGCCTAAGAATTCGTTAACTCCCACCGATTACCGAGCTCAAACAATGTAAAGAACTAAAAAAAATATATATATATATATTTTCAAAAATACGACGATCGGACAATAAAAAGAAGCCCTACATTGTTTAATCTCTAAGAACGAGATACCAGAAACCAATTATTACTGTCGCGAAAAAGTTCGGGCGAAAGTCTCATCTGTCGATAATATTGATCCATTGTATATCAGTATACAATGGAACGTTAGCACAGTTACTTGACCGAACAACACCTATCTTCTGTACCCAACGGAATGCACTTACGATTCGATAGTTTCGATAGTTAATCTTTCGGGGGTTCGTCTTTTCGGAGGAAATACGTTTCGGGGGTCATTTTTTTCAGGGGACAACCGTTCGAGGGCTATGCCACCCTACCATATGGATGTACATATCCATACTCTCGTTATAAATCTTGTCGAGAGACATACAAGCTCGAGGAGTGGAGAATTTTTTTTTTAAACCTGACACCGTAAACTCCCGACGCTCCGGTGGATGGTCTACTCGCACTACGCGAAGTCCCCGAGGGCGCAGCCGAGCCCGCGGGGGCCTCGGGAGTATATTCAGATACGTGACTAGGAAACGGGGATTCGCTGACCCATGACCATAGTCCCGAGCAACGCGAATGGATACTTACATGCAGCGAGGATACCCTCTGGCGAGAAACGGAAGGACGTAATTCGCCGTTTAACGCGTTAAACAGCGTGTACGATACGCCCTTGTGTTTCTCGGCGGCCGATATGTATACGTACGGTATATCGAGTATATTTTACGTAAGTATCGCAGTGTGCATGCGGCGTACGCGAACCTACTGCACGCTCGGCCCTGCCGAGGGAGGATCACGCCCGTTCTGGTCAACTCCCACGTCTCGGGCGCAGCACGCGGTCCTCGGTTTAATACATCGATATACACTATACCCACATGCCGCATTTCCTAGGTCGACGGTATACGGCAGAAGAATTATTACATCGTATAGTATTCTGTTGTACTACACGGCGCACACCCGAGACCAGGTTCAGAATTCGCGATTTTTTTATTTCGTGATTTTTTCTATTTTTTAAATTTTATTGCTGTCTTTTATTTTTATCTTACCGCACGTTACCGAGAGATGGTATATCACGGTGAACAACTCATCGGACATCAAACTTGAAAACAGCATCAAATCCTTTCGTGTCAACCCCAGCTGCGAGAATCGTCTAATTGACATTTTTTAAATTTTAATTGTATTTAAATAAATACAATATAATCAACGAAGAATCATGCTCTGCTGGTGTAAAGATTATTCTATTCCTTTCACGAATATCAAAAATGTATACGAATAAAAAAAAAGATTGAAAAAACTTGATTACTGGTGAAACGTGACGAAAAATGTTACCAAACGTAATTTTGAACCGATATCAACTTAAGTTCTATTTTTCGGTCATGGGGCGTAGCGGTGCCGGAAATACGGGGAAACGACATAAATCCTTTGCTTCTTTTTTTGTTCGTTGCACCCTTCCCAACTTTTGCGGATCGGGCTCCTGCGCAGTTTAAAAGAGTTTCACCGAAGCCAAATATAGATATTCTATAAATAATCATGAAGGTTTCGTGCCCGGTAGCACGCACGCCCGCACTCCGTTGTGCGCGATCAGGATTTTTTTTACATAAACGAAGGGTCCTTCGTCGTCGGCGGATGCAGTTTTCACTCTGCCAGCATCACAGTGCGTAATGTTCACTGCTGCAACGGTTGTGCATCTCGTCGGGCGGCCCTCCGCGTTACGACCGCGTGTAAACCGCGCACGATGGATCACCGACGTGGCGTGTTTCGTTAAGGGTCGTTTCATTATTTTTTTTCTTTTTTTTCTTTTTTTAAGTTTACTCGCTCGTTCACTCAGCGAGGGAGAGAGTGAGTATACCGGGGCCTAGATACTCGATTAGGCAGATTTATTCGGTCATAACTCAGGACGGGAGGATGGAACGGCCGACGGGGTTGCGCGTGTGTGTATGCGCGTTATGTATGCTGGAAGATCGAGAAATTAGGGAGAGTGCGGGAGACGGAAAGAACGGCCCCATGCCGGGCGAACGACTACGGGAGAGGCTCGCCCGGGAGGAGAGAATGAATATCCCGGCACGCTGATGGCACGTATGCGCCATTATTATTTCGAGAAAAGTGGCCTCTCGTGACTCGCACGGAGCGCACGTGCCGGCGTACACGTTACATGCCCTATATCGTCCGGGAACCGTGTGTCCTGTGCAGTTTTAAAGCGAGCCACCGAATAAAGTGCGCGGCAGATGACGAAGTTGATAATGAGGGAGAGGAGGATGGGAGGAGGAGGCTCGAAGCGAAGTCTTTCGGTAGATTCATCCAAACCCGACGGAAGCCAAATTCGGCGGTTTCTGGCAAAAAAAAAAAATAATTAGATTATCGTGATCGGATCAAATTTTTCACCCATTCAACCAGGGCTTCTTCAATACATGATTGTTGGATTTGTCCGTGCGGATGTGTGTGCGTATTTGGTAGTGATCAGGAGCGGAAAGGGGATATCCTTAGTTACACGATCCTTAGTCATCGTAAACCGAGCAAAATGTCCAGGAGAGGTTGCGGTCCAGTTGAAAACTGAGCAACAATCTCAAAATGTGTTCCGGTATTGTCGGGTTAAAAGACTGTTTCTCGATTGAGACGACGAGACACGCATGCCGTATATGTACCACCGTGGCGCAGGGTGTCAAGAACGACAGCGCGCCACGCACATATGTCGTTACGGTGATCCCGGAGCGAAAGGGTAGTGGACGGCGAATGGAACCGCTTCCGTGAGTGCGCGACGAGGGCGCACGTGCTCCTATATAATTTCGTCTCGCTGCTCGTTGCCACATTTGAGCACATACCACATGTACCACGCTCTCGAAAGAACCATATTGTAGTTGGATGGTGTTACCCACTCGAAAGTAGCTCGGATACGCGGCACACCGCTTCGGAAGTGCAGGAAACCGAAATTTGTCAAAGAACCCATTAAATTTGCGTAGCCACTTTTTTAGGCTTTGTTATTATTCCATTATAACTATCGACTGTACAACAATCTATGGACGTATCACCTGAACGATCCAATGGCGTTCGAATAAGCAATAAATCAACGCTCGAGTGAAAGTTCACCGGCGAATGGAAATACCCCTAGGGCTAAAGACTCCAAGGTGCCTGTTCAGGCCCCAAACGATTAACGCCACATAACCAGTACCCACACGAGACGCAATCAATTTGCCGGTTCAGTGTCAGGTAATCCAACAAAAAAAGTCAGTTACACTCCTGAGGTTCGACCAATAAAAAAAGTCATCTTACACATAACAGAACCAATCTCCGAACGAATCCCAATCTTTTCGACATTTCAGTATCAGATAATCCAGCAAAAAGACAATTAAACTCTACAAGTCCAACCAACAACAAAAAAAGTCACCTTACAAGTCACAGAACGAATCCCCGAACGAGTCATTTCGCCATTTCAGTGTCAGACAATCCAACAAAAAGGCAGTTAATCTCCACGAAGTCAGACCAACGTAAAGAAAATTCTCTTTTTCTTAAATGCCCGAAGAAGATTCACGTCGACATTCTTCACATACGTGACTTTTTCGGAAGAGAGGTGCTACATACAATTATGATAGAACTTAACTTACAGGTAAGTTCGTTTAATCATTAAAAAAAAGTCATCTCAACCCGAGGTCAAATCCCGACCCCAATCGGTCAAACGAACATCCAGCGAATACCCTTCCTAGATCCACCAAAGTATTTTCTTTTCTTTTCAATCGCATCATCATATTTCATCAACGATTCTCTCGATAATCGAGATTGGTTCGTCGAACGCTGGAGGATAAGCTTCCCGCGATCCGGCACGAGATAGAGTCTGCACGCGACCGTGCACTAACTGGATATGCGATCGCGGATGGAAGGGAGAAAGAGGAGGGAGGGTTTTTCCCTGCGCTCGCATCTATAAGGCGTCGACGAGATCGAGCCGGGAGAGAATCCAGCTGATGGGAAGACACGGTAGGGGCGAACCTTTAACTATAATCCTGCTGCTGTTGCCGTTGCTAGTGGTCACCCTATTATTTTCAATTCCCATACAGGCGAACACACAATTTTTCTGTACACTCGCTCAGTTCTTACCCGAGCAGTATACCTGTATCGAGGCTTACACTGTACACAGCGCGAAGCCCCCTGCACTCTGTAGTCTATCGTGGATCGTGTACACTCCATAGATACACGTATGCATAATACGACCGCGAAGAATCAAAAGGGCGCAAATTGTCATTTACAGGTACATGGGTTACGCCCTTTTGATTTTTAGCCGGCGATGTATGTATATGTGTACCTACGTATATATGTATATATATGGGTTACCTATCTATACCTATCTACCTACTCTCTCTACGGTCGTGCAATTACACGGAATGGCTCACATCCTCCGGCCGAGCTGGCCAAGCGAGGCATTAGCGAAGAGAGACGAGAGATTGAGTGTGCACGCCTGCCTCTGCCCTGTTTCGCGCCCCCTCCCCCCCCCCCGCCCCCCACCCCCGGGCGTACCGACAACCTGGTTGTACGCGATAAAAAGGGCGATACCGTTTCATAAATCATTCATCGACGGTGCGACGCTGCTCACGAGACTACACTGTGTAACAGAGTGTATAGGCGCGTTTGTGTTCGTAGGTACTTTAAGCGCGGTAACCCTACCATATCGTCGGTGGGTATATATGAGTACTTACTCCTCATCGTGAGTCGAGAGATACTCGAGTGTACCGTCCGTGGCCGAGGTCGTTCGAAAGGGGTGTATTGTTAACGGGAGCGGATCTCAATAACTCGTCGCGAAAGTGACGATACATGATTAATGGCATAATCGGACCTGCAACCGCGTATTTTTCATGTGGTCGATCGAAAGATTTTTTTTTGTTAATTGAATTTTCATAAAATCGTTGCGAGTGACGATGCACTTTACACGTATAGGGTAAAAGTGGTGAATATGGCCCACCTCGATTAACACGTAAATCAATGATATATGGACCGGGCCATATTCCCCACTTTTACCCTATCCCGATTGAAACAAAGTAATAAAAATATAATATATATTTTCGCGCGAGACATTGGTTGTTTTTAATATATCGTTAATATATCGTTCGCGTATACTTTCGTTCGGTGCGGTTAGCTACGGCTTGACCGGAAGCGGAGGCTCTGAATCCACAATTACGATTTTTCGGTCTACGAATTAGCGGCGTTGGTACGACCATATGAACCATCGCCTCAATGATGGAGTTCCGACGGCATGGGGCGGGAGAAACGCGTCTGGTTCAAATTTCTATTAACATAATTAAGCCGCACGCATGCATGCACGCACACACACAGCCGGAGCGAAGAGTGAGAGTCCCGAGCCCTGTTATTTCATCGCGTTTGTTCAGGAAGGTCGTAATATCTTACATAGCCAGGCTATAAGGTAGTCTCGGTTCTCGCATGCTCGATCAACGAATCATACCTGGCCGCTTTTGTCTGAACTTGTTTCGTTCTAATAATTCTCAAATTTTGAAAAAATAATTACAATAATAATAATAATGTGAAAGTTGAACAAGTTTTATGACCTGGATCGTCTGAAATTTAACGCTTTATAAGTCGCATAAAACTATTAAATTTTCTCGTCGAATGAAAATTCAGCAATTACAGTCGAAGATTAAAAATGTTTCTTGAAACGAACGAAATACAAAAAAAGAAGTTGAATTCTCAGTTGGAAAAAAAAATAAGATGTTGGTAGGGTTGTATTTAAAATGGTAATAAATCTGCGGGGTTAATGAGCGAAGCCACGGCGATGAGAGAAAAGTTAAGAGAGCTGAAGTACGCGCGCGTGTACAGACACCTTGAGGGCAGCAGCGTGATAACGCCGAGCGCACCTCCTCGAGCGGCCGGCATTCTATTAGCATAGCTTAACAGCGCCGGGAGCGACACGCGGTAACCCTCTCTGTTTGTGTGTGTACAACGCGTATGCATACAGTGTACAAAGTGGCGGCCTCCCAAGTATGATCACACTTTGGGATCGGATCGGGGCTCGCGTCGCTCCCGATATGGAAATCTCACGCATGCGAAAGGACGCGCCGACGATGAGTTTATAATTATTGCGATAAATCATAAACACAGGACATATACAATGAATAAATTAATTTGTCGAGTCGCAAAATGAATTTACGAAAGTGCCGGTGTAAAATCTTCGTAGAATTTTTTTCGAATAGAATTTTCGTGATTTGCTCGAAAATTGTTATCGGAAGCTGGTTCGATCGGTTATTGCAAGCAGAGTTTCGGAGCTCGTCGAGCGTGAGGTGGGGTGGAACCGAGAGCACGGACGTCGGAGGGAATAAATTGGAACGTAATGTCGAGTCATATCCCGCGGAGAAAGGAAGATAATAAAAGAGAAATGTTTTTTTGAAACCACGAACATCTTATATGTATATGTTGTATATTCACGTCGTCATCGTCCGGTGAAGAGTTAAGCTGTAATGACGCGTGCGACTACCGTACTACTCCGCCATTAGTCGAGGTACGCGAGAGGGCATACCTGTTGAAGGGGAGAAGAGAGGAGAATAAAAGAAAAGGGGGACTACAGAACGGACAGAGGAATGAGAAAGAAAGAAAGAAGAATAAGCGAGCCCTGCAGAGACGGAGGACTCGCGGGTCCTGCAGCGGTGAAATGAGAAAACAGTATAAGAGAGATGTGTTTGAGAAAACGATGAAATTATTCTGCTTCCTCACTGAGGAAGCAAAACTTAAAAAAATTAAAACGTTTTAATTTATTTAATATTACTTAAAGGGTTGAAGGACACCGGTCGATGGCCCATTAAATTAATTCAATATAATATAATATTTAGTTGATTTTCGATATTTTTGTGGAAACTTGTTCGGGGCGCTTCGGAAGTGAAATGCCGGAAGTAGAAAGCGGTGGGCGCTGGAGGGTCGGCAGAGTTTCGGCACAAAACGGGTGCGAGTAACGTGAGATTGCAATTTATTGGATTGCAGATTGGGCGACTCCCTGCAGAGTCGAGTAGCGATAATGCAGCGGTGCAAGGGGGGAGCACAGAAGGAAATAAAGTGACTTTGGCATCGAGCGCGAAACATCTTCGTCTCTTTCTCACTGCGGGGAAAAATTGGATTTACATAACGAGGGGGGAGAGGTAACACCGGCGAGATATCGATACGCCCAGTGAGGGAACGTTATTATACGCTCGATTCGCTCGTCGCTCGAACCCGAGATTTTTAAGAGTGGAAGGGGCGAGCCGGGAGAGACGGGAATGCCGATCGCACGAGAGCCGAAGAATTGAAATTGAGGGTGGGAGAGAGGATGTGAGTCAGGAGAAAGAAACGCGAGAGAAGACGTACCGTGCAGCAACGCTGCCGGTTCTTCCGGCTTTTCCTTATCTTACACTTCTTTTACCGACAATAACAATAAATCACTAAAATCGTAAACCCCGTAATTTTTATATATGATAAAATATAATGTAAAAATTATCTTTAAAAAATTAAATAACTTCTAAAATTTTGATTTATTGGAAGTAAAAAAAATCATTACCGAAGCCCTCGTCAATGATGAGGAAGAAAAATTAATTCGGTACATAATACACTCGGTAATTTATTGCGTAATATTACATTTCACTAGAGAAGTCTGAGGGACTTAAAAAATGACATTTGGACAAAAATAAATACAAAATATTCTAATAAATCATATTTTTTTCGGCATTGTATAATTTCTGGCGTCAATCAAATCGTCGACTCATGATCGGTGGCACAATGTTGCTTCGAGTGGGTATAGGTGAAAAAAAAAAGTTTGAAATTGTAAGCGTCGAGTAAGGGAGGGCATAAACTCAAAGTCAGACCATGACGGGAGTGGTTTCTGATGCTACTGTTGTCGGGGTTCATCGTACCGGGTTAACCAATACGAAAGCGTCAAACGTAATGCGCGAAGCAGAGCCGTAGAACGAGGAGGCGGCTGCTCCTCCGTTGCTCCGTTGCTGCTGCCGTTGCCGTCGCTGAGAGCTGCAGCAGCAGCAGCGGCAGCACCAGGCGAGAGGGTTCCAATCTCTCTCGCCTTGGGAAACGATCCCGTGCGGCGAAGCCGTAACCAATCAGTTGAGCGGTCTCTGGCTGCGCGCGCCTCTCTCGCGCGCGGCTAGCGACCTCGAGCTCGGTGCGCGAACTCGTCCTCAGCGAACGCGCGCGAGCGTGGAGTCCTCTCGTCCTCGTCCCTCCTCCGCAGAGACTCGATGCCCCGACGCGGTGGAAATAGGTTACATGCAAAAAAAAAATTACAAAAAATAAAAATATTTTTTTTTAAATACGCTCTTGGGATTCCTCAGTTGGATCATTGAAAATTTCCGGACATTCGCGGATCATCGTTTTTCGTTGAAGACGCTTATAGAGCCGGAGGACAATGCGCAACGGCGCGAATAAAAGTAACGGCATTTTTTGTCTGTGTTTTGTGTTTAACGCGCATAATTTTCTGTTTGTTTAATTTCGTCGTTGCACTGGTGGAGGGACCGGGTTTCGAAAACTCCGAAATGTCCAACTCAGCTCGGGAGAGTAGAGAAGTAAAGCGAATAGCTCGCGCGCGCGCCCAGAGCTCGGCGATTGCACAAGATTGCGCGGCACCTATATACTTTTATATATACTGATATCCTCGCGTGCCTCCCTTGGCTCGCTCTTATGCTCGACTATCGATCCCTTTGTTTTGATTTACCGAACGCACGCTCAACTTAAATTTGTACTTCGCGACCAATTACGAATATAATTCAACGGGGAGGAATGTCTCCGATGGACCAGTGGAGAAAAAAGAATGTTTCGGTCCATGAAGATCATTCGGATGGTCAATGAGACACTTCGTTTACGGTAAACTTTAATAAATTTGTATCATGCTCATCAGGACCTGTCCAGGACCTGACCAGAATCTAACCAGGAACCGACCAGGATCCGACCAAGATCCGATCAGGATCTGACCAGGATCCGATCAGGATCTGACCAAGATCCGACTATGATCCGATCAGGATCCGACCAAGATCCGACTATGATCCGATCAGAATCTGACCAAGATCCGATTATGATCCGATCAGGATCTGACCAAGATCCGACTATGATCCGATCAGGATCTGACCACGATGCGACCAGAACCTGACTGTCGATACCTCGATTAAATGTTTGCCAATATTATTGTTATTGTACAAAATTAACAAACGTTGACATGAAATCTAACGGATTGTCAATCGAAAGCTGTCCTTTCCATTTCATCAACGTGATCACCACGTTTTGTTTTTCTCTTTTTTATAAGCTTTCCGATTACGCTTTGCCGTCCGATAACCGGTTGTTACGTCGGGGCTCGAAGAGCGCAGAGGACTTTTCAGGTTTACGGTTTAACATGTAGGATAAGTGTCCACTCGTTGCCGTATGTACATAAATAGATACGAGCGTCCGATGGGGATTATATCCGAGCCAAATGAAATGTGACACGTCGGCAATTCTTTTTTTTCTCTCTCGTTACTCGCCGATTTGCTTCCTGACTCGTCACTAGTCGTGAACGCTAAATAAAAAGGGCGAGTGTGTAATAAAATGAACAAAATAAAAATAATAAATAACTTTGGTTTCGTCATCTCGGCTCGAGGCACGGCGGGATCGAAACCTTTCCGAGATATTCCGTCCGAAGCGCTGAGAATTAATATACTTTATTAACGATAATGGAAAAAAGACTGTTCCGAAGAGAAACAGGGAGAATTACGACTTTCAGGGTTAAAACGATCTTTCCAATTAACGCCGAATGAATTCACACTCCACTGTGTACCTCGCGTAATACAGTGTGATAAAGCGACCGGCGATCAGGCTGGAATTTCAGGTTCTCTCAATTCACCACCAAGGTGCATAATATCCTTGGTGTTTTTACTCGAGTGTCTGCGTGCTTCGAGTTCAAAATGACATTCTTGCTAAATCTCCCGACGAGAGACTCTTCTCGTAACAGTTTGTCGACAAAGGAGCAAAAAAAAATACGATTAAAAAAATATAGATGGGACATTCCACCAGAAATTTACATGATCTGACCCTGACCCCCTTGAATAAATGCGCCAAAAGAAAAATTCTGGTGGAACGCCGCCTACATACAATTTTTAATGACAATAAAGATATCAAAAGAAATTTCTGCATGCGCGAGTGAAGTAAAAATTTCCTCGCAGACAAACCCAAAGGCCCATTGCGGGCACTCGTCACATCGTGTCAACCCTAAGCGCTGGGCCTCTGACCATCAATCGGATATCGTATTTCGGTAACAGGTGGCCGACCACTTCACACTTTACGCCGTGATGCAAAAAAATAAATGAACGTAGGGCCGCACGATGCTGCGGCGGGCTTCACTGATCGTTCTTAGCCTCGAAGAGCGAAACCACCGAAGCACACGAGCTAATATAGCGGTCGAAATATTTTAAGTACCGTAACATTTTTTAAATTTATTGTCGATCCAATTCCTGATTACATCCTGAGCAACTATTTAACGGGCTTCCCGTTTTCTAAAACAGTTAAAAATGATTTGGTGAAAAATGTTACTCGGTAAAATAAAATTTTTCAAAGGGTAACAAAAAAAATACCAACGGTCATCAGGAAAAAAAGAAGAAACGATTTTATCAAGACCTATCGGCTATCCCGTCCACTGAGGGACACCTGTATTCCCTATTATCCTGCACACGAAACCGGACACTATCAGCTCGACCTGTCCGGTGTTCGACAGAAGCGTGAAGCACTTGATCGGGCTGCTGCGCCAGCAGCAGTAGCCGCAGCGACTCATCGTCGTTTCTTTACAACTGGGCGGGCACCATCGAGCCGAACTAAACTCGTTGGGGGACGAGAACAAGAGAAGTCCTCGAAGCAAAGTCTCCCGACTCGTAGGATTCCTTATGCCGTTCCGGAGGCGTGCATTTTTGTTTATCTCGCTGCTTCGGAATCTATCTATCTATCTATCTATTTAAGATTGTTTCTTCCTCTTTCGATCCGAAATTCTTGCAGATTATTATACAAACAATAATAATAAAAGGGAGAAGGTGAAGAAAAAAAAGTTTATTTGAGTTGAAAATCTCAAAATATTTTTACTGTGATGTAATTCGTTTTTTATCTTGTGTTCAATCTTATATTTGTCCTTATTGCTACTATTATTATTGCTTTGTTTTCCTTTTCTCAGCAACATAGGGAGCGCAAAAAAATAAATGAGTAAGCCTTCTTATTATTTTTATACTAATTTTAAGTCATATACTTCTGGCACTGATTTTAATCACTTGTAATCGGGCCTTGCCCGTTTATAATTAAATAAATAAATAAACAATTATTATTATTATTATCATCAAATGTGTCATATCTTAGAATCGATCCATATAATGATTAACGGTACACGTATGGCCGAACATTACGACAACAAAAATCTATTGGAACAACATTCGTTGAAGTTTTTGTCGAGGATATTTTTTTTCGCCGCTCCATCTTTAAAGCTTATCTCATTATAGTTTGAACAAGCAACAGATGGTTTGTATATGGGGAATGAAAATAAAATAAAATATTGGCATAAACTCGAGGATAGGCTCCGTCCCTTAAACTCTTTGACTCATTGGCTCGCGAGTCGCGGAACGAGCGCGAAGGAGCAACAGATCGAGAGAGGGAAAGGAACGTAACCGGTTAACGTTTGCGAGGCTAATACGAATGGGCATTGTGCGGACGTCGAGAGGCGGACTAACAACGGAAGATAAAGTGAGAAGGAAAATGGAATGGATGCCACGTGGAAAGCATTAACATAGCGAGTGAGTGAGGGAGCGTGTAGCGAAGAAACTGTTCCATCGGGCGGGCGCGCGCGACGGTACTGCGAGGATACAGCAGTTCAACCGGAGAGTTGTTTAGCCAAGCTGTGACCACTTCGGCTGCGACTCCGCCAGGGACGTAAAGAGATCCCTTCCAGGGAGGATCGAGATGCCGTGGCCCCCGAGGCTTTGAGGCCATGACCGCGCAACACAAATTTCGAATGATAACTCACCCAATATTTTACAGGCTTTATTGTCTTCACAAAACTAAAGTATCAATCAGGAAAACAAAAAAAATATTGTGTGCAACCAACATTTCTTCAATAGTACTTTACAATTTTATTTGCATTTTTGAAAAATTATATTTTTGCATAATTTTTTTAAATCATATTTTTTACACTTGGAAAACTATTTTTTCGAGTGAACGAGGGTAAAAAAAACGTAAAGGGAGCAAAATGAGAACACATACGAAGGATTATCGCATATAATCAACTAGGTCGTAAACTTCGGTGCGCGGGTAAATGATAAAGCTCCCTCAGGAGGAACAGGTTCCCGGGATCGCCCGGTGGAGTAAACCCCCCCCCCCCCCCCCTCGCACCGCCGCAGATAATTTTCTTTTTGCTCGTCACACCGACACCGCGTATTAATAAACGCCGAGGTTGCGCGCTCGTGCTCGTTCCGCTCGGTCGACGAAACGTGCAATTAATTAAGTAAATAAAAATTCCCCGGTCTTGTTCATCCATTTCCCCGAGCAATTGTTGCCGCTGCTGATTTAAATCAACGTCGAACGATTTTACGGAAATTATTGAAATATTATATTTATTGAGTGTTCGAAACATGGGATAGACATCGCTAAAAAAAAATAACAAAACTTACAGCAATCCTACATCTACACTTCATCGTATCTCCGGCTATCGATAAAAGGCAGCAAGAGGTAGAGACTGGTGCGGGGGGAAGGAGGGGGGAATCTTCCCGCGCCGGCAAGGAACGGGTTATTACTCTCCGATTAAATTGACCGCCGGCTGCGCGAAGCTTCCATTTCAAACTGCGCCGCGATTATGAGAAACAAACGAAATTGTCGTGGAGAGAAAATTTTGCAAAATATTTTTTTTTTAATAGAATACAAAAATGAAATTAAGAAAATAGAATTTGAATATTTTCCGTCAAGGTGCGCTCGCAAAAGTAAACTCTTCGAATGTCGAACATTTATGAAGAAAAAAAAAAAGATAAAAAAAAATTCAAAAAATGTTGTTCAACAATTTGTAGAGATGATGGTAAACTGGGTATTTTTTTCGATCGTCGGTGATCGAAGCTTCGATTGAACAATTTCGCAATAAAAGTTCTTCATGAAAGGAAAAAATAGGTTCGACTCATGAAAAATAAAAATAAAATGAATTCTCTGTATCGTCCAACTAGGCTTCGATTTTGACGAGTCCGCGAGCGGAGGGAAGCTCGTCGAGAAGTCCACCGGCGTTAGTGGAGGAAGAACGAGAAGAGGAGTAAAAGAAGGTAAGAAAGAAAGAAAGAAAAAAGAAGTGTACGCGGGTTGTGGCCGGTAGGCTTCTCCGACGTTGGAGCGTGAGCGGAGGGTGCATCTGGCAACAGTGCCGGGGCGAGGACGAGGTAGGCGACTCGCCGGGTCCAGCTGAGTCCGCTACCCGCTGGCTAGCTCGGCTGGCCATTTCAGGGCCGTATTAATCCTCTCTAACCCAATGGCGACATCGATTTTTCGCCGGACAAAAATTCACTCAAATTTTCACCGTGACGAAGAATGATAAAAAAGAAGGTAAAAATTGATGAGAGAAAAAACCAAAAGACATCGATTAATCCTCTCTAACCCAATGACGACATCAATTTTTCGCCGGACAAAAAATTCACTCTATTTTACACCGTGACAAAGAATGATTTAAAAAAAAGGTGATAATTAATGAAAAAAAAAAATGAAGGCATCGATTAATTCGATCGATAAATGGTCGATTACAATGAAGCGGCTGGATGGGATTCGACGGGCGGAGATCTCAGCGAGGAGAAAAGACTAACCGTGGAGCAAGACACCTTGCCGATGCCGGTGCACGCGGCCCGAGCCGGACGCTCTATCGCCTGCACCGAAGCCGCTCCTTCCTCTCCGATTCTCCGCCACTTTTCGTTCTCGCTCACACTCCTCTCGTTACTACCCGCGACGGGTCTGCCCACGCGCACGTGCTCACGGTAGGCGCGCGCGCGCCCGGGCATCGGCAGCATCGGAAGCCCCGCCGGAGGCCCCGACTCCTTCCGAGCCCATCGACAACTTCAAAAGCACGCCAGCCACCCTATTTATAAGTGCGTGTACGACGATAGTCTATGTTACGAGAATGCAAACAAAGAGTTCTACAGCTATCCAGCGGAGAGTACTGCGGTTCTCCTTCACCCCGTTCAACTATCTATGTCAATCCATCGACGGAATACGAGAGAAAAATAGTACATTACTCCACGAGGGCGAAAAACGTTTTTCTAACGAGTGTGAGTTTGCAGCACGAGCCGAAGGCGAGGGCTGTAATCACACGAGTTAGAAAAAGTGTTTTGCACGAGGGATGTACGAAATTTTTCATCACAAGGTGCGAAAATGGCGGTTTTACGCACGCGAAGCGGGCGGAAAAGTGGCCATTTCCGCACCGAGTGATGAAAAAAAATTATTTTCAAAAATTCGTATGCTTCTCGAGTCTTTCCAATCGAAATTGCTATAAGAGGGTAAGAGGGTTAAGAGGACCATTGGTCGCTGTTCCACGGAACGAAGCCGGTTCCGGTAGTTGCGGCGATGTTGGTAAGTTGGGTCCGCGAAGCTTGCGGGTGTCGGAATCGCTGCAGCGATTGGGGAATGGCGGATCGGAGAGAGCAGAAGGAACCAGAGATCGGTAATCGGAGGCCTAGACACCGAGACCGCAACGTCTAGAACGGTTGACGGTAAAAAGCTTTTCAACCTTTACCAAACTTCTTTGTCTCCCGAAACGATTCTTTGATTGAACATTTTTTCTAAACCATGTTTGTAAATAAATATTTTTACAACAAATCTTTGTTAAAATTAATTAAAAAAATTATTAAAATTCACCCCCACATTTTTGTTTTGGTAAAAGTTACCACGAAAATAATTTTAAACATTTGCGGACAAGAAACTCTGGTATCTATTTTATTGATGCGAGAGAGAAGAAGAGATGAAACAGGAGCACCAGGCCGCATCCCGTCTGGTATCCTCGTCGGTGCTCGACGAGAGAACGAAGACGCTCGGAGGAGGAATGGAAGGGAAAAATATAATAAAACGACGTCGGAGTCTGACATACGCCGGTCGCGTGGAAACAAGAGGACGAGGAGTACCGAAGACGAGAAAGAAAACAAACGGAAAAAAATTAACAACTGGATGCTCTTCCGTCCAGCCCGGAGTGCGCGAGAGAGGCCAGACACGCCGAGGATTCGGCACGAGAGGGGAGGTCGAGGAGAGACTATGACGGAACTGAAGAAAGGGCCATTTTTCATTCTTCAGAGACGAGAGGACCAGTGTCGGCGGAGATCGAGCACTGTCGGGTGTGGCCCACGAGAACACCAAAAATGTATCGAGTCTGCTGCATCGGAGAGATGAGACAACATTTTGCAGCAACGTGTCGATTTCATTCGCACCCTTTTGTCTTCTATTATTATTATCATTATTATCATTTCGGAGTGTATCGCTCCGGAAGTCTGAATAATCGTTACTCCGGTCCCCCTCGTTTCCACGCGTTTATCAATTGTCCGGTACTCCGTAATCACCTGGGACATGTGTATATTATAGCGTGCGAGAGCGGTTGATGCGTGAGGATAATACCCGACAGGTTGTTACTGCATAGGAGGTGGTAGCCGCTGCAAGACCAAAATCATCGAAGCTCGAAGCATGCGATCCTCCGTTTCGAGTTTCCCGATCGCTGTGTTCTGTGTACCGTGTAACAGTGTCGAGTACGCGGGATCCTCGGGTTCGGACGGAGCGTGTGCACGTCCGTGCTGTGCAAGTCGCCTCGAAGAGACGTGCGAGCCGCGAGCGGGGTTCGCACCCGTTCGGATATAATGCGTACTCGAGAGTACATGCAAGCACGGTTTGTAAGTACAGTTGGTCGTACAGGGACTCGTGAGAGTCCTGTCATCTTTCGCGCTGCATGACGCGCCGTCACCGCCATTCGTGCCAGAACTTCGTATGAAGCTCGGTACGACAGCTTCGCGGGCTATCGTGCGTCCACTCTCGAAACGGAGTCGAGAAAAGAACAAGTTCGGGTTCGTCGGAGCGGAGTCACCGGATAGTTGCTCCAATAAGCGCCAAGCGAGCACCGGAAAGGCGCAAGATGAGACATTTTTTTTACGAGAAGAAAACATTTTTCTGGAGTTGAAATTTCAAGCGACAAGTTCCACGCGAATCAATTTATGAGCGGAGATTTTTTTCGAAATTCGTTTTGAAGGGATGATCCTGAGATGATCCGGGCGTGGGACGGCTTTTCCGAGGGACGGCGTCCGAGAGGGAGGCTAAATTTAATGATGGAAAATGTTCGATTGTCATTTTGTGAGGTGGAAAGAATTTTTCTTCCAATTGTACGATCCATCCACCGATCCTCTATTCAACCGGCTGTACCGTAACAAGGATCCCTCGAGGATACCTCGACGGTAATGAGGGTGCCTTGAATTCAGCATAAATATACGCGTACACGATACATGGTAGATGTTCTTTTTTTTCTCTTTATTTTGTAAGCTTAACTATGGGTTGTCTCCTCGTGAAGAGCCTGGGCCATGCTCTCTTCATACATAGTAGTTAATGAGGTACGCGTAAATATATGCACCGTCCGACCGGGAAGCGCAATCAATTTTGGCGACGGAGGGCCCAAACGTGACTCGAATTTCCCGCGTCCTTGTCCGACATGCCGCATTCATCAGGGTATCCCTTTTTCTGATTCTCGCGTCACGGAGCCCCCGACATCGCGTCGACATGTTACTCGGTACCCCACGAATAACCGATGAATATAGCCTTAAAATATAAAACCTAAAGGAAATAAAAGGTTATCCTAAAATATACGACCTTGAGGGCTGCAGGACTCCTGTCGATGGCCCATTGACAATATCTATATCAATATTGTAATTGCTACATGATATTGTCAATAAAATGCACTTTTACTACTATTGCTAAGACCTTGATTATCCTCACGATTGAACTTATGAATTGCATTTAAAAAACAACAAAAAAATGGAACCGTGATACTGTGATTGACGTAAGAAAAAATAAAACATTTATTATTCGGGGGGACGGGGCAGCGCGAGACGACTTTTTAAATCTTGGTACTCGATTGACTCCGACTGTCCCGCTTGACCATATAAAAAAAACGGTCCATCAATATCGGTTCCGCATAAATTACCATGTAAACCAATAAAATTGCTTCAACGTTTTCCATGAAAAAAGGACAACTCGCTTGTAATTGCCAGCATCAATGTAGCCGGCAGTCCGTTCACACGGAACATTATACATTTTCGACAAACCCAACGACCAAGAATATTTCGGTCTGATTTCCATGCTGGAAGGACTCTCAGCAATGTACGAAAACATTGACTCCACGGAAACAAGTTAACGGCGAGGGAAGCCGACGGGACAGGAATCTACCCTGCGGAAGACTGCAGCTCCATCAGAATGTCACCCGGTTCGGTTCTGTGCAACATTAACGTGCAGTTACTAGAGTTGATAACCACATCTCAATAGTCCGGATGTTCAGTAGCCGCGTTACGTGCCGAGAGATTAAATATTTGCCTCCCAAATGGTCCTCGAGCGAGTATTTTTACTCGATTTTTTCATCTAATCGGTCTTCGATGACACTTTTGTTTCCACCTTCGACACCACCTTCCGTGAAAAAAGTTTATTACAGTTTTTATTACCGACCGTGGTCTTTCAACTGTGGTCTTTCGACGCTCGAACGTTAAAACCGTTGTTTTCTTACCGTGCCCAACTGAGACGACACGAAGGGTTTCCCCTTGGGTGGCAGACTCGGGTCACCCGGTTGACCTTGGGAGGAGGGAAAGCGCTCTCCTCACCGAACCGGTGCGCAAAGTGCTGTAAATGTCCCCTCGCGTGGTAACCCACGAACGGAGGCGCGTACGGAGAGACGGCGTGAATGAGAATGAGATAAAGCCGAAGCGAGATAGTTGCGAGGATTCGCTCGGGGCTTTCTTCTTCTCCTCCTCCGTCCACCGAGTGAGGGCACCTTCTGAACTGGTGCCGGGATGTCAATGACACTGCGGCAACTGCAGCTGCTTCGCGCACATCCACCGACACACGAAAATATCCACGTGTAAACTAGCGTACGTTTGGCTCGGCATTAAGCTGCGCGCGCACACGCGCGCGCCGACGGTAAATGTACGAAGTGTCGTGTGCTCCAAACATTTTCAAGAAGAAACTCGATCTCGAGCCTTTTGGCTCTCGAATGTCACGGTGTGGGTGATGCGGGTTGGGGAGAGTGTACCTTGCGGGGGCAGAAGTCAAATATTCCCATTCCTCCGTGGTAAAGCCAACCGACACGACGACGAGTCTCGCACGCGAGAGTCGCAGCGACTCCTCGGGTGACGAGCACGCCCCACCGAGGGCTGGAGAGCCGAGCGAGCCAGTCGACGAATACTTAAATGGGTATGTGTGCGTGATTCCGTGTGTGTGTACTATAAAACTGAGGCCAGGACGATCTTGCGAACAGTGCCAAATTAGTAGGCGCGGTCTAATGCTGCTAAGCATACTGTGCCTGTATATATATCTATATATATAGTAATATAAACTCTGTTAAAATTTCTTTCATAAATTTACTGTAGAATTCCTCCGAGAAAAACTGCACAAAACTTAAGAACTAAATGTATGCAGATGATAATAATAATAATAATAATTTCTCGTGAGTTATTGTTGAGGGGGTGGAAATTGTGATGAATTATTATGGAAGGCGCGGGTAATACGTGTCCCTCGGGTGACGCGTCGATTAACGAGATACAACCGCTCCGTCGCATATGAACTCTGACCGAGGACCGGGAGAAGGGAGACGGGGAGGGACCGTCGGCCGGAGCGACCGTTTCAACGTAACTAGAACGTATTAAGTTCGAGTTTAAGATTCTCGTGGGAGCCGAAGGATATGTTCCGTAGGGCAACAGCCTCACACCAGCTCGAACTGCTGCAGTGCCAATAACGTCGAGACGCAGCGAGCCTCGAGGTAATGCCTCGCGCACGCGGCGGATTTCTTCCAAAGGCCGGATCGTAAATCGTATCACCCTGCACGCCACGCACGATATCCCCACCGCATCGGCGAATACTCTCCCAGATCTCTTCGTACGGAACGAACTTACGTGCGCCGATATAGGTATAGGTGGAGGACTACGAAAGCAACGGCCCGGGCGGGGGGTCTTAAAGCAGTCCTTGCGGTACAGTCACGTCAAACAAGTACCGGGAATTAAAACAAAAAATTGAAATTTGTAAACATTCGAGAGAGCAATTTGTCCGGACTGAGGTGGATCTGGTTCGAAGAGCTGCTTAATGTAAAAGAAATGTATGACAAAGAATTTACAGAAAAAAAGTAACTCAATTTACGCCGATACATTTTTAGAAATCAAATTTGTAATTTTTTTTCGGCCTCGTCGAGCAAGAGCTCATAAGATACTAGTTAATTTCACCGGCAACCATTTACGGTGGTACACATGGTTTACAAATTACAGACATTTTTGTTTTCTTTTTTTGTTTAACTATCTCGGTCCATTGGCTTGACGGTACCGATGACTTAACCCGAACGAACTCCCCTGCACCCGACCCGACTATTTTATTTACACAGATTGAGGATGTTTGACTCGCCTGCGAGTGCATCGCGGGCTCGTCCAGTGCACGTGCTCGTGGGCTGTGTGTGCACATTAAGCGGACGCGGAAATGAGAAGCGCACACAGGCGGTGGAGCGCGAGCGCTGTTGAAAGGATTTCCGAGGTAACTTTAGTTTCGGCCTGCCGAAAGAGGGAACCCGTAGCCCACGGGTCC
The DNA here is from genome assembly GCA_917499995.1 of Ichneumon xanthorius. Taxonomy (NCBI): domain Eukaryota; kingdom Metazoa; phylum Arthropoda; class Insecta; order Hymenoptera; family Ichneumonidae; genus Ichneumon; species Ichneumon xanthorius. The sequence goes on from OU824211.1 coordinate 539,912, forward strand.
GCCCGCATTCCTACGATCCACGAACTCATCAATTTTTATATTAGTATACATTAACCGAGTCTACGCTTTTGGAGTAGCTTTTTGTAGATGTTCTACAACCCCCAGGTAAAATGACCTTACCGGATAATAATTCCAGGAAATTCTTTTGGTTAAGTTATGGGGGCCTATTTTTCTCGACAAAACTAATGACACTGAGATTTATCGTTTTTTAGTATTACACATACACATGGATATACATTAATGGTGGGATGATTGCTTTTTATTAAATGGCACTCTTTCGCGCAATAAACTGAACGACGTCACGATTTATAGTACGGAGTGAAACTGCCGATGCTGGTGAAGCAATTAAGCTTGCAAGAAACTTTGTGCTCGGTTCGCCCAGCTATGGCGGGACAGTTGAAGTGGATAAACATAATTAGCTACTCGAGCGTACAAAATCTTTACTGGTTCATCACGATAGGATTAATGCAAACAACAGATCCGGCTATTCGAAAGGTACGATTCGTTGAATAACACCGACAATTAGTGCGAAGTTGAGTCCTCATAACGGAGTCGTCGGAAAGAAGATAGTGGGAAGTGGGGCAAAGTGGAGTCGTTACGAAAGGTAATGCAATTTTGGAAAGATCAATTTTGAGTCTTGTTCATGACGATTAATTTTTATGTTAACCTTTCTTTCAATTTTTCAAACTCATTTTTTACATTGCAAATGTATGAAGTCTAGTGTATTTCGCCGTTTTCTCGGAGTGTAATGCCGAGAGCATCGGCGAGGACAGGCCCATGGGGAAATAAATGAATCCCAGAGGTCTCGGCGCCCCGTGAGAGATGGGAATCACATTCGTGCGGCTGTCCCGCTCTTTCGAGAGCCTGAGACTTTAAGGGGCGTTCACATCGCGAACGGCGTTTCGAGTACCCGATTTAGCTTGCTCTTTCTTGGGTTTTTTTTTTTTTTTTTTTTTCTTAACTCTTCCTTTCGTTTTCAATCGAGTGCCCCGCGGCTTTCAACGCAATGCCGCCGAAAGGAACACACATCGGGACAGAGCAAGGGTAATCAGCCACGAGGGAGGAGTCTTCAAAGAGAATAAACGACAATTTAGTGCTCGATCGCTCGACGTCGAGCTGAACAGTACACGGCAACAGCTTTATGAAAAACAAGACACTCGAACTCTCATTCGCAGTTACGTCTTTATTTTCTCCGTAATCGTCCATTTAAAAAGACGAAATGTACAGGAGGTACGAATAGGCTCGAGCAGACAGAAGCATTTTTTTCACCTCCTTATACGATTTTCTTATTATTCTGGGTGAAGCAATACGCAAATTTGTTTACTTCATACAACGAAAAGAGTTACAAATTCATTATAGCGGTTTTTTCCGATTTACGTTTGACCGCTAAATTCTATTATCTGACTCGAGTAATAAAATAATGATAATTTAACCGACAGTTTTACCGTGCATCAAATTCAGCAGTTCCATCTTGCCCCACCGATGTCGCACACGGTTACAGAACAGCCGGCGAATATTCTTTCGTTCACATCGTGCTGGACACCGCGAATCACCCGAGCGAACGTGCGTTACGCAAACTCGGACTCGCACTTTCGCGTTATCGTCGGGCATACAAGTTGGGTTCTTTTTACTTTAACTTCTTTCGTCCGAGATCTCGCCACGCCAGCGGTGGTCAACACCCACGGGTCTACGCGCTTGGGTGTATCCGCGACGAATCCAACGGAGCAGATCGCTCCTGTACTTCCCACTCATACGCACTTTTCTGCTTGGCTCATCTCGTACGCGTTAAGGCGAAGTGAAACTGACTCGTTCGGTAACAAAAACTGTAATGTACTTTCTTTTTAATGATACAAATTGTTTTGGTAAAAGACATTAGCGACATTGAAAAAAGTTAATCGGTAAATCGCAGTCATCTCTCTCTCGCACTCACAGCCGCAGTCGCTTTAAGGTGACGTGAATTCGAACCGGATGCGAAATTAGAAAAATTGATTCTATTGTGTTGTTCTGAATAGCGGGGCAAAAATATAGATATATATACTCTGACCCTATTATTGACCCCCCCCTTTCATTCTTCACACGTCGGCGACGAAATGTTTTAATATTATCGAGAAAAGAGATATACAGATTTCTCTATCATGCATTTAAAAAAAATGATAGAAAATACGAGGCCAATCCTCTGTCACGATTTTTCTTATTTTTCCGTTATTCAGAGATGAACAAATGCAGAAAGACTGGAGGATAGAAAAGTGAACGAATAAGAAAAAAAAAAGAAAAGGAAACATTTTTGCATTTACGGAATAAAACATACATATGCATGTCAGTGTCATTCGCAAAGCTTATACTAGTGTCTTGTGAGAGAGGCTTCGTAGAACCGGAAAGCTGGATTATCCGTTTCTCCGTTTCATCGTTCTCCGTCATCGCGGACCTTCGTCCACATTCTCGGCTGTGCGGCTCTCCGACACGCGTGCACTGCTGAAGTGCTACGTGTAATAGCTGCTGCCGAGAACCGCGAGCTTGGAAAAGCCTCGGGGGCACAAACACGTACGGAACGCTGTAAGGAAATAAAGAGGCGCGAGGAGAGTCGCGCAAGAGTCGCTCTCTGTACATTCCTGACCTGAAGCAAGTTGGCCCACAATTTTTTTAAATTCCAGATTGTAAAGATTGTTCCGCCTTGTGCTAGGGTTGTTCTACGATGTACAAGAAGTTTTTATTGATCGACAGGTGTGAGAAAAATGCAGATAGAAAAAATAAAAGAAAAGTTGTTATTTATTTCGAACGAACAGAGAATTTTTATACCGGCGATGTGTCACTGTCGTCCGGTGCCGTCTCTGTCGCGGCATAGCCTAGGGAAAGGGAATAACTTGCCTATGGCGAGAATAGTAAAACTCGATGCACATCGGGAGTTAGCTAGGGGGGGGGGGGGCAAGAGCGCGAGGCGTCGAGAGAAACGTTAAGGAAGTGCGAGCGAGTTAAGAGAGAACTTACGAATAGGCCAGGTCGTGGATATATTTAACCTCTACACATCGTTGCGCGGTGGGCTGCGCGATCCGGCGCAGGGCTGCTCGTACGACGAACGAGAAGTCGAGAGAGCAACGCACTTGCCGCATCGCAAAAGCGCAGCGATCTTTTGTGCACTACTGTACGCACAATATCCTCCCCGAGCGTTGGCTCTCCGCGATTTAAATAAATGTCAGCGGGCTCTCGGATGCCGGTCATTGTTTCAGGCATTTCGCACTCGGCTTTTCAGTGCAGACGCTCGAACGGGACGCGTCGATGCATAAAATTCTTAACCCGCGACGATTGACCGACTCGACGAGCGACACGTTAATCCGAGACACGAATTTACCAATGGCGCATGTTCGTTCCACTAGAGAGAGTCTTTCTTATGCTCACAGAAATGTTTCATACGTTTACTTATTGTAACTTTGCGCGAGTATAGCGGTAGAGCTTTACACATAAAAACTGTACCCATAACCCAAATCAGCACGCTAAAACTCGACATGGCGAAAGTCCACGCGAAGCCAACTGGACACGGACCGCGCGGATGATTGGTTAGCGAGCGACAAAAATAACAATAATAACAATAATAACAATAATAACAATAATAACAATAATAACAATAATAACAATAATAACAATAATAACAATAATAACAATAATAACAATAATAACAATAATAACAATAATAAGTTAACAATATATCGGGTCGGTGACGCGCAGCATTTATTTGCGTTACATTTGTATAAGCTCTTGGGTTAGTACGAATAACTATGCCGGTGTGGCACACAGTGAAAATGAGAATGTCCCTGTCGAAGATCGAGTACTCGGGAGCATCCCAATCGATGTCCGTGCAGAGCTGGTCTCGCATCGTGAAACGTATCGAGCAGGGCATCGGATAAAAATAGAGCTCGGTAACAGAGGGCGACGAGTGGCCGAGAGAGAACGGACATCATCCTTTCTCCGAGCGAGATCTCTGGCGTCGAGTCGCGAGGGCCTAAGTGCATAAGTGGCGTTCGTGTCGAGTACTTGACCGGTTGGTCGGAACTGCCGTGCTCGCTCGCACCCGGGGATGGCACTTGGCCCGAACGTTCGCTCGACGATATATAGGGTCGGACGATGCGGAGAATTTCCGCGGTCGGTCACGAACGAACGAACTAACGATGACGAAGTGGGGGACGATAACAGATCGAGGACAACTGCAAAGGACTAGTCCTCGAATCATCCACATTAATGTATCCTAAAATTATCGACTATAGATAATTGTAGGCTATTCATTATTTACAATATAGTATACACACATGAATATATAAAAAAATATTGCTATTATATAAAAAAAAAAACAAGTTTAATCCACGTACGAGTTTACTGGAGGTGGCGACGGAGCGCTTAAAAACTCTCACGGCTTATTCGGCGAGGAACACCGAAATAAGAAAACGACAATTCGACCTCGGTCAAGCACATTGGCGTTGAGAGATACGAAAACGACAAAAGAAGAAGACGAGAGCAAGCGAGAGCCGTGACTCAAAAGAATCTTCTTTGTGCACCTGGAGCACGAGAGCCCCCCCCCCCCCGCACTCCGCTCCTCTCCACGCGCGAACCCGAACAACTCGGACGCGCTGGTTATACGATCGCCAAGACGCCCAGCGGCCGCAACAGCAGCAGCGAGCGGCAGCACACGTAGAGCACTTTCACTCCGATCGAGAGTCTCGAGGATATATCTCTGGCTTGGGGTTCGGCGCAACGCCCCTTTGGTCTCATTTAGACTCCGCATCGCTGCAACATCCTGAAGCCTCGTTTATTTTTCTCCCCCCCCCCCCTCTCTCTCCCTCGTATCTCCTCCTTCCTTATTTATATCCACGATAATAAAGTCAGCCGAAAATAAAAGTTACTCTGCCGTCGTCTGTTTATCAATTCTTTATTATTAATTTTTTCTTCAATTTTCTATTTTTTTAAAATCTTTATCATACGGCCAATGTGTTATAAAACATAAAATTCACAAATTATTTTTTTCGTAACCTTGAAATCGACGTCGTGCGATAATCGGCAGCGTAAAAACACAGAGAACAGTGAGAAATTATCGGTACCAGGAGGGGAGGGTAGAGGAGTAATTAGCCGGTTGAATTATTAACAGGTTTACCTGCTCGAAGTTGCAGTTTATTTCTGATCGCAATGACGTCATTGTCGGGTCAGCGGAGCATGAGATGAGAGAGAACAAGTGACAACGATGAGCGGTGGGACGTGCGGCGACAGGGGAGGGGGGGGGGGGGAATGGGGTGTTGCTGCGAGAGGCGAAGAAGCTCGAGCGAGTCCAGTCCGCCCGCTCGATCTCACGCACGAGTTAACCGTGAGTGCCTTCTTCTGTAGACTTTTAATCAAAGCTTTGTACGGCGTACATTACTGAAAGTCCGGTGTGTTGCAGATAAGCGGTAAGCGAGTAGCTCGGCAAGATCCTGGGGAAGATGTAGAGCCGCTGCTACTATTATTCGTACGGGTAGACTCCGAGTTCCGATCTCGGCCCAACGTGTTTTACAGATAACTCTAATACAGAGATACGGGGAAAGCTTCTGGAGAGGTCGAACGTCGAGATCGGACGAGAGCTATAGTCTTATAGCACTATGTTGCATTTATCCACGAGTCCAGCGAGAGACGATCCATATCGTTAGAACCTTCGTCGACAAGGATGGATCAACGTCCATCGACAATAGATGCAGCTTTTTTTCTTTTTTTTTATAGCCGAGTTTATTTCTGTAACGATGCAACGAAGGCTTCGATAGGACGACTCATATCGATGCGACACAAATGAAAGATTATTGTTTTTAAATTATTTAAGTATGATTTATTTCATTATATCATTATTGGTTTTTTTCCCGAACCATTACATTGAGCTTCCTACGAAAATTTGTTTAAATACCTTACAAAGAGAAGTGTGCCTGCGATATAGTTTTCGCTCAGAGATCAGAGAGTGCCGCGTAGACTGGTCGACTGCTGGAGTCAACCGTCCTCGCGGTCGGACAGAATCTCGCAAATCCTCAGGAGACTCGAGGACCGCACGTTCGGAACCGTGACGAATCCGAAAAGATACGAAGCCCCGTAGAGACTTTCGCTCGCATTGCGCTGGTCCGCACGAGTAATTCTTAATACTTAATGCCCCCGCGGAGCAGAGCCACAAATTTGTGGCTCGTGCTCGGTCGTATGCTCTCCGCATCACACTTTATCCGAGCTTCTGGACACCGGAGACCTCGTAAGATTTATCTCCTCAGCACACTCCCGGCGTTTCACTTTCGTTGCTGTTTTCTTTTTTCTTTACTCCCGCCAGTCGCTTTCGCAAAAATCGGCGGTATAAAAATACGACTGAAAGCTGATGTAAATAAAATCGTAAAGAAAATTGTGTTTTTCGTGAGCAGCGCAAGTTTCAAACGACGATAAAGAAAATATTTAAATAAAAAAAAAATCCGACTTGCGTAAATTTGTTTGAAGAAATATGAAGTAATGTATATATTATTTGCATATCGGCCTGGCAAACATTTACGCAGCCTTTCCCCCCGACATAAAAGTTTTTTTTCATCCGAGTAAATTTTCGTTCGAACCGAACACATATATATTAATTTTTTTTCACCATCACACGCTATTAAGCGTTTAATCGATCAACGAAGATTGATTATAGGCTCAAGATGATGGAACAGGTTGGCGTTTCGAGGAACTCGTGCGAGCCCCAAGCGTCGCCGAGACGAATGTGTGTGCACGTGTGTTTGTGTACAGTTGCGTCGGAGAAATGCAAGGCTACGGCGGTTGATCGCGCTGGCGGTTGTCTCTGCTTATGGGTAAAATACGTGGCGATAATGACCTCGGTAACGATGGCATCTCTGTTAAATCGTTGATGCCGCAGCGAAACCGACGATTCCGGCTTCGGCTCGTCCCTTGTTAAAACAAAACAAAAAACAAAAAAAAAAGTTTCGTGCATTCACCGAGTGAGCAAAACCGTGGAGGCAACTCGGAGGCGTGCGCGCCCGGTCCTGTCGTTCATCATTCCCTTGCATCGGCACATAATTGTCGTTACACGCAAGCCAACGAGCTATCCTTCCTTGCTTTCTCGTTAGACCCTCGCTCGCCGATTAATCGAGCTACTCGACTAAACGGATCTTCCATTTCTTTTAATTCGCGATTCTTCGCCTTTTAGTTTCATGGAATCTCGGCCTTTCTTCGGATCGGAGATTGCTGCGGAGATTTATATATATATATATATTTGCTTCGAGCAATACATTTTCGATCGGACTCGATTAAACAATAATGCATCTCATCGTCAAAATACCGAGATTGCGGGGTATGCAATTTAATCAATTATCCGACTCCTCCCACGAGGGTTTAGACTCGTCCAATAAATTACGTCGTGCAGTTAGTTGCGGTATGCAAGCCCCGACGACACACGCGACGGGAATCCGCGCTTCAACGAGATTGGGGCAACGGGGGTCACCCCGTGCAGTAAAATATTTTGAGGACGGGATGGAGCTTGACGCTCGGAAGGGGTACATAGTTTGCGGCTTGTTTTTTTAAATTTTTATTGAGTCCGATGCCTGAAGGGAATGTGAGGGCTGTTAAACCTCCCAAAAGGCAAGTTCATAATTCGTACTGAATTTTTTTTTTATATTAATGAAAATAAAATAAAAAAATTTAAGTAAATTTCATCTCGATCACCACTCTCGGTACTTATTGAATGCAATGTATTTAACAAACACCTACATACCTACCGGCTTATCGATAGTACCTTTTAAAATGTTTATAATCATTTATCGTCGTTAATTGGATGAGTTTTGACAGTTCAAACATCCGTTCGTGCTTTGCGACCGAAATTAAGAGACAAAAAGTCCACCCAGAGTGGATATATCAGCACGAAAACGGACAGAAGAAACTTTTTCTCGGTCAGTTGCAACACTCCATTCTTAGACGCGACGGAGCTGACGAAGCTGTCGACCGTCGAAAGGGGCAAGTCAGTCGATAATAAAAGCAGCATGTAGGTCGAGCTAGATTTAATCGAGTTCGTTCGGTACAGGGTTAAGTTAGGGAACTTCGCCACACCTCCCCCGGTGGCGGGGGGGGGGGGGGCGCGTTGCGATCTAGGTACTTCACTTTTCGCGTTCCGTGTCGCCCTGCGAGTTATACACTGTTATACACAGTATCATTATACCCCGTGCATGCTTCATTAGTAGTTGTGCAAACGTGCGCACACTTCGTACCCCGTCGTGGGTACACTCGGCCACCTCGCGCAGATGTTACAATCTACTGAACTATATATACATCGCACTCTATAATTTTCTATGGAAAAAAAACATCGGCAGCTAATAGTGAGGGTGAGAGTTCAATGTTAAAGTACATGAGTTCCGCCCTTTTGACTCTTATCCGTCGATATCTATATTTATATGCCGAAAAATACTTGACTTATATTTCGCCTATAGTTTGACTCGAGACTGAAGAGTTTGAGATGCGCATGCGCAAATGACAACCGCTCTTCTATAATTAAATAACGCGATAATTACAGTAAAAAATAATTCATGGTTTTTGTTGCTCTTTTTTCACCGTTATTTATGTTCTTTACGTCCTTTACGTGTCATTTATGTTACCGTTTCGTCGCCTCTTTTTATTATTCCTTTCATTGCTTTTAAGTTACGTGAACTTTTGCCGGGAAGGGGTGGGGATAAGATTCGACCAGGATGCGTGGAAGAAAAGGTCCGTACAGACACAGAGGACGCCGAGTTCCGCGGCGCACGCGAGAAACTTGCGAGCAGAAGCTGTGTGGGTGGAGAGAATGGAAAGCGAGAGCGATCGGGGAGTCTCGTGGGAGTTGAAGTGATGCAAGGACACATTAAGTTTAGCTGAAAGCGAAATTTCGAATTCGAGACTCCCGTTCAAGATCGAGCGTCGAAACGTCGAAAAGTCACCTGTATCGTGTAAGGCTTAAGGGGAGTAGTCTAAACTCCCTTTCGCTCGCACTCACAGGAACCCTATGGTGCTGTCTCTCTCGCACTCGGCCGCTGGTCGCACGAGTTTAGCCTCGCCTTAAGGCGAGGCTAAGACTCCCCTTAAGAGGAGGCTAAACTCAGCCGGTGGTTGCTTGGGTGTGAGAGAGACAGCTAAAATTTTGAATCCATTTTTCTCCGAAACGATCCTCTTTTTATTTTATAAAACCGTTTCGGAGAAAAATGGTTTCGAAATATTTTGAGGTTATGTTGATCTTTAGCCCCCCCCCCCCCCTTTAAGCCCTACATGAGGTCTTAAACTTGCAGTTTAAAAATAAAGAAAAAAAGAAAAACAAATTGAGGTGTATCGACCGTATTTGACTGTGCCGCATCTAACAGGACAATCAAGATTTTTTTAAAAATATTACCGTGGTAACAAGGATTATTGAATTTTTAAAATAAAGAAAAAAAATCATCAAATATACATAACGGACAGAAGTGGAGATAAATTAACGATTTTTATTTGGTTGTTAATCGATTAATCGTAAAAATGGTCGAAGAGAGAAAGAGAACGAACACGAACGGAAGGAGAAGGACCGACGATTAGTGAGCCGGCTAGCCTGCCAGTTGAATTAATGTCTGTTCCAGGGCCGGACGAACAGAGGGCGAATAATGGTAACGGCCCTTTTCGAGAATCGCATGGCCCAATAATATAATATTGTACAATATAAATGATATTATTTTATTTTATCGAGCGTTAAATGTGATGCCGAACAGTGCCAAGGGGATTTTTACCAAAGTGCAAATACACGAAACAGGTATGGTATCGGACGTGTGTCCGTGCCTATTATCGTTTATGTACATATAGGCTATTATATAGCGTTAACGCACGAACCGATGGAGATTGAGCTCGGACGCTAAGCAGACCAGAGGCACGCTCCGTGGTTCACCCTTTCCCCCGCCGAGCACATAGTGACCACCAATATCGATTGTACTGCGACAACGATGTCGGGGTTGGCACCAGTAAACCGGCCCCACGGTCGTCCTCCTGCTGCCTCGCACGTTTATTCGACTGCTCGTTCGAAAAACGTGACAGTCAGTGGCACGACACAAATTATTGGCCGTCGTACCCTGCAAGGGCAAGGTTGTTGGCGAGACATATTGAAAATTTAAAGTAGCACTTGCGATACAGTCATGCTAAGTGGCCACTGAGATCTAAACTAATTTTTGCACACGTATCAGAGAAGAAACTAACGCCAACCAAGGCTCACCCGGTTCAAAAAGCTCTCACTTGATGCAGACAAAAAATTACGTATTTACAATGAATTTTTACGCAGTTTCTTTTTTTTCATGTCGAATTTTTGTAGACTTTTTTTTCCACATTTTTCTTATGTCCTTCTTTGGCCAAGGGATGGTAAGAACTAATGACTGATCGTTGGGCCTCATATATCGTGCTGTTTATCCTCCATTTTTATTTCTTTAGAGAAAGTATTGTTTTTATTTTAATGCCAACCTCGTCTCCGCCCATAAGTTTTCACGTGTACGTCCCTGGGATCAAACTTTGCACCCTCCAGGCTGCCGATCAACCCTCTCTCGATGTGCCATCCCCTTTCATTTTCCCCTCTGCAACCAGCGGGCTCTGCCAATTGCGAGTAATTCGATTGACACAGACCCGCTGCTACACAGGAACGCCGCTCGGTTGCGAATTTATACATCTATATAAGTACAACCCTATATACGTAAAATATATACATATGTATACACGTGTGTATAGTCACTACATACTACATATATAGTACATGCAGACTATACATGAGACCCTTGTTAAGCACAGCCCGTTGGTCATCCACCCTTTTAGATAATCCTAATCAAATGTAAGCGAATTAAAAATAGAATAAAAAAAAATTGAATCACCGGAACGAACGTTCTCGCATGGCAACGTTAGATTTCGTGCCGTACTGTATACGAGAAGTGTTAGAAACCATTCGTGAACTGTACTTATGATGATGATACACAACGTAGAATTATGAGGAAGATTTGCGTGTCTTACACCGGAAGTCCGAAATCCTCGCCAGCCGGTATTTGGTTTTGCTCTTCTTATTTGTTTCTTTTTTATTGTACGTTACTTTTTGTTTTGTTCGTAGGAGGAACGAGGGAGATTAAAGAAAACCGTCGGTATTTCCAGACGCGTGTAATTATGGTGTTGCTTTACTTGGATTCTTTCTAGTAAAGAGCAGCCCCGCTTGGCGATACTTCACGGTATTATAGTGGCACATTAAATTCATGGGTACCCGTTTTACACACGCGAAATATGTAAAATGTGTGTGTACGTGTGCGTCCATCGCCAATGTATCATGCATTGTGGACCTATACAATTTATAAATATCATAATCACCGGCAGTTGTGCTTCACCTTGTCTAGACATTAATCGACGCATTTTTTAATTACCGCTCGGAAATTTTTTTTTAAATTTGAAGAGAAATAAATAATAATTAAATGAGAATAATTAACTTACCAGAATTTCTTATTATCAAACCCCATTCACTGCGAAATTGTTTACTATGGAAGAATTTATGTGAGAACGAATGCCGAAAAAACGGACGCTACGATTTACGCCCTTGACTGCTTAATTCCCGAAAAAAATGAAATATTACAGAAGACGGAAGTTAGTTAAGCGAAGAAATAACCACAAGAAGCAACCGCTGTTCCATACCACGTTTAAGTTTCGCATGCTGCACGATCAGCATATTAGTGTACACAAGACGCGTTGTGCAAAGGCGACGGTGTGGCACCTGCGCTTTCGATAGTATATGAAAAAAAAATGCTCACACAAATTATAAATTGTTCAATAACAAAAAAAACGGAAACGGTGGAATAAAAAAAAGTTGAAAACTCACCATGCAGGATGATTTGTAGTACAATCGCAGGGAATCCCAGGGATCCTGATCCGTTGATACTTTGGCGACAGAAAAATCCACTCCGTGCGTCTATCTCCCCTTGAATTGTAATCAATATTATTCAACCACTCTTCGAAGCAATTGAGGCAAATTATCATCACAACTTGTCCCGCGGCGTTAAACGCACATGTACTCGGTAGTGTAGTTAAAAGAAAAAGAAACAAAAAAATCTACGATACATACAAGCTACGTTAAACTAAAAATCCACGGCGAGTTTTAAACCTCATCCGTGCAGATATTTCACACACGCTTTTTTTTATTTCTTTTCTCTCATCGACGCCGATCGAACGAGCCCGATCGGACGAGAATCGTCAGAGACAAAGGTTTTCTCGGCGACAATGAAAACAAAAAAAAACAGAACAAGATAAACCAATCGAGTTGGTGATAGAAAAATCGCGAACTAGGTATATCCGAAGAGCACGAGATTACAAAACACAGAACTAACGAAACCGAAATCGCACACCCAACCGAACGGCGCGCGGGTTCAGCGGCCGACTGAGAGGATGCAGTTGCCGTTGGTCCGCCATGGTTCCCGCTCGTGGATCTCCGTGTTTGCCCCCGCGTGGTCCGAACGAGCTCTGCCGACGCCCCCCACCCCGACCGCCTAGCGCAGACAAAGCGGCTGCGCGCGCACTCTCGCAGCGCTCGACTTGGTTCTTTTTTTTCTTTCCTTCTTTCTTTCTTTTCTTTTTGTTTATTCACTTTTTATCCACACACAGAGGCAGCGCACCGACTCGTAGCACTGCTATCCCTATCCTTCCTATCCCCTCCCCGACCTGTCCACTGTATCTACCGGCGAGCACACCGCCACTCTTTTCTCCTTTTCGCTCTAGCCCCAGAGCTCGATTCGCCGCAACGTCAACGACGGTATATACTATGCGCCTCTCCACTTGCCACCATACGGCGATATCCTCTTTCACCGCTCTTTCTCGCTTTTGCTCACCGCGCAACGTTTTATTTATTTATATATATACATATATATGTGTGTGAGAGTGTGTGTGTATATTTTTTATTCCTGTTTAATCTCGTAATTTTATTTTTTCCCCTTTTATACTCTCGACGGTTGAGCGGAGACTCTTTACCGATGCCTGTTTATCGCACACCCGCGCGCTTGAGAAACAATACAGGTTTTCGACGTGTTTGCACTTGACAATTTGCACCCTCGCCTTCGCGCAGTCCCGCCGCTCTCGGTGGCCTCGTAAACGACAATGAAGAGAAGCTCCACGCACGAAGGAGAACTCACGCGGACATTAATATTCACGAGGAACGCGTTTAGTCCTTAACTGTTGGTACACTTATGGCAACAACTGGATTGAACATTTCATCTCGTTATGGTTTCACCGAACTTCACGCTCCGAAAAATTTTGCCGGTGGGCGATTAAGAGCGGAATAATTATTTTTTCAATGTATGCTTTTATAATTTTTTTTTTTTTACATGTTCGAGCTCCGTTGTATGTAAATTCATATCGGGTGAGCCCTCGAGTCTCGATTATTACAATTTTTCTCAATTGTTTACGTCTTGAGAAATGACCTTCTATATTTTGTAAATATAAAAACTAAACTCTTGGGAACGTCGAATTTTTTTAATTTCGGTGTTCGGCCAACGTTTTTACAAGCGGTATCTTCAGTGATGCTTTTGACAATAATTTTTCCATGAACGCTTTGTATTTCAACTTGCGTCTGCAACGGACGTGAAACCCGCGCGTTCCGTGCAACGTTAAATATTCCAAGTAACATACGAAAAGTTTAATATCCCGCCTCAAGGCACACTAAGAAAATAGTCCGAGGTCCCCGTTGACCGAGGAGCGCGATGACTCGACACTCGAGCCACCGTTCCGTCGAGATCATCAAATGCAGCTGTTCTGCATAACGGGAAACAACAAGGGGAGAGGTGGAGGGGGGGGGTGGGGAGGGCTGAGGGCTGTACCGACCCTCGGTACATGACTATTTCCAAAGAAATAGAGATAAGCTCCACAAACACTATTGCGGAATTGACGAATCATCAATCAGACTCGAGGTTTTTATCAAATAATCGATAAAGTTAGGTTAGAAATGTTCAAGGATTATGTTGAGCACGTCGTTGAACGAAAGTGCCTTCTTTTATCATTGTAAGTTTAACAGCATACTTTTCATCGTCATATCATAAACGAAATGACGAAAAAAAATGATATTTGGAAAAAAGTTCTCGGGGCAATTATGAAAAAACCGATAAAGATAGGTTAGAAACGTTCGCATTACGTTGACTACGACGTCATCAAACGTTAGTGCCTCGTTTCGTCATTGTAAGTTTACCAGCATGTTTTTTGTCGACGTATTATTAAAAATTAAAATAAAAAAAGTAGCGAGCCGCGTAGGATATAAAGTCGTGTGTATGATGCGCCCCGACAGAGCGTTTTCCCGTCGATAATTCTCGTTGCTAAGCGGCGGTTGGTAAACCGGTCGTAGTATATACTGCAATACTCTCATCCGACTCTCTTGCAGTACACTGAAATCTGCTACTACGCGCGCTATATTTACCGTGCCAGTGAGAATATACGGGATAAACTTCGCGTGACTTTGGTAAAAATTAACCGCGGAGTCAGAGAGACCCGTGATCGGGCGAGTGGATACACCAAGCGGTGAGAATGTACACTCCGCAACGTTTCCGGTTGGGCTCTTTCGCTGCTTCGGCGACTCCTCGGGTATAATAGCTCGGGTTCCAGTTGACCGAGGAAAATTACAATAACATGGCAAATTGACGGCTAAGAAAATCAATGAAAGCGCTCTCGCGACGTTGCGGAACGAAAAGTCATGATTTTTCGAGAATTTCATTGCGACAGGAATAAACTATTTAATAATAATAAAGTTAAACGGGAAGACAGTCGAGGTGGAAGAAACATGAATGCATTTATGTGCATTTTTTTCACGTTTGAGAATTCAACTTGATGCGAAATACCGGGTATCGATGGTTATGATGGTAGAATGACGTATAAGCGTAACTTTTCCACACTCGATACGCACTTGTTACTTTGTTCCATCTATATTCGGCCATTCGACTATGCTTGGATTCTGATTTATCTTTCATATTATTTTACTAATTGTTAATTTTTTTTTGGTATTCTAATTCACGTTTTTATTTACTGTTCTTTTGGTTTGTACCCAGTTTTGCGCTACCGATTATGCTTGTGTTCTGATTTTGTAACTTGTGGCACCGTGTTCTTAGGGGGTCTAGACCCCAAAACACGCAATAACCGAACCCAGATAGACAAGACACGACACGGCGACAGAACGGTGGGGTACCAATGGTACGACACGCTCCACGGCATGTTTTTCTATCTGGGAATCTATCTATCTATCTATATCATTTAGCAATTAGCCATGTAATATTGATTTCGGACCACCGGATATTAATTGTTTTTAATCTGTAAAAACTTGACTTAAGTTTTTTTTTATTTTTATGCCCGCGCCAAGTAACGAGTAGCTAGTTGTCGGACCGGCGGTCGGTGTCGGCTGGGAGCCCTTCGGTATTTACCGTAACCGTCAACGATATCAACAGAAGCGGCTGTAGCAACAAGCGAGCTGATTAAACTCATCGGGAAGAACCCCTCGGAGCGACATGATTTCAACTCTCCGCCAGCCCCATCGGGTAAAAACTGCTAATTACTATATCCCACTTAGAATGTGCCTGCGATGCGCCGGATACACGATTACTGACCAGCTCAAACTCCGCGGCGATGCGCGCTCTCTGTGTACAAGCCGGGTGCGTTAATACTCTGTAGGCGGGAAGAGAATTTCCCTGTCGCGCACACACGATGATAATCATTATATCCCAGCAGCAACACCATCAGTACCATTATAGGACGAAGGGGTTGGGCAACGAGAGTGGCTCATTCCAACCATCGTGAGTAAATATAGTATCTACTAGGGCACACCACGAACCTCTCATGAGACACAATTTCTCACGAGCATTATTCATACGTTACGAACGTGATCCAATAACAATAATTGAAACCATGAGTCCACGATGAGTACGATAATAAAAAGTTTCGGGATACATCGTGCCATCTAGTTTAACAATCGTCGAAATTATCGGTACACACGATGAACAGTCGATACCTGTTGCGGAATTCGAGAGACACGTTTGGAACGAGGTTCGACGAGTTTCCAACGTTCTAGAACTCTGCTATACTGACTGCCTTGCATCGTCTTGTCGGTAACGAAGAGCTCTGAAAGGATTCGTTAATTTTTAGGTTAGCCAAGCAGGCGGAACTGCCGATTGTACGTTACATCGAATCAACCGAGTCCAATGTTTATTTGTCATCGGCTTAACGGTTTGTCAATGATCTTTCATAGGCGGATCAAGAAATGGACGAGACTATGCTGAGAAGAGTGAACGCCAGCCTGAACACGAAGTTTTACACAACGAACGATTCATGGTTGAGAGATTGCGTCGAGTACTACATGAGCGAACGCGACAATGTACGATTATCTTTTGATTTAATAATTTTCGTAATTTTAATAACTACGCTATTATAATTTTTATTCACCTCGTACCATTCGCGTACCATCGTACTCCCCAGCCCACGCATGCTGAAGTGCTCGAATTCGTGATATCCCAGTGGCAGCTGAGCGATCTTCGCGAGATAAGCAATGAGAGGCCGTCGCTGCCGAATAATCTCGCGCAAGAAAAATGCACCATTCTTCGAGGAAACTTTGTGCTTCAGGTAATTTAAATTGTAAAAGCCACTTGCCATCCGATTTTTATACAAATCGACGTTTTTCTCAAACGTGGCTTTTTGTTTCTGTAACAGTTGGAGAAACTGTACGACATATCGGAATCAAAATACAAGCAGCTGGAGAAGATACGAAATGTTTCAAGCGACAACATACAGGTCACTGAGTCTGAGAAAACTCAGGCTTGGGAACCAAAGAAAAAAAGGATGCTGCACCTTCATCTAACGGACGGAGCACAAAACATCACAGCCATAGAATATCGTCCGATAAGATTTCTTCATGTGAGAGATAAATAGTGACAAGTAGCCAATCTACAAGCCAATCTGTGTGCAGACAGTGTTATGCATACGGAAAGTTTCAGCCTAACATATTGCCCGGATACAAGCTCATGATCAAAGGCCCTGTGACGTGCAGGCGTGGAATTATATTACTGGACGAAACTAACATTTCGGAGATTGGCGGAGAAGTAGAGAATCTGCTGGTGCCCAATGCCCTGGAGAATATTCTGGCCAGAGCTCTGTAAGTTTTGAGATAAGGTAGAAACTCGATAAAGTTTTTTTTCTGTGTTTTTCAAACGCCCAGGTGTATTTCAGTCCTGCGTCTTGAGAAATCCTTCAATTTTTCTTATCCTTGAAAAATCATCGAACTTTCCATGCATTTTTTTGGTTCACTGTACTTCTCAATAATTTTTGGCGAGACCGGTGACAATGATGCTCCGCTTGCACGATTAATTTTCAGGAATCTCGAGGAGAATCCCGATCCTTACAGCGACAATATCCAAGCGAGGGCAACGGAGGACGCGGTCTTCGACAACGATTTCGAAGAGATTCCTGAGCCGAGCAGCGACAATGTCCAAGCGAGGGCCCCGGAGGTCGTGCTCTTCGACGACGATTTTGATGTCGACATGGAGGACGTAGCCCTTATAGAGTTGGGGAACATGGAGAAAGCGCCTCCGGTATCGTCGCGTGATCGATCGAACGATGCGAATCCCGTACGCGTGCCCGAAGAGCCGGCAAGTCGGCGCATCGCGGGAGTACGGGAAACCGATCGGCCTCCTCCTGCGCCTCTCAATCACAGAACAGAATCCGATATGCTCTTCGACACGATCGACGACAAGATTTTCGAGACCGTACCGGATAGTCCTCCGAGACCTGCGAGCGATTCCCCCACGAGTTCCAAAGTCCCTAAGCGGTTTGTACCTCGAGGCTCCAGAGCGGTCGCCGATCGTCCAGATAACTCGAACCACGTTGCGAACGAGCCGAAAACGTCCAGCTCAAGAATTATCAAGGAATCGAGTGCGCCAGTCGAAAATCCAAGCCTCGTGACCTACATGGAGTTATGCGGAGAATCCAGCTTCGAGACAAAAAAACTAATATTTGAACGATCCACCGATGCGCCAATATCAAACCTCGATAAAGCGAAAACGCGCGAGACTCTACCGACCAAGCAAACGAGTAACTTTGCTACCAAGTTACCGAACAGACCGGATGCCAAGGAGACGATTCAGACGGGAAGCAAGAGAAGCGCGACCGTCTTGTCCTCTCCAATGCCAAATCCACCGGCGGAGAAAGTACGTTGCACGCAAATGACCCCGAAGCTCGTTAAGACGAACAGAAAGATCACGGATTACATGAAAAAGGACGAGCCGACCGAGCCTGCGGCGTCCACTCCTAAAAAGTATGACCACATCTGTGATCTCCTGAGCGCGGTCGATATGAAAACGGCTGATCAATGTAAAGTAGTCAAAGCCAGGATTACCGATATGGACAAATTGTCGAGAAACGGTCAATGCTGGGAGTTGATCGCGACGATAACTGATCGTACGGGAAGCATAGATGTGGCGGTCTCGTCAGAGGTAACACTGCGATCGAATCGTGGACTCGTTGCTCCGTTCTTCCTGCTCAATGATATTATACATTCGTCCCGATTATTTTGCAGATTCTTTCGAGGCTCTTGGGTTTCACAGTTCCGGAATTTTCACAGAAGAAGAAACTGAAGAAAAATAATCCGGAGATAGAGAAACAATTGAGACTGGTACAAAAGCGCTATTAACTTTTCACGTACAGGATCCTCGCTGAGCGAGGACCTCGTGTCTGGACGATTCGGCCTGGATCCTCGTTCAGCGACGAAAATAAGCATCCCAACGATTCGAAATTTTTGGCAAGTTGGCGCGTTAACGAAATTATTTTCATTGCAGGGTTTTCGCAGCGCCGAACATAAGCTGACGAACTTGCGTGCCTTGTTCCGAGTCGAATTGTCACCCGATCAAAAACCAAAAATCGTCGAGATAATTGAAGACAGCGATGGGCAGAAAAAAATATTGTAAATATATAGGAAGGCTGCGGACGGACGGTAATGTCAAGGTCTATCGTTCTCTCGTCAATCGCGGTACGCTAAATTATTATGGTTATTTATTATTTAACATGTGAGCACAAGCCGGACAAGAACAAACGCATTATAATAAAGCAAACTCATTGGTGATTTTTTTTTTTTCATTCTACACGCGCGCGCGCCTTCGTTCCAAGTTGAATTGACTCTGGACCAAAAACATAAAATCATCGAGATAATTGAAGACACCGATGGGTAGAAAAAAAAGTTTTGGATATATCGTAAGGTCGCGAACGATGGTATTGTCGAGCTCTATCGTTTTCTCGCCGCTCGAGGTACCGAAAATTATTAGTTATTTATTGTTTAAAGAGTGGGCATAAACCGGACAGGAATAAACGGTCGCGGGACGGTCGCAATGTCAGAGGGATATGCGTCTGCGCAAATTATAAGAAAGAGAACTCGTTGCTGATTAATTGTTTTTTTTTCATTCTACACGCGCGCCCGCTTTCGTTGCCGGGCCATTATTCTCTCGCCGAGGTGCTCGGCGTTCCTATAGAATTACACCTGAATCCAACAGCGACCGAGGATCGTCCTGCGTTCCTCACGCTGTCTCTGTCCCGTTGCTACGACGGGACACGCAAATAAGAGAATGGCAATCCAACACCTTGGGGCGGGCTTCCGCGTGCGTTACTCGATACGCCTCCCGGTTTGTCGGACGCGCGCATTTACCTCTGACTCATTATTTATTCCGTCCAGCTACCGTCCGCGCGTTCCCCTCAAATGCCCGAGACTAATGTGCAACACAACGAAAATAATGTCATTGCTGGTTATTTAAAAAAAAACGAAAGAATAAAATTAAATAATCGTATACTAGTGTCAAATATTAAAGAATATTTTAATGGTAGAGCTACTTTTACAGATAAGGGCGAAGAGTACATGTATCGCAAAGATATCCACAGCGATATATTGCGAAACCTCTGCGATGTTAATGACACAACGGCCCTCTTTCAGAAGGCGAGCGCCTATTCTCTCGTACGAAACGGGTATTCGTTATTCTTTTTTCTTGTTTCTTTTTTTTCATCACTTACATCCGACAGAGCGAGGTATTTACAGCATTGTATAAGATTATACTCTTCTTCAGAATAGCAAAAAAAAAAAAAAAAAGAAATCGGCTTTCGTTATCCGCACATACATTTGTCATTCGCTCATTAAATGATCGTTCATCCAAACGAATTGCCTGTGTTAGCCCTGAAGAAACTATACTCTCAGTTTCACGTTCCCCCGAAATATATTTACAGAAAAAGAAGTGGAGCGTATTTAAAAAAAATAAATAATCAATAATCTCGATCGTTTCGAAAAGTCTTTCGGCTTTCGCTCTTGCACGAAGCTTCGAGGAAAAAAAATCTATGGCGTAGAAATCTCTTCGAGATATCCACTCGTCAGACTTGAGTCTCGCTGCCGCTGTGATACTGCTTTCTGTGCTTCCTGTGCTTCTTTCGGGAACTGCTCCTTGTCTGCGGTATCTGCGAATTTTTAACGACCGGCTGCTGGTGCAGCAGATGCTGCTGCTGCGACGATGCAAAGTGACTCAAGTTGTGAATCTGATGATGACTGGTGGGACTCGTGGAGCCCCCGCTCGTGTAACAGTGCACGACCGGAAGTGCGTTATTGGGATGACACTTGTGAGGCGGTTGTTTGCACGTGGCCAATCGTCTCCATACGTTCGTCACGTTCGGCCACCAGATCCAGGCAGCGGCGATTGCTCCGCCACCGAGGGAAATTACGAATTTCATAACGAAAAAAAGAAGCAGGGGTTTGGAGGGTGCTCGCGGGGCTGAGGAGGGCTCCGGGGCTCTGAGCCACGAGTCGCGACCCCACCATTCGTAGAATATCGTGCAAGTCAGGCAAATCATGACGAGAGTGTAGAAACAGGCGAAAATTCCGAGCCTCGTTAGGAGGAGCTTCTGCCGTCTGTACATCTCGGCCGGTGACTTGGCGAGGTCTCTGCTTCGGACGAGGGGATTTGTGTGGAGAGCGTTGACGACGGGACTGGGCGTCACCGAGGCTCGTGGCATCAGGAGCGCCGCCATACCGACCAGGAGGAATGTCACGCCCAGGGCGAGATACACCAGTTGCGGTCCCAGAACCAACAACAGCAATGATCTCGTGCTCTGCTGACCCACGAAGCAACTTCCTGCAACATTGAGCAACAACATATATTCGTTACTTTGAGAATAGTTATTCATTTTGTGAAGACTATGTACAATGTGTATCGGTGATATATATGGAATTCAATATATTCCATGAATAAATTGAAAAAAAAAAAAATGTTTGCAATTATTTATGCAATTTTTGTTCCGAAAGAAATTGTTTTTTTCTCAATATACTTCCAAAATACAATATACAACAAGTAAACACTGAGTAGAGCTGTTCGAAACGAATGTTTCTTCGGCATCCAACGGTTTCTTTTTTTCCTCCCGAGGGCAATGGACAAATGAACGGGAAGACGGAAAAGTACGTCCTACCTCACTCGACACTTGTGCGTCCCGCAAAATTATCTCGTGAGTCTCCCGACCTCGCCGCCGTCGTGCGACAAAAACTTGTTGGCCCACGGTCTATCCTTAGCATTTGTAGCGCGTGCGGCGGGCATTCTCCCTTTTTTCGCATTCGCCCTACTCCTCCCGGCCCGGAACGACTCGTCCTCTCCGGCTTTCACATTTCACACTCTCGGAAATGCAGACAATCTTTTAATTCGGTCCTCGCGTCGGATGTCGTGGGACACCGGTGTTATCGGCGCAACTTCATTTTACAAAATTACCGGAATAATTAATAACGATAGAGCTAAGAATTTTAAAAAAATAATAAAAAAATCAAGTCTCGACCGCTCTTCCCAGCTGCACTCTTTACCGGTCGAGTAAAAATTAAGAAGGCTCGAAGATAATTGAAGAAACGTGGCCACAGGAGAAACCGAAGCGTAGGATGAGTACCACTAGCAGCCGCCCGGACGGAGCCAGCTCTCGGTTCCATCGTTGCCGGGGACGAAGCGAGATCATTCAATGCAAATACCGGAGGACCCGCTCTGCAGCTTGTCAGTGTCGCCTGTTGGTCCTTCGGCTTCTGCTTCTGCCTCCGCGGCCCACTCTGCGCGACTGAATCACCACTTTTGTCCGCGGCTTCCAGCGTCGTCCGAAGATTCGGCAGGCTCGACGATGGGGAGATAGCAGAGCCGGGAACTTCTTAGACAAACATTCGATGGCCTCGTGGCTCGGGAGAGACTCGACAATCCTAAGATTTTTGAAAATAATTTCGTTGGGACTTTGCAGCTATTTTCTTCTCCTTAACAGCCGTGGTACTTCGACTTAAGTTTTCACTGTATCTTCCTGTTTTACCGGCGGAACGAGGCGATTTTGTACGATCGATGTGGAAACTCCGTGCCCTTTCGCCTATCCCTGGGCTCAGTCGGATACGCGTGGTGGATACGTGCGAGCGACTAACGTGTCCGCGAAGTTGTAACAAGCACTTGAAATTTTGTTTTTTTTATATCATTCCACGACGTTACTCCCTCGGCCAGATAGAATCGAGGAGACATCGAGTGTCGTCCCGTAGTTCGGCTTCGATTGCAATCTCTCGTGCAACGCGGGTTTTCGTCCGGCAAGGGAGGGCGACTAAGCTCCACGCCTGCTATGCAAATCCCAGGACCCTCATTGTCCTTTTCATTATATATATATATATATATATATATTATCCGATTCCCTGCCTCGGCGCAGGCTTCCTCGGAAGCGAACAATCCGAGAGACGACCACGAGGAATGCCTCGAGCCGACCGGTGAGAAACTTGACCCCAAGAATTCCAACTATCCGTGGCCTTTAATTCTCGACAGACTCAGGACTGCAAACCAAAAACAAGGGAAATTACAAAATACAGATTTTTCTCCGACGATCGAGTTACTCTCGGAGATCCGTGGAATGTAAGATTCGGTGATAGCGGTTCGATCTTGCGACATTCGGCTAACGGAGAAATGTCCAGCGGACGCCTGACGAGAGGACAGAGTCTCGTGGGGCATATAATAACACCGAGTATTGCGGTAACGACGAAAGAATCGTGAGGGCCAATAGAAATGAAAGAGTATCTCTCGTCGCGGAGAGAAAAAGGAAGAGAAAAAAAAACAAAAAATAGGCAGAGAAGCATTAGCATAAAGTAGTCTGGTTAGGAGCTCGGGCGAAGAACAAGAGGGACGCCAGGGAGAGAGAGTCGGCGCGCATCGGGTAAACCTGAATCGCTTCGGGTTATATACGAGTATCGCGAACCGGAATACCACACAACATACTTACAACAACCGAATACGTATAGGTAAGCACGGGGGTTCACCGTGAAGGTAGCAGTAGGCACCTATTATATGATACAGTGGAAGAGCGTACGTGTAGCTGCAGATGCTGCTTCGACCCGCAGGCCGGTCGTTATGCACCGCGCGCTCGACATCACCATTGTTACTTTTATCTTTCCGCTCTCTCCCTGTCGTATACTACATCACACAAGTGGTTCACAACCTCGCGTCCTTATCCCATTCAGCACTTGACTCCTCCGTCCCTCCTTGTCTCCTTCGATGCCTGACCGTCGCGCTGCTATTGTTTTTTATTTTTATTTTTTTTATACGAAGCTCTCCCAAGGGCGAAACTGTTCGGTTTCGACTTTTACCTGGACCATCGAATATTCTACACGGTAAGGTAAATTGTTCCTGTTAGTAGCCGTGTAAAAGTTTGTGTCCGAAATAACTCGAAATATCAATACGATCGTCCGGTCACTGAAATCGAATCTATCGAAAGTTTAGTTCATTGGCTGACCGAAACTTCTGCACGCACAGAAATGCCGTCGTGAATTCTATTAGTGGCAATCTCGATACAGAGTTGCACCTATCAGTGGCCACCGATATATTTTCGTAACGATGAATATTGCCGGTGATGGCGATGATTCCTGCACCCGCCTGGCGAGGAAGTGTTTTTCGAATGCACGTTATCGTTCGTTTGAGTAGGCCGGCGGTAATCGTAGCGATTGGACTCACCGGTAAGTTCGTCGGCGTCGACGTCTCTCGTGACGAGAACGGCTATCGTGTGAGCCGCCGGAAAGCCCCAGGCGGCAACAGCGCCAACCGTCGAAAATCCCTGCTGTAGACCGAAACCGTCTTCCTTGCTCGGATTGCCGGACGTTCTGGTCCATTTTCGGGCGACGATGCACCACCACGCGGACAAGACGACCCACCTGGAAGCACGCGACAACGAATAAACAAATGCATTAAATTCGAAAACGCCCAACAGAAGTTTCGCTGAGAATTCTCTTCGGGGCGGGGAATGAAGTTACGCAGTCTCGTCGTTTTTATTGGTTATACATGGTGAGGGCAGAGATTCGAGTTGTTAGAATTAATAATCTTTCAGCTCTTTTCGAGCTAAGCGAACAAGGGAGATGGATGAACGGAGAGGTTTCCCTTCGTCGGCCTCTTTGGAACCGATGATAAATGGTGAATGCGGCTCTGTCCACACACAGCGATAATAGTAGGGTCTTTTCGTTCCTTCCGTCGGGACCTGCGCGGACGCCCATGAGCACTAACACACACGCAGAAACCGGCCTACATCATATTAAAAAAAGTGGATACTAACTCGCTACTTATACCGCGGCACACGATTTTCTGTTATTCTGTCCACTAGCCCCGCGAAAATTTATCGTCGCTCTCAGCGCATCGGCGATTCCTCCGCACGTTTTGAATAACGGTAAATCGCCTAAAACAATTTCTTCTTAACTTCCAACCCGTGGTTGCGTATGAATTATTGAGTCAGGGCCGACGAGATGCTCACGCCTTACTACCGATGATGCTAGTACCGCTAATCACATATATAGATATATCGAAGAGCGGGGAAAAAGGCAATTTTCCAATCATTTTTGAATGTCCCATTTTCCCCATCCATACACCGGATTTTTTGCCCCTCTTCCCTACTGACCAAAATTCTAATCACTGACAATATAACGTAGCGTTATTAGCGTTGCTAGTAGGACTATCGAGATTCTGACCCAAGAGTCAGTTAAAATTATTATATACATGTATATAATTTTGTTTGTACATACATCTGCAAGATTAAAAAAGGCGATGTATATATGTATATTTATATATATGTATATACACACACCACGCCGCTCGAGACGTTCGACCCTCAACAGTTAACGAGAGTTATGTATACCGGTGGAATTTTATAGCGATGTAGTTTGACTGCAAGGGTACTGAATTATAACGAGCGCGATACATACGAAAGAGCGGGAGCTCCTCGGACTCCGTCCATGCATCCCCGAGAGGCTTTGTGCGTGCGCGTTCTCGTATGCAAGGCTTTACATAATAATTGATTGTACGAGAAGGGGCGAGCAGGAGAAAAGAAAGAAGGAAGAAGTAAAAAAGAAAAAAAATACCGAGAGAAGATGCACGCCCGACCGGGAGAGCGTACCGACTATGAAAATTGCTTCGTGTTTTACGAGGTTGGGGGCCGTGGAGACCTCCTACGGGCTCGGTGAGCGTCGAGAACTTGTGATGGAACATTCTTTCTCTTTCCACTCCTGCACTTCCTCTTCCCCAAGCCTTCGCTTTCGACATATAACGTCTCTCGATCCTGCTTGGAATGACAGGCCCGAAACAATTATAACACGCTTCTCTCGCGAGATAAAAACCGTACGGTTTTCTCGCCGTGGTTGGGAATCATTTAAACCAAAACTCATTTCTGCTGAAAAATTACTGGGTTGGGGAAGCACCATGTATACGTGTACGTCTTAGGGGAAAACGTCATTTCCGGTTTCGAAATCTCAGTTTTTTTTAACCGGTAGTGAAGTCTTACCGGAAATACGTCACTTCCGGTATGAAAAATCTCACTTTTCGATCGGAAGTGACGTCATACCAGAAATACGACACTTCGGGTCGAAAAATGAGATCTCAAAGCCGGAAGCAGTTCCGAGATCTTTCGTTTATTTAGTCTTATTATTATTTCCTCATCTCCGTTTATAGGTACTCTTGTTTTCCTTCTACTTTAACTCACAATTATCGGTGAATTACTTTCTGCTACTGTACATATAAATGGGCCTCCCGATGTATTATGAAATACAAAATGATACCCTACCCTCGCAGTCGATAGATTCAAGAATTATCGTAAGCCGGTAATCCGATAATAGCGAATGCAGACGGCATGCTCCGCTTCCGGAGATAGCCGAGCTTCGACGGAAATGCTCTTTCTCGTTACTATTTTACGTCAAACTCTCTCGTTATTCGAACGCTGATCAGCAAAGACGCCAACAGGCACGTCGCGGCGGATAGTTGAGAGAAAGACGAATAAGATTATGAAGCTGGGCGAGCATAAAGGCACGGGGTGAAGGAGGCACGAGAAGAAGAACGAGCGAGTTGTCGGACACGACGGGCCCGCCAACTAGCAACCCTGCCGGCCGAACGAACGAGCTCTCCCCCCTCCCTCGCCCCTCACCGTGCCGTCCCACTCTCAGCGTGAAAGAGGGATGGCGAGACTCGAGAGTCGCAGAGAGTCGGCTCGCTCCGGGGTATATAATCAGCGAGATGAGATGAGCGAGGGTTACTAGTACTTTTCGTGTTTGTTTTGTTAGTTAGCGAGTCGTTATGCGCGCAGCTTCGGTTCTTTCTCTCCTCTTTTCTTCTCGCACACTCGGCCCTCGGCAGGAGAGGTGATAGCAGGAGTGGCAACGACGTTTCAGCGATCCACGACAGAGCAACAGGAACACAGAGTTTTCAACTCCCTCTCTGGCGCTCGACGCGTACCTTGGGCCAAAGTCAACTACCGCCGCGGAGAGCCCGACGAAATGAGAAGACCCGATCACCCAACCCCAAACCGTGATTAGTTCATCCGCCTCGACGAAGGAAATCCAACAGTTCCCGACTTGTAGTGTATGTACACTACTTATTTAGGTTTCTCTCGGAATTATCCCTGAGAGCCGATGAATTCCGCCTGTTCATTACGGGCCTCCTTCGTCTTGAAAAACTCCTCGTCGTTGCTCTGCTTCCTTCTCCTTTCCCATATTCTTCTTCAACTTATTTTATTCTTTATTTTTTTTCGCATTTTTTTTACTCGTTCCTCTCGGGGAACAAGAGAGCTGGCGGCTACCAAGGCGAGGGCTCAGTGGGTACGGCTCGCCCCCCCCCTCTCTCTCTCTCTCTCTCTCTCTCTCTCTCTCTCTCTCTCTCTCTTTCTCTCTCTCTGGGGAAAGGAAACGAGAGCCGAAAGGGAGCACAACCGGGAGAATAAGAGGGACGAATGGAGGGAATTGCGGGAACCGAGCCACCACCTCGAAATTGGCGTTTGTGTACGAGGGGGAGACTGGGGCAAAATGGAACGCCAGGGTAAAAGGGGCTACCATTAAAAAAAAAATTTGCACAAATATCGTAAAGTGAAACGATTGAGAATTCGTCGATATGGAAACAAACGATTAAACGACTCGGGAGACTCGATTTGACGATACGAGTAGATCGGCGGCTGGGGCGATCCATAAACAGAAAAAACAGCGAACGCCTGTCCGCTCGTTATCCTCACAATGACCGGGTGCGCCAACAGTTTTCCGAAAAAGGCCGTGCGTTTTACCAGTCACGATCAGTGACTTTCGAATCGCCTCGACTCCATGTTCGAACACTGTCGTTATACGATCGTTTACTATGTACCGGACTATGTATGCGACCGGAGACCCGTAATAACAAGTGCCGAGCTGATTCACAGCTTCGCTCACCGCTTGGCCTACTTTTTTACCGTACCGTACGCCCGCGTAATCTGCAGCACTTCTGG
Organism: Ichneumon xanthorius; assembly: GCA_917499995.1. NCBI lineage: Eukaryota > Metazoa > Arthropoda > Insecta > Hymenoptera > Ichneumonidae > Ichneumon > Ichneumon xanthorius. Next base: position 567,689 of record OU824211.1, read on the forward strand.
ACCAGACCCGGGCTTTGGTTTTCACATTACGTTCGCGAGAGCGGGGCAAAGCGATCCTTCGTTTTGCCCTGACGAGATGTTTTTTTTTCTTTTTTCTATCCCGCGAAAAAAAGTTTCAGCGAAATGTATATTCAAAATATTTTTATAATAGCTATGGGTATTTAGATAGTTAAATTTTTAATCCACGAATTGCAAATTTTTCGATAAGCGAAAAAATTATCGGCGGAAAAAAACCCATGGAAAAAGGGATCGAATTTGTAAAAGCTCTTCATTTTTTTGATTAATTGTATCGCGGAGACTGCTACTCGGAATACCGAATGATTAAAAGTATAATATCTGTCCGGCACAGATATCAATAACTACGAACTATTCAGCGGTATTTGCACTAAGTAAAAACTTGTTCACTTCCAATCGTAAAGGACAAAAAATATCATATACGTGTAGAAAATTGTTGCCGCTCCTTTCCGCGCCTCCGCCCTTATTTGTGTTCTGCCCACAGAAGAAACGAAAGGCGAAAAATTCATGGGATAACAGAACTCGTGCATCATAATAAAAAAAGCACCGTCCGAAATTATCCCTTCGTATCCGTAACTAGCCCGCCCGCAAGAATTACCGATAGCGGGTCGTTTTTCGGCAAGCCTTTTTTTCCATCGTGCTATTTTGCCGCGAATATTTTCTCCATGACTTTTTATAAAAATGTTTGGTTATTTTTAACTAATAACCACGCAGTAACGGCTGAAATGAGAATAGCCAGGTACCGCTTGCATTATCCCGAGCGTCGAAAGTTCCTCCCGCGTTGTTCCCCTAACTCCGGCTCGCGATCTCGTTTTTTTCAACGTTATTTCAGTTTATTTATTATCTCAGCGTCCTATCTCCGGAGCCGGGCTGATCCCGGTACGGAAAGAGCGGCTCGGTTATTTGTTGAAATAATTTCAAACGTGAATAATACACCGGTATAAACCCGCCGGAGAGAATCGGTTTCTGCTCTCCTTGGAACTCGTTTAAGTCGTCCTGCACTGGCACCTCGGACCGACCATCCTCCCTCTCGCTCTCACGCCCCCCCCCCCCCCCCTCTCTCTCACTCCTGCCATCTTTCTCCACCTTGGCGCTAGCTGACTTTCTCATTCTCGTCGATTCGTTCGCTCTCGGGCTCTCCTTCTCTCGCCACCGCCGTTCCGAGATGGAATGCCATTGACTCCGTGCATATCTACCGAGCAACAAGGCTCCTCTCTTTCAGCCCTTCTCTCTCGGCCCCGGTGTATTTTAATCCAACGGGTGTCCTCGCTCCCCGCATCGCCCGACTCTGTTTTTACACTCGTATCTTCGACCCGATTTCGTTCAACGGCGTTCAGTCGAAAAAATTAAAACATTACGATGAAAACAAAAAAAATGATTTCCGATGAAAAAAAAATCTACCGTGTGGATCGTACCGAGTGGCTCGTGACGGTGGCGACGATAACTTATCGACCGTCATGGTGGCGAAACTTTTGTTCGCGCGCCGAGTTCGGGCCACCCGTTACATCGAGAGACGGCCGAGATGAGCCTTTCAACATAAAGCCGTGGATGGGATCCTGGGGCCCTCCTCGTCCTCGGCCTCCTCGCTTCGTCGAGATGGGAGTCGGAGGCTCGTTAGCGGCACGAGGGAAACCACGCAACACTGTTGCCAGATTGTTATCCCCCGCCCCTTCGCCGCTTTGCGATCCTTCTTATCTCGCCCCGCATTTCGATGGCCACGGGCTCGCGAAATGTGCAACGCGGAGCGCGCGTCTTGTGGATACGAGAAACGTATATATTTTTCATTCTGGCCTCGGAACGGACCAGGTATGGGCAGCGTGCCGAAGATATCACGGAAGAGCCGGTAGTTTCAGCAATTTTTCAATTTTCTTTTTTTCCAAACGAGAGCCAAAACTTGTCGAAATATAAAATAAATAAAAACTGTAGAAACTTTCGATAAGTTTGGTCGTCGAAAAAATTTGTCCGGAAACGCGGAGGGTGTCAGTTTATGGAACTTAAAAAATTATTCATGTTTCTGCACTCTTTGCTGTTCGGTGATTTTTGCGCGAGCGGTGACTTTTGAGACTCTCATACGTCGTTTCCCTCTGTAAATCCGTGTCTGCCCGTACTCGGTAATTATCGGCTCGCAATGGAAACGAATACAAAGAGCACGAACGCCGCAACGATGCAGCGGTTTACAAAGCCATTCGTTGTTGTCCCGGCGAACTGTGCTGTGCCTATACGTTCGCAGCTAGTACGTTGGCGGGAGTGCAAGCGGCGCACAAGTCCCTGCGAATAAAATTGACGACGAACGTTATGCTCACCAGACGCTCGCGGCGTTACCGAAGTAATAGAGCAGGAGGAAGACGACGGCGCAGTAAGGATTCGCGAGGCCGTCCTGTGTGAGGTACTGCTGCTGTTGCTGCGCAATCACCACCTGATCCTGCGGATGGAGAGGCAGCGCGGACGTGCACGCGACAGCCAGTCTGCCCGCTGCCAAACGTATTACGTAACCGAGACCGACGGCCGCGTGGCACACGGCCAGGCACGCGATCGCACTTTCTGTAACAGATCGACACGATTCAGTCTCGTTACTTACCAAAGGATCGTAAGCATATAAATTACAGGACAATAAATACATCGAAATGCAAAATAAAAAAATAATGAAGATGAAAAAAAAAGAAAAAATATGTTAATGAAAGAATCAAGAAAGCATCGATACTTACCACCGGTGGTGATGATCGTTCGCTGCTTCTGAGGTCTCAGTAGAGTGAGGATACCGGCGGCCACCGATATCAGACACAGAGTTGCGAACGCGGCGATCCACGCTTCGGTCAGGCGCTTTTCTCGCTGCGACCAAAGTATGTCCGCGTCGCAGGCTGCTGCGCATCTGCCTGAACGATTCAGGAATATGTACAGGCCCGATTTGGCGTAGAGGGAACAACCCCATGGCCCGTTTCCAGCACCGATCGGCTGAAAAGATTAAAAAAAAAAAGAAAGTCACAGTCTCCTCGTAACGCGAACGATGCGATATCGATTGTACAACGTCGCGATAATAACCTGTATAGGGTTGACCGGTCCGGGCTCTCCGGGTCCCTCCATACACATGTGCTGATGATTGTTCTCGGGTGGAAATTTCGAACAGTTCAAGGCCGCTGGCCACGGGAAGCCGAAACCCTGAAGCACCGGGTAGCATCGGGCTCGGACCTGCTCGCACAAACCTCGACAGGGTCCGATCGGCGAGGTAACCTTTTCCGTGCACATGGGGGCGTAGACCGAGCACAGGAACAGGTGCAACTGAGCACTGAAAGCAACCGAACAATCCGAAGAGGGCATTTTTACATTTCGTCATACATTATTATTGTTATTGTTGTTATTGTTGTTATTATTGTTGTTGTTATTATTGTTGATGGTATTATTATTATTATTATTATTATTATTATTGTAATGTAAAATGAACAAGAAAAAAAATGGTGCACCTGTGTGGTGGGCAAGAAATATTTGTTACAAGTACACGTATAGCTTTTTTTACTACGTAGCGAGTGGACAATAATAATCTTGTTATTACCTGCATCCGTATTGAATGAGAGGACTGAAGGTCTGTAGAGTAAAATCGGCGTCTCCCTGTATCTCGTGACCCACGAGATTCGGCATGGCAGTAACGTTGTAACCGAGACCCCGGCACATCTCGATTCTTATGGGCTCGCATGCACCGTCGACCGTCCATACAGTTCTCATCAACAACGCGATCGAGAACCACCACATTTTTACACTAAACTTGTTTAAAAAACTTTAATCTTTATAGGACAACAATAACAGCGCTGCGCTATGGCATGGGAGAAAACTGTAAGCCGGTAAGGCGGCGAGTACGGCTACCGAACGCAGTCACGGAGCCAAAAATGTCTGCAGTCCGATATGCCAATTTTCGAATCGCTCCCTCCTCCCCCCCAATCGATGGCAATAACAGTGCCGATCATCACCGACGATCACCGATGCGAATGAGCAATCGATTCCGAGACAAATCGGAACGCGGGAGTCAGCGAATGAAACGAGTGAGGTCAAAAGTTACAGCTGTGTTGTCTACATATAGGTATAGCTGCAATATTATATTATAAAATGTCCACAAGTAACGTGTAACGTTTTATCCGCACGTGCGCGTGTACGGAAAAGCTCCCTCGCCTCTGTTGTGAACCCGAACGGCAATGTCAATGCTGAAAGCCCGAAGAAGACAGAGAGTGCATAGGACAAGGGGACCACGGTTTGTGGGAGCGGAAAGACCGTTCGTCGTCGTCGTCGTCGGGAGGGTCGGCGGTATGTTTGACAGTCGCACCAGCAGCGCTGATGCACCCGAGTCTCGGCGCAGCTTCCACGAACTCATCATAAATCACTGACTTTTTAGAGTTTTCCGGGGATAGAGGCGGCTCGTGCTCCCGCTACGAGACGGGAGTAAGGAAGACGAAGGACGGTAGGGCATCGGTGATAAAAACAATATTATAGACGGGCCAATATATTTATCTGATAACAAAAACATTCGTCTCTAGTATCGTCGAGAATACTTCGGTCACACCTTCGACCGATCGTTTGCTAACTCGCTGGGATCACTCGACGAGCCAACCTGCGCGACGATGGATTATGGTCTTAGATTAACTTTCACACGCGATCGATGTTATCCGTGCGGCGGTACATTTTTTATTTTTTTTATCACTCTTGCGGTAGCGCAGATCGGTAGATATAAATGTCGAACGGGCGACGTGACTCTAACGCAGGAGGATCCGCGTGTTACTGACCCTCCTAGACTTTGGGACCGGATTACTGACTCGCTTGCCTCCACTCTCAGAGCCCCTTCTCGCGCTCCCTGTTTGGCATACGTTCTCTCCTCTCTTCTCCGCATGGCCGGCAGCGGCAGCAGCAGCGGCACCGGGAACGGCGTCCGAACACCGCATCTCCTTAGCTCCCACCACTCACCCTTTGTCAGTCGCCGCAGTCACGCTCGTAGCTTGTGGCTCGGGGAAAAATGTTCCTGTCTTTCGGCGATTCCCCTGTCGTTCGGAACCCACCTTAAAAAACTGTAGGTTCAGGCTTTCGCAATCTTTATAATTGCAATGCTTCATTAAATAGTCAAATTAGTACGCGGCCATAAGGTAAAAACTCGCCGTTGTGATGTTCGGAATCAGCCCCAAGAACGAATTTGCATTTTTACTCTCGGGGAGAGTTTGATACACGCACAGTCCCTACGGACGCCTCTATTTTCGTCCGTGCTCTATAGAAGAAAAAAGTTTGGCTTCGGTGTGAAATATCTAACGAGTAATGTTATACATTTATTTTGCACATTCACGATTGTTGAGACGATGCGGAACGATTAGGGCATTTAAGATGCATAGCCGCGCTTGAATCTTTCTGCATAAGTGACTTTCTTGTCGGACTGAGGTACCGCATTGACCTTTCGCACAGACTCGTACATCGATCGGTCCACCTGTTGAATAAACAGTTGGACGTCCTCGCTACACTGCAAGGTCTCACCTCGAGACTTTGCCAAACAATCTTTGAGCTGCGGATACGAAAGAATGCGATTAATTTCTTTTTTTATTCTTTATTTTTGTTTTTTATGCCAATGACCTTTTGTGTCTCTTTGGAAGTGAACTTCTGTTTCTCTGTCTGGACGTACTCGGTGAGCCTTCTCAATGTATCTTCGGCTTCGACGATGTCGATATTGTTGCGCACCGTGTGGGACTCGTCGATGCAGGCGAGTTTGTCTATCCAGTACTTCTCGTAATTTTCCACTCGACCGTCGTTGCCTGTTAAAAAATATTCTCGCAGTTCAGCAGGCCACTACCGCGAATTACAATAGCTACCGGCTTGCAATCTGTCAGCAATGTTCTCGCTGATTACGATGGTATTTTTTTCGTCTGGCATCGGTGGCGCTTTTCCTAATTTCGCGTCGCACGCTGCGACATCTTCGCTCGGTTCGGACATGTCGTTACATTCGGTCACTTATCGTGGCTACAAGCTTACTCGATCGCCTAACAGACGTTAATTTTGACGGGGGTAGAACTAGAGAGCGTAGGTTTAATGTCGGATTGGTCGGATTAATGCAAAACAAAAAAAAATTGAAACACGCTGGATGACAAATAAAAGTCAGTTGGAATCCGAAATCTCGTCGTCATAGTCGCGCGACTCGCAAATGCATAGACAACACTAGTGCGACTGCGACTACGATGCAATTCCGAATCTAGAGTTTCTTTTTCAGAGAAATTCAGCGAAATATTTCCACGCGGCAGCTAGTTTATTTTTTATACAGAATGGATGAACCGTTATCAGGTCCACCGAAGACGATTGGCAGGTTACGGACCGAATTTGTCGCAGTTAAATATCTGTAGGCGGTATTCTATTCGGCGCCGTGATTCAAGTCCCAATAGTGTTCACCGTATCCGCCATTATTGTTTCCCCAACGAACCTGCAACGCGTCATATTTCATTGCATTAAAAAAATCAATCTAAACCGTCGATCGATCGGAAATCATTTAATGTCCATTACCTTCCCCTGATGATGATTATTGCCCAAATCCTTGCGCTCGAATCTCTGCTCCCACTCCTTCGGATTTTCGCACACGTGACCAAATTCGATCTTCAGAGGAGCCAGGTGTTCAGAAAATATGTCCCTACGCGATACAGCACAGAATTAATTCGTAATTTGTAAAAAAAAAGGGAATGCCTCGATAATTGAACAACAGACGAACTTACTGAAAGTATTGACCATTGCGCAGAGCATCAGCGACAAGATTTCTTGGCAATTTTTTCGTCTCCACTTGCTGCCGTATCATGTTGTTCCCGGGAACATGCTCTATGCGTCTTGCCACTGCGACCGCGTCGAACAAGATACACACAACGAGCAAGTGGCCAATGGCAATTGAGATCGAGCGATTGAAATGTCGATTGCGCATATTAACGTGATGGGATACAAATGTTTCTCGAACGAGGACCGATATCGGACTGAGCGACTTTCTCGGTGAATAAAATCGGAGAACAAGATACTTTTTTGCTCCGACGCAACGCTCTATTAATCACACTTTCGTTCGGGCGTTATAAATCTTTTTGTCTACGATTAGAATGTACGTCGACGGAAAAACGACAACGATTAACAATACACTCCGGCGTTATTTATTAAACAAAACAATGGGATTAAATACAGATAAATCGGTTATCACACACGGGTCAGAGATATTAAATGCAGCGGGCAATAAATACTATGTCGAAATCCATTCGGAAAGGCCGGTTAACGCGAAGATCGAATGAGCGAATTCAATCGACGATCGAAACTAATATCAATCAGTTTATAGCAATTTTTTATTATTTCTCAAAGTTGACCGGATAGCTGTGCTTCGCGCACTTTATCATCGACTGCAAGAGCTTAACGAAACCGGTGTCCTTCGGTTTCTCCAAGCCACGAAGAACACGATTCTTCATTACCGACACGAACTCCCGATTGCTGAGTTGACCGTCCACTGCAAAGAGAAAATAATATTGTCGGATGGTCGTCAAAGATTTAAGAAAATTTTAAGCGCAATCTATAATATTAACGATCTTTTTTCAATTGGCCTGGCATTCTATGGGCCTAATAATACCATCTACTTTTTTTTTTATAATTGGACTCACTGTTCTCATCGAATATCGTGTATACCACTTGGATAACGTGGTCATCCAAATCCACATGGGCCACGGTCTTCGCGACGTGTTTCAGCGTAGCTGTGAAACAGATAATTAACAGGAAAATGCATAAGAAATTCTATCAATGATCCGACCAAGACGTTACCCAATAGCGATAATGAATATCGATACCTTGGTCAATCGACGCGCCGGCAATATGATAAAACGTCAGAGCGGTATCAACGTCGTTTATATTATTTAGAAAATGGAAGAACTTCAAGTAATCATCCTTGTTTATCCCTCTGGCGTTGTCCCTGAAACTGCGATTATTGATAAAATTATTATACTTTATTAAGACTTTTTCGTTTTTAATTCGAACGACTCGGATACGTGAAACGAACGACGTCGGCCGATAGTTACCTTTTCTTGACTCGCTTCAACATCCGAGCCTTCTTTTTCTCGGGATAGCCAGCGTAAGCCAGCAATAGCTCCGTGAAATCTACTTCGCTTATGTTTCCATTACTGTCGGGATTTCGACGTTCGAACTGAAACGAACAAAGTTTTCAGTTCGTCCGAAATAGAACGTGTGCCAAAGCTTGCGATTACCTCGAGACTCAGTATTTCCTTCTGCAGTTGCTCCTGAAAATCCAAGAACTTTTCTATGGTCAATTTTTGCTTCATACTGGGACCGAAGAAGTATGTGGTCAGTGCAGAGTTCACGCCCTGAAACAATAGATCTGAGTTTAGCTGAGTTTAGTTTACATATTACTATAATTTAGAAATTTTGGTTTCTCTAGTATATGGAATGGATTTCTAAATTACGAAATTCCATTCCACCGTAAATAGGGAGGGTGCGAAGGCCCCGCTCATAACAAACTGATAGTCCCCGATAGAAAAACGTGCCGTCAAACGGGTATCGTACGATTGGTACCGTTCCGTCGCCGTGCCGTCATTTTTCTATCTGGGGTAGTATAATAAACGAATAAAGGTTATTTGCCTTGAAGGTGTTTCCGGTATTGGCATGGTCTCGATGGCGATTGCCGATACTGGTCTGTTGACGGATAAGGGTTGCCACCTTGCCAAATTCTTCCGAATCGACGTCCCCATCTCCGTTGAAGTCGAACATTCTGAAGGCAATTTCAAAGTGCCGTCTGGAAGCTGTCGAGGGGCCCTTTGTGTCAATTAATTTGTTCCGTTGTCAAGTGTTTGGTCGATACTTGTATTTTACAAAAAAAAAAAATTATTTCACGAAACTTACTCGATAGCACGGTCAACAGAAAGATATAATCAGAAAACGTTATAAGCCCGGAACTTCCGAGTTTATAGAAAATGCTATTCTCGTTTAATTCCAATTCCAATTTCGCTTGTACATTCTGTAACGGTTGAAATAACAGTACTACACGGATTAACTGGAAATTTTTTTTTCTTTAATCGATATGTACAGCGTACCTTTGGATCTACCCTCTTGTATTGATCCAAACCGAGACCTGCAAATACGATTTTACATTAACGATCGTCGAATGGAAAAGCCCGTATCGATCTTTAATTCTAACGAATAAATAAAAAGTGTATCAACCGAGCTACGTAGATCACCGTGATAATGTAAACGCATGCGTGTAATTGTTCATCAATTTACAAATAGCTCATTCGAGTCATCGAGAAATATGCAGAAAAACAAAGCCGTGCAGTGGTACCGCAGATTGAACAAAATCAACAATGGTAACACCGATAAAGAAGAATTGAAAGTTTACACAATCGATTTTGAATGTTATCTGTGTGATTACCATCGGGCTGTTTAACGCCAGGAGTCATCGATCTTAAGAAATCGTCCGGCGTCATAAAAACCTCGTGACTGTGGTCGTTGAAGACAATTTGAAGGGTCGCGAAATATCGAAACACCTTGTCTGGCGTTGAGTAATGTCTCATACGATTTTCGTACTCAATTATCTGCGTACCAATAGGAAAGATGGATAATTAATGCAGCCATGCGATAAGCACAATGTTAGTAGATTCGTACACAGCTGATGGAGAATAAATAGGTACATACATAGGCATGTATTGTATAGGTATACAAGCTTTAGTAATTGTATAGTTATAGCGAGGTATCGAATTACGCGAATCACCTGAAGATATTATTGCATCAGCGGGCCACAATTAGTAGGCATTGTACAGAAATTATCTTTAAGTATTATAGTTAGGACAGAAATAAGAAACTTGCCAACTTTCTTGAGATCAAGAAAAATTCATACATCGTTTTTAATTCTTTTTAACAAATGTTTTTTATACTATTAAAAAATTTACCATCCGGTTGTTTCATGCCAGGGGTAATGGCTCTTAAGAAATCATCCGGTGTCATGTAGATTTCAGTACCATCCATACTGGTAACCTTGACGGTAGCGAAATATCGAAAAATTTTGTCTGGCGTTGAATACGATCTCATCCTATTCTCATACTCTATTATCTGTAAACAACTCATTTTTTTTTCTTTTTCATATCTATAATTAAGATTCTTTCAAATCTCTGGATAAGGCTGCCAACTTGCAAATCTTTCAACAACATTAATCTTTAAGGGGTGCAATGTTTTGATCGGAAAATAACGTCGACAACTCGCAATATCTCTGGTATATATATTCCCCCAAATAGTCTGCGGCAAACAAGCAACAATATTTTTTTTTTACTATAACAAATTTTTACTGTAACAAATTTTTACTTATGTTTCAACCTTTCTGTCTCGAAATCCAACTTTCTGCTTCTTGGATTTCTTTTTCTTATGTTCTTCGCTATCCGCGTGTTCCACAGAGTCTCCGTCCTCCTCGTCGTCCTCTTTGGTTTCAGCAAGCATTTGAGCTGCATCGACCCGTGGTACCACCCACGACTTTACCCTGCAAGTAATAATGTTTCTTTAGTACCAAAAAAAATTCATTCGTTCATTTATTGACTCATTCATTTTTGCAATTATTATGCGTGCCTCTATTGGCTCGCAGTCTACCTACATGTTCCAATTGGTCATGAGTCCCAGCAACGTGCAAATTACGATTAAGTAAACGATAGTCTTGAAAGGCGGCTCTTTTCGGCTGGCATGTCCAAAATTACGGAAGAATCGTTTTTGCGAATATGTACCGCAGCTCGAATCGACCCGTTCGGAACTGTCATTATTGCAAGCCACGAATCGCAGGGGGCTCGGATTTTTCAGGCTTCGATGGTATCTCAACAGGTATCGACATCTGCTGAGAAGCATTATTGCATCTTCCCGGGGGAGTCTAAAAAAAAAGAACGAGACGCGATGTAAAGTTCACAGAAAAATTGTGTCGGTCCATTCGAGGGCAACGGTGCGTTCGAGCAGTGCTCGATGTTAACCTATTTCGCGATGAAAAAAAACAAGCATTGGCCTATGCGAACGGCAATTTATCTTTAAACTTAGATGCGAAACGGGTGTTATCGTCGATCGACGAAATGCAAACCCATTGTTCTGTCAGTACGATACACACCTTGGCTCTCCGACTGATATTGTCAATGTCACTTTTTTTCTCAATTAATCCAACAATGATATTGGGTGGTTTGCTCGTAGCTCGTAGAGCTCGAATTTACAGCGTGCGCAGTGAGAACTCGGTAGATAAAATAGGTGAGGCGGTTGGTATGTTCTTTTCGATGTACATCTGTCGGTGCGTAGGGTATGGACGAGTTTCAATATTTACTGCAAATTGCTGGCAGCTGGAAGATAAGAGACGTTTATTTTTAACGTTCAGCAGAAAGTATTGTCACCGACTGTGTCTGTACTGTCAGCTGATAAAAATTTACCGGCTGTTCCTTAATTCATTCATTTCTGTTGTTGGCTGTATTTGGGATACATTGCAGAGAAAAATAAAAATAATTCTCTATACCGTCACCTCCGGTTTGAAAATTTTATTTTTCGGTTTGGAATTCTTACTGGTCCACAGGAAGTGACGTCGTGCCGGAAATTTGTAACTTCCTGTCAAAAAGAAAGATTTTCAAACCGAATGTGACGCCAAAAAGAAATGAACGTTTTTTCCGCAGACGATAATGAGGCTGTCGTTATTTTTACGTGTTACGACTGTAAAAAATGTTGAGATCCAAGCGTCGTCTCGGTGGTCTCGGGACGCACATAATCTTATAGATAAATTGTGGATATACACGCGGCCTTATCGCGGAGATTAAAACGTCGCCGATCAGTTCGATGAACGCCTTTCACGGACAAAATACACGGCAACTATCGAACGGGAGTACAATAGCGCAGTCTTTCGCAGTTCAAAGGGAGATCGAAGGGTATCGTAATAAGGAAAAGAAAAAAATGCGTCTTACACCGAACGAGGCAAAGTGGATGTCGATGCTCGTTGTGGGCATCGGTAGTTTCGTGATCGGTGTAATACCCGCGTGTTTCGTTGCTCGCGGTCGTCGTATTGTTTCGCGTAAATTACTTATATCGTCGTTGCTGTGCTTCGGCGGCGGAGTGCTCTTGGCCACGTCTATTCTTCACATGCTACCCGAAACGAGGGAACTCCTGCCAGAATACGCGGAGCTGACGTTTTGTTGTGGTTTTCTTCTTCTCTATGTTATCGACGAAGTCGCTCATTATTTCTGGTTCAAAGAGGAGGTACCGGCTTATCAACCCCGCGGTATTCTGACACTGGACAAAGAACCGATGCAGTTCAATAAGTATGTCTATGATAGAAGTTACGGAATTTTTTTTTCGACACACGAAATATTTAAAAAATGTTATCAGAGTATAAAAAAACATCATGTTTAAAAAGCAACATAGTCGAAACGCAACACCTTTGACGATGATAGGAAATAGGACGTGTTGTGTAAAAGTAATATTCGTTTGTACGGAAAAATGTTTGATGATTTTTTTTCTTTTGTAGTCAAACACATCGGCTTTCCCCATCCACTTGCGTCGATCACGGTCTTCCGAATCGTAGAGCCCGTTATCAGGAACAAGCGCACCGCGACGATATCTACGAAATCGGATTCAACGCAAGTAGTCGAAACGTCGCAAGCCCCTCGATGCAAGAGGGCATCAGAAGTTTATGTTATGAAACGACGACTAGTCGAACCGACGCGTCGGGCCCTAGTGCCGGCCCGAACAAGCCGAGGGTCACTCAGTACGGAACACTGTCGCCACTGTCGCCCGCTCAATCGTCCTGCTGCCCCGACGACGAGACATTTCTCTGTCACGGAAATCATGCAGAGCCATGCGCCAACTCGAGAACCGGTCACGTGGGACTCTCCCTAGCTTTGACCTTCCACGCGGCCCTCGAAGGTCTCGCCATTGGACTACAGAGAAACTCGTCTGAGGTACAGATTATTCGACATTTTTTTTTATCAATAATCCGAATTAAAATTTCATTTAAATTAAAGAAAAAAATCCGTATTTAATTAACTAAGAAAAAAAAAAAGTATTTCTCTGGGACGTTTTATTGCAGGTTTTGTTGCTGATGGGCGCCGTGGTATCTCACAAATTCGTCATTGCCTTCTGTCTTGGTCTGGAGCTCGCCGGCTCTGCGACTTCCGTGTATCGAAATGTATTGGCCATCACCCTCTTTTCTGGTGGATCCGTGCTAGGCATCGGCCTTGGAATGCTCGCGGTTAAGGTGCAAAAAATAAACAAAAAACCAAAAAAAGATCCTTGAAATATTTTTAATTACTTCGATAGTAAGAAACAAATTAAAAAGAAAAAAAAAATTATTGTCGACTAGGTCGAGAACAGTTGGGCGGCTGTTCTGATTCCGGTACTGCAAGGCCTTGCGGGTGGAACTTTGCTTTACGTTACAGTTAGCGAAGTATTACCGAGGGAAAGAGCCCGCTGGCACGGAAACGTTCGTCGTTCGGCCGGGCTCGTTCAATTCTTCTTCGTATTTTTGGGTTTCACCGTCGTTTACTGTCTCAATAAATACTTGGGTGAGCGATATAGCGGCGTTTAAAAGTTCATAATTCTTTATATCGCTTGAAGGTCATAAAATTTATAATTTTGTTTTTCACAGATTTGCATCACCACGTGATACCGAGGGCATAGCGCTTTTCCGGAGAGGAATATGCGGAGAATTCGCTCGTGATCTTTTGTTTATTTATTTTTTGTTCTTCAGATTTATCGAGCAACGATTGTCGACGTTTCTCTCGATAAACGTCGAGGCTAATCGAGTTACATGAAATCATTTAACCGCCGATTTATCTTTCGTTACACGAATAACGTAGGTTTCCTACTTCGTTTTAGAATAAAGTCCGCGGCCCGCGTCGCCATTGCGATTATCACGGAATTCGGTGTACCTGATATCGGAGTCGGTAAGACACTAGCATCAACTATTCTCAAGTTTTTCAAGCCATGGACCCTGAAAAATTTATGAATTTTCAATAAAGAATCAGATTTTTGTTATCAGTTATTTATTTATTTATTATCGTGGATGTACCTCAGATAATGATCCACGACGGAATCGTTGGAATTTTGACCCATCCTGCACGTGCCGCCGGGATGATGTCCCGTAAGACTCGCTGTTCTGATTACACATTCGGCGTACTCGGGATCGCGATAGTCTTGTCGCAGATGTTGACACTCCTCGAGATCGGGAACGTGAACGTTCGCTCCGAGGGTTCTAAATTGGTCGGTCTCGAGCGTTTCCAGGGCTAAGTTGATAGCTGCAAACAGGAAAAAAAATCATGTACGAATCATATATAATTACATTTCTAACGACTATACCTTGTTGAGTGCACGAAACGTCCGCCGCGTTTTCGAGATAAGCCGGCTCGATAAACGGCGGGTCGAGGATGTTCTTCGATCTAAGCGTTACGTTCCCACGACTTTTCGGCTGTATGCAACTTGCCAGGTAGATGAAACCTTCGTGGCTGGTGTCATTGTGCGACGGAAACAGGGAACGGAAGGTCTGTCGGTTTCCAAAAAAAGAAAGTAAACTAAAAGAATTCGTCGATTCGAGAGCGTATGAAATACTGCGGTCGGTAATAAAATCTGTAATAATCTTTTTTTACCGTGCCGACAATTTACTTTCAACAGCGAATTCTCACACTAAGCCGTACTCATATCCGCCTGAGGCAAGAATTTGTGTTCGATCGGAAGTCGTTGGCAACCATTAAAAAATGTATTACAATGTTCGTTATCGACTGCAGCCGAGCTGGCGCATCCCGTCTCCGCAACGAAAATTAAATTAAATAAAAATTATATTTTACATCAGTCTCGAAGTTGGCAATGTCCTTTAAGAGTTTCTCGTCGGCCGAAGCTACACCGAACAACACGATGAGACTGTCGTTTACTCTTCCCATTCCCATTATTCCATTCGTCGCCAGTAATCCTTGGAATTTTACGATGACAACACATAAAATATTAAACAACTACGTAAAGTAAAATTATCGACGTTTACTGGATATTTACCGGTTTCAAAGACGAAATACTTGATTACCTCGGCGACAGTTTGCATCTTCTTGAGCGTTATGCTGACCGGGGCATCGAGATTGACGTATATCGGCAAATTCAGGTGATCGAACAGATTCTTTCCCACTTGGGGAAGATCGCTGATCGTCGGTAGCTGTATTTTTTTTAAAAGGATGATTTACTCCTCACCCACGATGATCCCTGACGCGAATAAAAACCTGGATTACTCACTTGATGCTTCTCAAGTTCTTCTGCCGGACCGATACCGGAAACCATCATCAATTGAGGCGTATTTACCGCGCCTGCGCACACGATTATTTCGCCACGGGCCTCTATCCGTCCGGGAGTTCCGTCTCGATATTTTACCTCGATTCCGTAAGCTATAGAGTCATCGTCGACAAGTATCTGTTTCAATAGCCGTAACAAAAAACAGATTTCCAAAAAGTTACAATCGACTTTTCACGTTAACGTAACGTAAACGTTAGACAAACTATGACAATTCCGTACTTTTGTGACTAAGCTATTTGATAGAATATGTAAATTCTTTCGGTTCCAAGAATTCTGCAGATACGCATGATAGGAGCTCCATCGGCCGCCGCGATTTATCGTATTCGTCGCTCTGTCGAAAGTCACGTTCTCGCCGAAGAAGGACGCGTTGAGACTCTCGAACGCATGTATCAACCTCCCTTCGGGTCTCGTACCCGGTAAATGCATTTTTCGAGAAACTCGCTCGAAGTACGGATGCAGATCCGCGTGGGACCATCCAGTCGGCCAATTGTCGTAGTCCTCGGGAATCCCGAAGGAGTGAACGAGGTAGTTCAGTTGACCGCTTCCGCCCAACCCTTTTCCTCTCGGCCACGATTGTCGCTGCACAAGCGATGATCTAGTTTTAGAATCGATTCGCATGCGACGGAAACTTTATGTTGCATTAAAATATATATATATATATATTACATAATTAATTAATCCTCGGGACGAGTAATATTGCGATTCGGTTTTGTAACGCCAATCGACCGAGGAGCCCTGCATCATCGGTGCCGCCAACGGCACTGTAGACAGCCAATTGAAGTATCCTCCGGCCTCGACGAGAAGGACCGTGATATTTGGTACCTCGGAAAGTTCCGAGGCTAGGACGCATCCGGCCGTGCCGGCACCGACTGTATGCAAATTCGTAAAATACTATAGATACAGAAAATGAAAAAAAAAAATTGCCGCTTTATAAAAGTAAATATTAAGTCAATAATTAGGTGACACCGTGGAGAACATAAAAAAAAAACAAGTACAGTTCTTTGACCAACTCAATCCGATTTTTACTTATGGCAGATTAAATATTTATTAATATACCTCAAATGCAATTTGAAAAAAAAGTTTTTCAGAAGAGTGTACTACGATGTCATCAATGCGGGTGGGATAGGGATGATGAAATAATTCACTCACCGACTATATAGTCGTAGCGCTCCCGCGGATATTCGACAATACTCTTGGGCTTATTCACGTTATAGTGATACACAGACGATAGCACTAAAACTGTACACGACGCGACAATGTAATTCCACATTATTTTTATTTATTTATGTTATATCACTGCAAACGTTGTACGATAGTTTGGATACGAATGTCGAGCCGGCCTGGTAGCCGATATGCGATACGGATGGTTTAGTACTAGGGCATTTGTAATATTGAATTAGTGCGACACGGTGAATCGATACCCTTGTGAAGTATACAAATTCAAGGGTACCTTTTATGCTCTTCGAGTGTTTAGAACTTGGTTTTTTTTATGATCGTTGTCACGCCACATTAAACTATACCTTTTAATGGATCAAGTCAATTGAATATATGGCCTATAAACAGATCGCCCGTTTTGCGTGGGTTTTCGCTGTAGGTAATGTTCTACTTTATCTGCGTTGGATATACTCCAGTGGTAAAATCATCGAAGGAACGCAGCTTTAATATGGAGGGTTAAGTGCACTTGAAATACCGCGGTCGGTAAGAACAGCTGTAATTAATTTTTTTAACAATACCGCGTAAACAGCGCGTAATACAGCATGAACATTATTATGATACATTAGGTATAGATTCTCCTCAGGGATGGTATCGTCTAAGCAGTGTTGTCGTAATCTATCATGGGGATATAACCCGAGAATAGTCTCAGGTGGCCACAGAAAAAGCCTCTACTCGTCATTAAACAAATTCCTAGAAAATCCCTCACAAAAGCAGTCTTGCAGCGCCATCTGTAGTATATGAGATTCGCCTGTACGGTGTTTCTCCAACCTAGTTACTTTTTGACGGGAAAAAGTTGGGGCTGAAATAAGTTTGACATAAACGTTACGCCAATGCCCTCTTCCCTCTCGGTCTCGTGTCGACATCGCGCACTCGGCGTTCGCAGCAAGTGACTCCATCGTTCACGAACGCGAAAGTCACAAAACATGCGTATAGAAACATGTTATTTTTGCTCGTCCCGGATATATCCGGGACATGGTATCCAGTTCGTCAGAAACGACTGCAAAGTAAGTGAAATTTCAATTTTCGACGAATTAACGTTTAGCGCATTGTTATATACTTGCTACTCGATCCGCACGTGTTAATGTTGACAAAAATATTTTTTGGTTATGTTCGCCGTACAGTATCTGTCGACTATCTTTAAGTTGACGGATAATTTCATCGTAGCCATAAATTCATTACAGTTAATATTATTTTATGTCAATAGCGCACGAAAATTTCACTGGAGTAATGTAACCGAGGCAACAACTTTGTGTAATCGAAAACGATTTTCAAGTTGACATAACCTTGATTCGGTGTTGAGCATTCTGTTGCAATACATAGTAGTGAAAGCGTAATGTTAATGTTGAAAATTGCATTATTAGCAGTATGTGTTGTTATGAAAGTTAGATAGATATATTTGTTTATTTTGTTATCACAGTCAATTTAACAAATTCTAAGAGAAGAAAATATATATCAAATATTAACTATAAACAATATTAAATAAATTAAATAAATTAAATTATAAAAAAAAATATATATATGTTTTAGATCTTCAGATTTTGTCGGTCTAAATGTCACGCTGCATTCAAAAAGAAGAAGAACCCAAGGAAGGCGAAATGGACCAAAGCATACAGAAAAACAGCTGGCAAGGAATTGGCGGTGGATCCTGCTTTCGAGTTTGAGAAGAGAAGAAACACGCCGGTGAAATACAACAGAGAGCTGTGGTCGAAGACCGTGGATGCTATGAAGAAGGTTGAGCTCATAAGGCAGAAGAGACAGAACACGCACATAATGCAGCGACTGAGAAAGGGCCGGGAACTTGAACAAGACAGAAACATCAAGGAAGTACAGAGAGACCTGGCGCTCATCAGGTCTCCGGCTGTAGGGCTCAAGGAACGCCGAAAACTTGAGGAAGCTAATGAGGAGGATGAAAAGATGCAAGAATCCGATGCCGATATGGAGGCCGAGGAAGTGGCCATTACAAATTGATAATTTATCTACTAGTGTACTCGTTTGTTTACTCCCGTTTCCGCGATCTTTCGATCCGATCAGCGATACGTCCCATGATTTAATTATTATCCAGAAGAAATAAATGTAAATACATAACTAAGATGTTTGCAAAGCATATCATTTTTTTTTTTTACATTAACATAGCTCTTCAAGGCCACCTCGCGAAGACGGCGTAAAAACATAAACTGTAAAAATAAATAAATTCCATTTTATAAATAATAAAATAATCTTCGATAACATGATCGATAGAGCTGGGTTCCCGAGACTGTTCGGCGCTCTTTCCTCCAGATATTTTCGTTTATATAGTTTGTCTTCCTGGATGTTCTTGGAAGATGTTGTTTTGACGAAAAAAGAATTTGTTTGAACATCGGTTTGATAACTTTGGGCGACATGCTTAAAAAAAAATAAAACATACATTATCGAAAGCAAAGCGCGTCGGAATAATTGAAGATATACGATCGCAATGTGTGTATCGGGCGCGGTACTCGACGACGATCGCCGAGACCCTCGAGTCGGTAGGTCGAGATTTCTCGCGTGTCTGAAGAGCACTTCAGTCTCCCTGGCCGTGTCACTCCGGACCAGGTCAAGGAACTTTAGATCGAAAACCGTGAGGCAAGGTCCCGCGACCGCTAACACCGTAACGAATGTCTCGTTAAAATTTCCGTCCACCGGGTTCCGTCCGGAGATTCGTGGAATTGGATTCCTTCATTCGAACACCGCCTCCACTCTCTAGTTTCACACTCCCTCGGAGCTGTTTTACCCTTCACGGGTTTGCTCCTATTCGCCTTGTTTCACTTTTTCCCTTCCTCTCTCGTGTGTTAAAGCGTAGCGCGCGCCGATCGCGAGCGATCTTTTTACCGGACAGCCACTTATGTTTAGAGAGCGCGAAGCTTATGCTAATAGAATACTGCGACCCGTCTCGCTTTGTGTGGAATAAAAAATAATCCGAACGCCCGGCTAATAGAACGTGACACGGTTATCGTTTAACGACATTTTTTTTTCTTTATAATACAGATTCTTTAAAGCCGCGTAACATTCTTTGCCCATTGTAGGGAACGAAAGGACCAAATAAGAATAACGCGACGACTCGAAAGTTCCTAGAATCAAATAAACCAGTCACGGAAAGGCAACTAAAAAGTTGAGGGGGAGGACATTTCAACAGTAAAATTAAGTTTTTGCAAAAGGCATGTCGAGTAATAAAATTGTAGATCAATTTATATGGGAATTCACGGATAAAGATTTTTTTTAATCTCTTTATTTATTATTAACATATACTTATAACATATAACATTTTTAAGAATTTTAAGAAAAATACGTCGAAATACGTGGCAGATCATTTTAAAAAAAGAAAAGAAAATTGCATCAAAAAATTCCAAGGCAACCCCTTTCGAGTCCATTTTTGCGGTTTTTAACGTCCTCAAACGGCACGATAAAACGCCTCCAAAACTTCAGGCAGGACCCAATCTTATGTATTTTTTTCCGTAGAACACGATGGGGACCTCGGATTTTCCCTAGCTCCACTGGGAGCCGAGTTATGGAAATTTTCATATTGCTTTCTCATAATGTAAAAAATCGGATTCCAGAGTTTTGTCACTTAGCTGAGATTATTGGATGCCCTTGCGTAACGCCGGCGGGTGTGAGACGTTGAAAGAGACGAAAACCCGGGGTGAGGCGGGAGCGGTCGAGGAATGGAAAAGCACGAGCCTCGATGATACTGCAAACACTCGTGCCATGTTTCAGCAATTACCAGGCAAACTCAGCTCAATGTTTGTCCTTTCCGAAATGTGTTACAAAAATATATTCAGCCACCCTAGCTTTGCCGGTCTCAAAGTAAAGGTTAAAGAAAAGAAAATACCCGAAACGTTTATCCGATTCTCAAGGAGGGTTCACTTCGGAAGCGTGACATTGCCGATTCGTTTGTGCAAACGAATTCGCCGCTATCCAATCGACTCTCAATTTGATGCTTTGCCCTTTTACTCGGCCCGAGCGATGTTTGCCCGACTTTGTAGAAACAACATGTACCTTCGGGTTAGTAGAAAATTCAATACCCTTTCGACGAAAAGCCGAGTCGACTTTGACGCAGAAAATGCAAAAAAGCCGAGTCGAATTTGACGCAACCTCTACAGAAACGTTTCTGTAGAGGTTGAGAGTGTGCAGGTAGTTCTTTCTGAAGGTAGAAAATACCGGCAGTCATGGGACGTATCCGGATCTGTTTGATTATTTACCGGCTTTGACTGTCACATGGCTTTTGGTAAAAAAAAAAACACTGACTAAACTTCAAGGTCAACTCCAAGGATAAATGTTGGCCAACCTCCTCTCAGTTGGACATAATAGTGTACAAAAATATAATTTATAATAAAAAAATATAAATAAACATTCACAATTTTCCAAAATATATAATACTATAAAATACTATATAATACTATTAAAAGATAAAATATTTAACAAATTGTGGGTGTAAATGGATCAAAGGATTTAAGTCCGATGCGACTAAGGCCTTTCTGCCGGAACCCCCAAGAGGATTATCCTCTCGTAACTTGCACGATCAAAGCCAGTGGGCTTTTGGCATCGATGTCTTATTATGATAAACAAATACTCGACCCACCGCGCCGTAACCGTTGCAGAGCCCATTTATCGGCATGCAGAAATTTCAGCGAGTGACCCGCAGGATCCAACGAAAAATATGTTTCCAAACCACTCGCTAAGAGTGACCATAATGTTTACACAGTAAACGTGTGAGCGCCCAGCTCACACCGTCAGTGGTCGGCGATCCGGATAATGTTGTTACCCTTGTTATTGCATTGTTGCGAAGCTGTGCTCGTAATACAAAGCCCGTATTGCAATATACGTTCTTCGGAGCATCGAGCTGCGAAGCGTGTTATTGAATCGCCCGGTCGTCCGATTTTTATAACACACAGGATCCCATCAAGCGCGGAGGCTGACGGGCCGTTATTTTTTTTTCCAGCGAACAATGGGCCATAAGCGGATGCTTCTTGGTGGCGCGCATCGGGCGTATAAAGCGTTATCCTTTTGGAATCTGTGATGCACAGTTTCGCCATCTGCCCGATACCTCGATCGTGTTCGATCACTCAGTGCAATTAGTTCGAGATGCACTGTCGGCTAGGCGCCCATGCGCAAGACGTTCGGTTGATCATAATGGCGTAGATCGAAAACCGAGCGTATAAGAGGATTCAGCAATGTACACATCTTTTTTGGGGCCAACCATCGCGGGGATTAGTGTCGCAGGTTGTCACGCCGACATTATAATCGCGATGGAAATACGACTGAACGCGAATCCGTTCATTCGGATCGCTGGTTTATCGGGACTAACCTACCGCACACTGTGTAGGAATGCGATTCGACATCAGACATAGATGGGGCGACTTTTTAATTCTGCAAAAAAAAAAACACTGAACTACTCGTTTGAGTATCGACAGTAGGTGGGAATGCCGGTATTACAAGAAAGGAAAAAAAAAAACAGGAAAAGAATACCGCGTCGACTTACGGTTCGTTGAGCCGAACTGTTTAGCTTTAAATAATTCGAGGCTCTAAAAAAATTTGTTGAAAAAAAGGGGCAGATCCACAGTGACCGGTCGGCGGGTCTCTAAACATCTCGTTTCGGTTTACCGACTCCACAGTGCATCTCGTCCAGGGACAATATTATTCTACGTTGGGCGCACTTCCTCGTCGAGTTCTCTCATTCCTGTCGCTCGTACGTCGGCGGAGATTCGAAAGACCGGCGTCAAGTCGTTTGGAAAGGTTGCCGCGAAAACGAAAAGAGCTTCGTGCGGGCGCAAGAGACACCGAGTTGCCGACGAGGTGTCGGGCCTAAGCTGTTCTCGGCACGCCGGTCCGACACTAAAATTTTTTCCTTGGTCCCGAAACCAGTCCGCAGTGTGGTGTATAAACGTGCGCCGTGCTTTTAATTCAATTTCGATGTTATCCGTTATCGCAATGGGGAGGCCGAACGATACGGCAGCCTCGCCGCTCGGACCCTCGTTTCCACGAGAGCAATCTCGAGCCTCTCGCTGGATATGGCACGGCTTTTAATTTGTGACTGACGTTCTCCGACAAAACTGAACGCTCGGACGTATCTCGTTAACATTGTCGCTTCGTCGGGCCGTGGCGCATAGGCGCGTGATTCTCGTCGACGCGCCGATGCGCCACCTAACGAGAAAACGAGGAAGCTTGGTTGATTTTCTTCGATTGGTTCTTCGATTTTCTCGTTCATTCAATTTCTTGAAGAATACAGTGGAGCAAGTTTTTAATCTGTGTCCTATAAAATTAGCCATACAACTCCAGTTAAAAAAGTTTAATTCCTGTAATTAAACGATTGACCACCAAATGTTTTAATTAGGCTGCCAATCACCCCCAAATGACCACCAATCGAATGGTATAAATTGAGCATTTTAAAATTAAAGTTGTGTGGCTAATTACATAGAGCTTATTTTCTATCATTATGCGGTGTGTTACTGAGCAGCACTGTAGCACGCTGTAAGAAACTGCTTGTGGTATATTCGACACGCTATTGGGTCTCGAATCGCGCGCACGACGTTGTAAATAAAAAAGTGAGGTTAGGAAAGCTCTTGCGCGCCGCTCGTGAAGGTCCGCGCATCGCGTACTTTGTACGCGACTCATCTCGAGAGGTCCTCAATCACATTTTCAAGTCGAGAGAACTCAGGCACACATTCACTCGGCGTTTATTACGTTGCTTCGCGTGTCTCTCGGATGCTGTACTTACCCGTCAGCTCTCGGCGCGCTGAACGTAGCGCTTTGCCGACGACGGAACTCGTAGAAAAGTACGTACAAGACGCGTCGTGACACTTTTCACGCGCCTCTGTCCAATCATCGCGAGAGTTTATCCATTCGAATATCTCGAGCCTCACCGACGGGAGGCCTCGTCCTATGGCTCTCGTCTCTGGTCCTTCCACTGTTTATCTTCGACAGGCGAGAGTCGTGAAGCATTTTTTGTAAGGTGCCGGTAGCGGTACTGTACACTGACGACGTCCATTCGAGTTTCCCTTAATTTGCATTGACTCTTGAGAACCCGCTCGCGATCATCTTTGAGTCTCTTGAAATCTCCTCCCGTCACTTTTATCCCCCAGTTTTTCGCAAAATTTATGAAAAGGTGCCACGAGTATTGTATTCCTAGCAGGTTTTTTTTTATTTTTCTTTCCGCGTCCATTTTTCTTTCCGTTACATGTTTGGCAAATATATTTTAAAGCCTTTTCGTCAAAATGTTGAGTATGTGACGATAACCGATAACTCAAATTGTAGACATGTGAGTCTCTGGTAGTCGAGGATAGATGAAAAGGACACAGTCGATCTGTAGGTTCGCTGAAAGTGCAATTCCCGCTCCGTATCTTCGACAGGTGGCAATCAAGCGTGCCGCTGTCGAAGCCCTCCATATTTTGCTGTTAAAACGTTGTCCCGACCGGCTAAGAAAGAAGACGCGTCAGAACGGCACAAGACTCGAGAGCAGCGGCAGCGAGACAAGTAAGCTGTTCGTCCCGATGTCTTGGACAGGCCTCCAGTCGCACGTGAATCCGATGCGCGGTGCCGTGGCATGAATAAAATATTAAAAGGTTTATTTATCGGTGGTATTCGCGGACTCGGCAAACATGCTATACCGGCGCACTGTCGTACGTGTCCGTGTAATAATATATACATATATACGCATCACAGTAAACGATGTAGGGGCATGTATTAGCATTCCTGCGATACACTAGTAAATTTGTTGGAGTGCCGAGAGT
The DNA here is from genome assembly GCA_917499995.1 of Ichneumon xanthorius. NCBI lineage: Eukaryota > Metazoa > Arthropoda > Insecta > Hymenoptera > Ichneumonidae > Ichneumon > Ichneumon xanthorius. Next base: position 591,967 of record OU824211.1, read on the forward strand.
CATTCGACAACGTTTCGAACGCACTAAAGTCCGTTCAACGATGATAACGATGATAACGATGATAACGATGATAACGATGATAACGATGATAACGATGATAACGATGATAACGATGATAACGATGATAACGATGAAAACGATGAAAACGATGAAAACGATGATAACGATGATAACGATGATAACGATGATAACGATGACCCTCCTAATAGCTCTAACGTCCAGTTTGATCGGTTACTTCCTGATGTTGCTGCCGTTTGTTTCACGACAAGGTGTTCGTAGAGCGCACGTCGCACGTATTGCTAATTTATGCTCGTGCTTCGAAAGTAAATACGATGACTAGTATTTGTTCTTCGATAGTTTATGTTTCTAGTACAAAACGATAGAGTTCCATTTCTACCTCCGGCCTTCTCAGTCACGCCTGTTTGTGGCTTTTTGAGGGTTTTGTGCGAGTGTTTTTGTGACTTGCCGCATGCTTTTGTTGCGGGGCGCATAGACCCGCACGCGCTCAACACTCTCCTCGCACCGGGGCACTTCTGGTGTTTCACTCAACCGAACGACAGACTTATTTTTGTAAAAGGAAATTTGTTACGCTCGTTACGTTCGTATTATTGTTATAAACGAAAACAGGTATCACCGCTCTTTCATGGTCAGCGTATTATATCCCCGTATCTGCAGGATAAATATCCTTGCCGTCTCGTTCCGAATTAGCATGCGAATCGTCGGATATTATTTATTTTTATTTCGGCGCGGCATTCATAGGCATGTACACGGGTTTTTGCGTGTGGGGCTATATAAAGAGTTACGTTTATGGAAGCTTAACGGCGGCGAAGTCAGGCACAAGTTGCAGTTGTCCGTAACGACATCCAGCTCGTAGGCTTGCCCGTGCCCTTGTTCTTCGGTCTTCGCGGCACGGTAGATCGGGGCAATGGTAATCATCGAGCGCAGTGAGAGTCACTCTTCTTACCGGCATCATTCCTGCATACATGTAGCTAGTGGCTGCGGCGGTTGGAGGCGTTTTTTTTGTCTCGTGGCTGACTTTTGGCTTTTCTCCAATCGCACCCTGTCCTGGTGTCGGAACACAGACGCGCGCGCGGGCACGTGGCACTTACACCCTGGCATTAAAAACAAAACAAAAAATGAAGTATCACGTCGGGTCGTGCGCCCGCACAGGGTCTCTAAGCGCTCGCCCAAACTTATTTTCCCTCTTAATTCTCCCGCTTCCTCTCCTCATCTCTTCCCTTTCTCACGGGCTCGGTGCTGCTGTCTCGGCATCCGGCAGCCCCCTTGACCACTCCTCGAATCGTGAATTACAAGGCCAGCAAGAAACGAAACATCTTCTTTCTTTCTTGCACGAAGCGATGCGCTAGAGAGCGGTGCCGCGGAAGATTCCTTTTTCTTCTTTTTTCTTCTTCTTTGGCTACTCTCGGAGCGTCGTCGAGTCGATTATGCGGACCACGCCAGGGCGAGCCCCCGTCCCCAGAGGGCATTGCACAGCTTCTTCACTCTCTCTCGGGTGGTTTACTGCATCGTTTCCTGTCGAGCCGAAAGGCTGGATTGAGTCGCATCCTCGGAATGGTCAGTCAGATTACGCGATTGCGGTTCGACCGCTATCCAGGACGTCCTATAATGGGTCCGGCGCTATCCGCGGGTACGAAACTATTTTCCTTGTGCGAGAGGACAATGTCAGTTAAAACGCACGAGACTTGTTAAACAACATTTGTTGGTGTAACATTTTTAAAAAAATTTCTTCGTCGACCTTCTTCGATAAATTCCAATTGCCAGTTCCCACAAAAGAAACTGAAATACAGTATATTTAGCCCTTGCAGTTCCAGAAGACAGCTGGGGTAAAGTAGATAAATAGGGATAAACAGGGGATAAATAGGGAATAAGTAAGGATAATTGGGCTTCAAACAGGTATAATAGCGTGCTTACTTCAAGTAGGTACTTCGAAAATGCTTAAAGTACTTAGCGCAATTGCCCAGCTTTGGTCCAGAACCAGGAAATAGTCTCTAACCGTTATTAACTCTCAGTAATTCGTTTTCGAATCAAAGGCAGCGCCACGAATTTACGGGAGACGGTATACCCAAGCCACGACATCGTCTGCCGTGACAAATTTCAAATTCCTCACACCGGCTTACGGAGACCCGGTTAATAGCGACGTTACATGGAATAAAGGAATTTTTTTTTTGGAACGGAAATTTGGTGAACATGTACCTGGTGAGTGTCCCGCGACGCGTACGCGTTGCTTGCCTTTCTTCGCACGTTCGTCGGTCATGGTCCGATTAACAATGCTCGGGCGTGTAGTTTAATGCGAAAAGAGTCCGCGGTACATCGAGGAGGCCTGTGATCACGCGCGGTGATGATATCTCAAAGGCTCGAGGTGTGAATACCCACTTCGCCGACGATACCGATCTTTTCGGAGTTATTTGATACATTTGATCAATATGTATGGTATAGGCGAGGGTGTAACGAGGATATCCAGGTGATACTCGTCCCCAACTTATCTCGGGTTTTATTGAAGGAAATCGATCGGACGAGCTCTTCTTGAAGGTGGTGTATCGGTTCGGGAGAATCTACTGAATCGATACGGAATTAGGGCCTTGATGCTGAAAATTGAAAATTTTCACATCGCTTTTTCATCATTTTTTGTTTATTCACAAAACTCCTTGTACGATGAAGGATTTACAATAATTTTTTGGTACTCTCGTAATCACGAAAGGTATCGGGAAAGATAACGAGGTTTTACCCCTCTGTATGGCCGTAGAAACGCGGAGAGACGTTGACGTGTATACCCTACGAGATCACAAGTCCCAAGACACCGACGACGTCACTCTGTTGCTTATGTTCCGCGTCGTAATGTAAATATTTTATTATTTCTGAAGCACCGTCGAGAGAAATGCGTGAGAAGGAATGCCAGTCAGTTGTATACTCTCCAGCGCTAACAGTCAAGCTAGAAGTTCCCCGATCTCAACCATGGACATTAACAGTGTCTATTATGTATGATATATCAGTCACGAATGTATCCGACAGTGTGTTTCTAAATTTCGAAACACACTTCAGAATAATATTATACTGTAATCGTACCATGTGATATATAGTATGTAACGCAGAATGGGGTAATGGGGATCACCTAAGGGACAATTCGAATATTTCAGTAAAAAATCGTACTGGGCAACTCCAGCCCAGACGGGGGTTCCACTCTATTTTTTTTTAAATTGATAATGTCAAATCGTTTCGCCTTGGGCGAGTCATCCAATATAGCCGACACAAAACCTTTAATTTTAATTTTTAATTATATTCGTATTGTATTATGTTCGATTAGCCTTAAAGTGGTGACTAGAACGAGGGTCCGCTTGCCAGAACTCACGGCAGCTGCCCTCTTTCCGACGGTCCGCCAACTTTCGAGTTACAATGAGCTCGTAGATTCGCTAGTCGGAAAGGCACCCGAAATTTTGGACGTATGCTCAATTACTTGGTTATTTTTTGAATAAAGTTTTACAAGGATGACGCGCATTGCTCACTGATCACCATTACCCCGATCACCCTTAAGTGATGCATTTAACTGGTTATGATTATTGTCGGCAGTAAAATCATGCGCGGACACCTACGAGTCGTTTCACCTCGATTTCTTTATTGGCATCGTTATAATACCGTATACCATTCGATTGCCAAGTAATCGATCGGTCGTGACGAACGATATTGGCAATACCGCTATATGCTCCATCCCGCTGCTGTCCATTGCTCTTGTTAATCTTGTCGCGGTCAGAGACACCGTACTATCGTACCTCTTCTGTATACCCACCAGATTAATCTCCACTTCGGTACACTCCGGACTCGTAGCTTACACCGGGAGATACCTAACGTTATATCTCAATAACTCGTTACTACGGTAGGGCGTGGAGCAAACGTTTCCGGAATCATTGATCCGTGGCCTCATCGTTTCCATGCCTTCTTGTTATTAGTCACTGTCTCACGCGATATAAACAGTAGGGACGTTGCGAGAAGAACAGGATCGAGGACGAAGGTAACGTGGGAACGTCGAGGCGTCAATATCGTCGGTGATATACACATAACAGGGTTATAGGATTAAAAATTGATAAATGTCCTGCAATCCTGTATAAAAAAATAGCCTCGATATCAAATCGGAAAGTGTATATTAAAGGCAGTGGGAAATCCCTTCCTCCCTACTCGAGTTTAGTCGGTAACAAAAACTGTAATCAATTTTTTTTTTCACGGATGCGAACGACTTCCGGTTAAAAGGATCGATGCAGCTTACCGCAGAGAATTTCCATTTGAAGGTAAATGATCAGCACTGGAAAAAAATTAATTACAGTTTTTATTATCGCCCGCGGTATTTAACATACTCTTAAGGCGATGGGAAATACCCTCCGGCCTACCGATGACGCGCTCAGTCGGTAACGAATCGCTGACGCGATTTTCTTCGAGACCGTTAATGTTTTCGACAAAAGGAACTTCGGTTTTCGTAGGCAACAGATAGACGCGTGAAAACCTAATTTCCTTCGGTCCGAAATATTAACTTTCCCGGAGAAAGCGGGCCAGGTGATTTGTTACCGACCGCGGTATTACAGACGCTCATAACGGTAACTCTTTCTCACGATGAGAATAGCCCGAGTTGCAAGATCCGTGACAAATGTTCCCGGGCGATTAATAAAATCGTATTTGTTATTTGTGGAGTACGGGACCGGTCCGGCAATTGAGTGCTTGCCAGAGCTAGTCTTGCCCGTGCACTTGCGGTCGGAGAGATCTCTTCTCGTTGCCCCTCGGTACTCGGTAATCGTTCTCTGATGTCTCTCGATCGTCGATAAATCGTCCCGGCCACCTCTCGCGCGAGAGCGGTCTCGCCGGCTGCTCGCGTATACTCGGCAAACGGCCCTTTTCCTCTCGGTCGCGATTCTCTCCACCTCTCTACCCCGAGATATAATCGATCGCAGCAATATCGTGGACAAATTCCAATTACGTTCGCGCGCCCGAGAACACGGGAACCGTGTACACGAGCATCGCAGTGACTTGCTCGAAAACCCGAGAAGCTTCACACATTTATAAGACGTATAATATACGATCCCATGCATGTATCGTGCCGTTGGGTTGGTACGGGATCATTCCGGGTGACACTGGCCGTAGGTTTTTTTTTTTTTTTTAACAGGTGAAATCGGATGTGTAGCCTTAAACACGATCCATACATCACTCGATGCATATTTTTTTCAACCAATGGTCTGTTTTTATCTCATTCGAGTGACTTGATAAAATAATCGAGGCAGCGGCTCCACTGTAATTTCTTTTGATGGCCACCTGGCTGCAAGTCGGTCTGTGGGCCAACCAAACTCACGCGAATTTTTTACAATTTTTTTTTTTAATCCAGATTCGACCTTTCTCCATTTTTTCCACGCTTTTTTTACATTTAAAGGTCGAGTACCACATGTGGTATAAATCATGTTTAGGTTAATGCTTAATCATGTGGTATCTTGACGACTCTGAGTACATTAGTCGAATAATTAATTCCTTCTAATATTTACGCATAGCACTCTCAAAAAAAACTATTTATCCCCAGATACGTGGCCATACACTGACAAAAAATTACATTGTTAGAGGGAACGGGTCTATTTCATAGTTAGGACAATAATCGCAAATATAATACAGTTTAACCAATTAAATATCTTTTTTCTTAGTGTATAACTCGGTATATCTGAGTCATATCTCGGGGCTAAATGTATCGGTGGTCGTGCAAAGGCACTGTGTGCACATAATTTGAAAAGACCCCATTCGTTGGCATTTAAAAAAGATCCTGCGAGAGGCCGTATCACCCAACAGGCCATATCACCGTGAATCATCCCATATCCCACTGCACACACTATAGGTGGGCATAACTGGACAAGCAGGGAAGACAGAGCCGGTGGCAAAAAAAAACATCATCGAAAAAAAAAGATAGAAGAAGGACGGGCCCCGCGGCGCCGTGTGCTGTTTAATTTTAGGGCATTACGTTCACGGGCGGCAGCAGCCACAAGCTCTCACCTCCGCGTGATGGGACTAAAGGGTTCCGCGGATCTCGGTATTTGTCGAGATATTATCCGGCGAAAAAAGGTGTGGTAAAAAGGACGGAATGAAGGAGAGACGAAAATACGAGAGCGATGGGGACGAGAAAAAAAGAGGACAAAGAAAGAACCGGAGAACAATGTAAAAGGAGAAGCAAAAAATGTCGGTAACGAGGAGAGGCGGTGTCGTTCCACGTACGACGCAGGGATTATTGGAAACGCATACTCGCGGGCCACGTTTCGATTGTCGGAATTCCGTTTCCGGTCCATCCTTCTGGATCGGTTACGTACGATACGATGTCCGGTTTCTTAAGAGACCGCGTGAAATATCGCGGCGATAAAAAAATTATAATTAATCTTTCCTAATAATTCCGAGTATTTATCTACGAAATAAAATTCTCACCTATCGATGTTCACATCGCGGAACGCTTTGCTTTTAACCGGAAACGATTGGCACCCGTGGAAAAAAATAGTTACAATTTTCGTTACCGACTGAACTCGAGTCGAGTCGGGGGATGGAAGGGTGTCGCGTCGGTTTAAGGGGGTCGTCTCGCCGCGCATGTCCGCCGCACACATACGATATGGCTCTCGCGGAAGCAGGCCATCGGTATATAGACCGCTGAGAATCAGACGGGCGTATCTTCCACCTCGTTCCCCGTGTTAAATTATGCGGGAAACGCCCTGCTGTTTCTCAGCTGTAAATATTTATCGAGTCCGTGACTTCTTAATTCAAGAACACGTGAGACCATTATTTGATCGAGCGCGCATGACACGCATGCGCACATGCATACATGCGCACCAGGTAAATTACACGCATATCCGTGCGACTGTGGTACACCGCGCCGGTTCGTTCGACGTATTAATTTGCATGTGCACGCGAGACTGGTCCACCTGCTTCATTAAATACTTTATATATCGTGCGTGAACGCTCGCAAAGGAGTCTCATCGGCAATAATTAATAAATTCGCCGGACGTACGGACACGCGGATTCGCGTACGTTTGTGTGAATGTTATTCGTGATTTTTTTTTCTTTTTCGTCTCGACAGGAGGACTAGCGGACACACCACAGGACGCGCCGATTTCGCGTGTTCTCGCCGAGGCAGGATAGGTACGACATTAATCCGTGTAACCACTGAGACTGTGTAAGGCAGAAACAAGGGGGGGGGGGGAAGTACACAAGTATTTGTTATTCCCGGTTTACCTCGGCTTGCATCGTGTGCGGTTGTGATACGTACAACCACGGGGTTAGCTCGGGAACTTGTTAGAGATTATCATTGCTTTTTTTTCCACCCGCACCGCCGTCCGACTATCTGCATTAATTGAATGTAATTTAACTACGAAACGAAAATCTCACTGTAAGAAAAATTGGGAAAAATTGTAATCAGAAGAATAGAAAAGAAAGAGATTTGCATATTATTTCTTATCTAAGAACAGAATGGACTTTTGAAGAAAACAAAAATTGAATATCAGTCCGTACGCGTGTTTGGAAAGGTTTATGCATTGGCAGCGTTCCATAATGGATATTTACCATACAAGTGCACTCGCACCGAGACTACCGCCGAGAGCCGGCGGTAGAGTCATAACGATGATTACATTGATTATATTAACAGCGCGATGTAGTCGAGTTACCTTCCCGTTAAACGGGCCCCGGCGAGGATCGATTGCTCGTGCAACATCCGGCGATTGAATCGAGTCCGTCGCCGACGATGATTATGCTCGATGATTCACAATCGATCGTACGAAGAATCGATAAATTGTATCTCAAAGTTTTATTTTTCAACCGAATATTCGAATGTTCTCTTAGGTGATTCCCATTGGCCCACCATCAGTTGTCTCGACGACACAGGGAAGTAAGTTAGAATTTGAGAAACATCCGGAATATCTGTGTGGCCGAAGCATCTCGTGCGGTTTCTCTCGACGCCGAGGCAAAAGTAGGAAAGCGTCGAGGTATATCCCGTAGCAGTGCGCCGAGAGTCTTCGGCGGTCGATGATGCGTGCAACGGCCGCGGTAGGAAAGCCGGGTTCGCGCCGCCGTGGAAATAAGTAGCCTAAGAAGGACGGAGTTCGCGTGGCGGAGATTGGTCTGACGCGGGGTAGACAGTGTCCAGAGTGGGGACACGCGTTTTATGCAGAGGAAGATGCTTGCGCGGTGTTTCTGCAGCGTACCAGGTGCATCCCGGCCTCTCGGGGCTCTCGCGAGGGCTCGTCGAACTCATCCCGTCGTCAGCGAGAAGAGACTCTATACAGAAAAGTCAGCCAGTAAACTCTTCGGCGCATCGCCTACTGACGCGCGTTAGCTCGAAGGGCATCGTAATCGGTGGTCTTGGCGAATTCGTTCCAGCAGTGAATAAACTCTCGCCGTGCGGCTCAGAAATAAAAAACAACGGCTAACTTAAAGAGCGAACAATACGTAAAAAAAATAAGATAAAACCCGCTGGACCGCGGGCCTCTAACAAATCTAACGATTAAATAAAAAGAATTCATTTCGTTGACAAAATAACTTGCACTAAAAATAAGAACGAGGAGAAAAGTTTGATTCCAGCTTTACATCGGTGCGATCGCAGTAAAAACAAAAGTTATCGCGCGGGTCTCGATGAGGATCGTAATCGCTGATCCTGGCGAGTTCGTTCCAGCGGTGAATAAACTCTTGTCGAAAAAAGTTATCGCGAAAATGTTTCGATGTAAGGAAACGATGTTAGACGATGAGTCGAGGTGCGAAGCTGTTAAACAGCGAATCGTTCGGAAGGCAGTGCGAGCCGTGGATAAGTATGTACGTGAGAGCGGCAGTGTGTCGGATCCCGATCGTCTCTTCGGGCGATATAATTTTGAGTGTCGGTGGTGTTGGTGGTGTCGGTGGCGAGCGTTGAGGTTATGATTTCCGTTTGCCGGTCGCCGTTGCCGGTCCCGTCCGAGACAGTTGGCGTGGCCGGAGATTGGTCTGACATCGTCTGGCATCGCTCGTGCGGGGAGTGGGGGCGTGTGTTATGCAGGATTTAGGGTTCAACGTGGTGGTAACACCGGCGGCGCGTTGGTGCTCCCCGGCACCGCGAGCTCTAACGCTGCCTCGCTCCGTGCGGCTTCGCTCACGGCTCAGCAGTCTTCGGGCCTCTCGGTGTCTCGTATGGCCATGCGTCGCTCACTGCAGTCCGCAACATCTCACGAGCTCCACCAGACCGTCGCCGTACCCCGAAGCGAACGTCGCCGTTCCGCAGTACCGGCCAACACTGCCGAACCTGCCGATTCCCGTTTCGCTACACTCACGGGAGGAGAATCGTTTCGCGCGCACCCTCGACACGCGCCAACCCTGCGAACACGTCGCTGCTCGGATCACGTCGCAGCGGCGGCTACGCGTCGGTCGCGGCTAGATCGCTCGGTGTCGGAGGGAACAAAAAAAATAATGAGATCCTCCGCGGCGCCAACGTACGAGCGTCGCTGTCGTCGTTGACTCGGCTCGACGGAGACTCCGAGTAACCAGTTCGCGAAGAAAAATCACGTCACCCACCGACGTCACCAACCGTCCGTCGATACATCACGTGGTGTCGAACAAATTGGAGAGACGGAGGCGCGTTAAATTTTTGGTTTCGATCCTCCAGGCTCGCCACCTTCCCAGCTGTATAATTTCGGCCACGAGGAGAGATAAGAAGACCGGCTCGGAGTGTTACAGGTGATCCAAGTTTTTTTCTCGATCGTGGCACCGGCTTCAGTACAGCCGAGCGACTCGTACTCGTCGGGTGCTTCGACGCTCTTCTTTGCTCTTATGTTTTTTTTTTCTTTTTGTTTCTTTGCGAAACGGTGTGACTCGAAATTTTAAACAACAACAAAAATTCAACGCTTTCCAACATCGAGATGGAATGATACTTGATTTTCTTTCTTTTTTTCTATAAAAGTTTTAGTGTGCCAATTTTGTACGAAAGTGAAAAAACAATTCGGAGGTGCATCGGAAATGTATCGCTCGGTCAACGAAACGGAACTTTGAATATATATATATATATATTTTTCCTTTTTTAACAAACTCTTGTCACGATATTGAGGCAAAAGAAAAGTGTCCACGCCAGCGAGTTTTCGATAACATATGTTCGTGCGCTGCGACGCTTCGGGAGGGATAAACAATTTACGATGGTTACGTGAAGAGAGTGGATTGCCGTGCGACGGGACCGTTCGATAATTCGTTCGTCGAGTCTACCGCTTTTTTCTAATTCTCAACTTTTTTTATTTTTATTTATTTTTTCGTGACAATACTTTTCCAATTCAGAACGTTCACGACAATCATTGCCGTAGCACGTCGATCCGCCGTCCGCCGTCGGAGTAAACTGTAGCTGAATAAAAAAAACAAAAACACGAAGAGACCTCGCATTATCGCTCACAGTTACGGATCGACGATTACACGACGATAAGGAAAAAGCGTGTACCGCAGAGATTATTTCACCGGGTTATTTGTGGTGTTCGAGACAAGCCCTTCCGAATTTGAAAGTAAATCGGGGACATTGGCCGGATCGAATTTTCCCGTGGAAATATTGAAACTGGTAAATCGGAAGGAAGTTCAATTTACGATACGTGATCTTCGATCAGTTCGTTGACGCGTCGGCGGGCTGCCGAGATCGGTGTGCAGTTATGCGCTCAAATTATGCGTCCGGAGGCTCGTTGAACCAGCAGCGAGGAACCGTGCAGAGGGGCTCGCAGTTACACGTTTACACTTACGGATAATCTGCTGCACGTCCCACGTTCTCACCGCGGGTTCAGAGCTACCGCAACCAGCAAAAGCAGAAGCGTCAGATCGTTAACCGCCGAACAGGCCGGACGGCGAGCATATTTCCTCCTCGGATTTTTCTTTTCGCTCTTTTTCCACTTTCAAATATCCGGCAACAAATTTTACCGAACTTGTTGTTTCTTCCATGCTCATTAATGACAAAAAAATCTCGTAAATAAAATAAAATAGAGGCTCTCGCATTTCATTTAATTTTATCATCGTTCGAAAAAAAAGTGAGGTGTCGTGAGGTTCGACGAGGAGTTTCCGTGCATTATTTTTCCTTCTTCACGTGGCGATCCTCTTATTGTCCAAGTGTCGACAGTACAGTGTCATCGAACGTGAATAGATCGGTCGTTATATTCGAGGATTTCGCGCGGGCTGCGACGGGTGCGTTCGATTTACGAATCGCGGCTTGTTCGACGATTGTGCAGGACGATCGGAATTCTCACGTTCGAGGATATTCGAGCTTTCGGGACTGTCGACGCGCATAGTCGCGCGGACCATTTCGTAACGAGTTTTTTGAGATCATCTTTTTTTTTGTGTTCGATACTTCGGGATCCTGGGAGAATCGTTACTGACTCATCTTCTATCGGACTGGTGAGTGCCCCACCTTTATTTTATAGATGTAAAACATAAAGCAATTTTTTTTTTAGCACTTGAAAGAAAATACTATTGTTGTATTGTTGTATTGCCACTGCATTGGCTATTAATATTAGCAACGGATATATCGCTTTTCTTAGAAAATAACATTTAATCTACAAGAGTTAAGAAATAAATAAAAAAATTTGGGGATATGCGTTTGCCTAAAAATTCGGATGTTTTCCGATTCGATGCGATATAATTTCTCCCGTTAATGTACCATATCGCGTACGGCGGTACGCGACCACTATCACTTTACGCCTCTTTTCGCTCGTTATATTATTGGCTGGTTGCTTAACGAGAAGGCTGGCTCGAAAGTCGATGTGGGAATGAGTCCCAGAGCCGAGTGAATGTGCGGACGTGTCAGCCAATCGTCGGGACTCGCAGTTACCGTACGAGCGACCGGGCCCCAATCGGGCCCGATCAACGTACCGATCCTAAGACCGATATCCTATCGAAATATTTTGATACTATGTATAATGTCCTAGGAAATTTCTGTGGTTCTCAGGGTCACTGCGGATTTTCGTGCGTTTAATCAAAATTTCAATTCGGTAATTGTTAAGAAAATAAAAAAGAAAAATTCTATAAAATTATTAAACGGCCCTTCGTCCGTTTAATCATGTTCGAACCAGAATTTTTCACAATTCGTTCTCGTAAATTCCCGTGAAAAACAATTTTACGATCAAACGTGAAAAAAAAATAAAAAAAACGAGGTCAGTTGCTACTTATGCGCTATCCAAGGCCCCACACGTGTACCAGACAGTAGTAAAGAGGCATCCGATATTGATTATGCAGTCGATAATAGTTCCCGCGAGTGTGAGTCGTAATTACCTGTAAACTTCGACCCGAGTTCCGAGGCGTCCGGGAGTTCGCAAAGGTACACGCGGGGGCTGCGTGTGTACACGCGATTCGTATTTCGAGCGAATCCCTGTTTTACCAACTCGCACCGAGAGCTTTCCGCACGTCGTGTATAGCGAGATCCGGTCGTTGTAATTCTCGGTCGGTGGACGGAGCTCGAAATAATAAATTGGCGACCGAGCGAAATGAATGAGAGTAAATGGAAAAATAAGAAAAAATAAAAATCGGCGGGAACGACGAGAGCAGAGCGAAGAAGAAGAGGAAGAGGAAGAGGAAGAAGTAGAAAACGAAAAAAGGAGGAGGGCAAAGAAAGGAAGAAAAGGTACGACGCTCGCTCGCTCGCTCGGTGCTCCGCGACTGTACACAGATGAGAGAGGCTTAAACTCGCGATCATAAATCGCGGTCTCACCGTTTCCACGGGTCACGCCCCGTTAACGCGCGGGTTAACCCGCGAGTCCGCCCATTTTCGGCTCGGATATACACACCGTATATAAAACTGTAATCCACGTTATATATATATAGGTACGATGTATATTGAGTATTATAAACGCGGTTACGTTTTTTGCTGTTGTTTTTTTTCTTACCTCCGTTGGGATTCGAGACGGAGGAGCCCTAGCACGCCGCTGCGATTCGAGATCTCAAGGGGGGGTTAAACAAACAGCGAAAACGCGTACCTCGACTCTCTCACCTCTATCGACGGATAATGGCTATAATTTTGGACGGGGCTCGTGCACTCTCGATCTCTCGAACGTCTCTACCGTTTCTAAGTATTTCGACGTTAGTCTCTGAAAGCAAAAGAATAAAAAAACAAAAACAACAAAAAATCTACAAAGGCAAAGCTTCGCGGGAGGAAGCGCCGGAATGGTTGATAACTTCATAAAAATATTCTTCCTATGGATTTATGCCCGTGGCTAAGTTTCATTGGTATACAGATTATACACTACGACCTCGATTTTTGCGTCCTCGCTTTCCTCAACAGTTTTCCCCACGGAGCGAATATCGGTTGGCGCGGTCCGTGGAGGGGGAAGCTACGGACCATGCTCGACAGTTACTATGGGCGGGGCATACGCGACCTCTATTTTATTAAGAGTGATGCGGAGCCGGTCCCGCCGCTGTGAACGAAATCGAGATCCTAGTGTACACAGACCGAAGATCGCTGCGCGAATCGTCACAGACGCAGATCGAAACGATCGAACCTTGGAATATTTATCAGGATGGATAATATTTACCATCCTGCGTGTCATTCAGTAATATCATCCATCGACTGTTGTGTTTCATCACGTGTATTACGTTTCACGAATGTGAGTTTTTTTTTTACGATATAACTATAGACAGTTCTTTGAGACGAGACTGTACTCGGCCGATCCAAGAAACAGGCTCGGTTACGAATGTTTATAAATCAATGTTCATTCCGGAGGTAAATTTTATACATTTTTTTGCAGCTCTAATACATGAACGCAGAGAAACGAAACTATTTCGTGATGGACATATGAATAACACGAAGGTCGAGTAAAAATTTTACAGAAATAATATGCCGTTAATGTTCGAACGTAAGATTTTTTGCTCCGATATAGTATCAAAGCCGATTTGGTGGCCTCGCTTGATATCATAACAAGATTTGTTTAGTTGACTGTCCGCGGCCCTAAAACATTATATGGCGATATATCTACAGCGGAAGACGGGATGCTGTCGCGGGTAGAGCTGGTTCGTCGCTCGTGTGCATTCAGTGGGTATATCTGTAGCGCCGAGGGTAGCTGGTGAATGAAGCTAAACACACGCACTTCTACTCAATGGAGCGAGAGGGGTGCACTGAACCGACGCGTGGCCAACGTACAGTGTACTTTTACACGCGTGCGTGTTTATACGCATACCCCCTCCCCCCCTGATCTTAAAGAAAACCGACGATCTGACACACGACAGACATTTTCGGAAGTATCGTACGCCCCTAGCACATTAGAAACGCTTGCAACATTGCCTCGCACGTATCTTACTCACGCTTGTTGTGGTATTTTTTTTCTCCGTTTATACGAAACGCGCCGTGCGAGATAAAAATAAAAGCAACTTCCGGGTTGCGTATCATGATAGGTTATGTTGATCTTTAATCGTTGGAGTTTAAAAATCATAAGAGCAAATTAATTATATGCAGAAGTAAAAAAGAAGTAAAAAACGCCGCTTTATCCAGAGTTTTATCCAGAGTTTTATCCAGAGTTTTATCCAGAGTTTTGGTATGGTTTTTTTTCACACTCAAATATCACTTTGCATTGTCGATTCGCCGACGATCGCCTGGCGACGGTGTCGCCAACGCCGCCGGTAAAATGAAATCGAATCGGTCATCGATTCGCCGAGGCGACGGTGCGGCCGTCTATATTTAACCCCGTCGACAAATGAAGTCGAATCAAGCCGGCTTATCTTGGTCTATCTCGCACATGCGAAACTTAATCGATGCTCGCAAACGTCGGTTCGCGGACGGTATCGTGATTAATTTCCAACTGGAGGGAGTGTACATCGTTGCGGGACTGTATTTTGAACTCAACGATCACGATCGCGGGGTCTCGCACGGTCATGATTTCCATTGAAATGCAATGATTTATAAATACAACGCGCCTCGAAGACGAAAGTGATACCAACGACATTTCACATTGCGTACGATCGGCTATGCGACCCGGAGTGATCGTCGATTCCTCGGATCGACTATCTATGCGATGATCTAATCTATATGAGTCAGGTACACAATCGTATGGAATGGATGGTGCGCATACTATTCGCGCATGCGCCCTGCGCGATAAACCAATGTTAATGAATTCCTCGGGTCACAGGCGTGTCATATCAGTCCGTTCGAATTTTCTTCAGCCGCTGTCACAATGTTTGATTTGTCATTGATTCGACGATGTGTAATCACGTTAACGGCGGTCACAAAACACCCGAAAAAAAAGTCAATTGTAACTTTGATTAACTGTTTCCTCGATATTGTAATTGAGACTGATTGCCGGTGAATGCTTCATCGAAACCTGCTGAAGTTTGCTCAATTAGTCTTTATCTCTGACATGGAATTTCTTATTAATGGTTCGTTACCGCCTTTTTTCTTTTAATCAGCTATGTATCCAGCTGAGGGCTGGGAATCTACGCGGCATAATTTTACGACAGCGTAATTCAAAATTCTGGCGTGATACGTGGATCACAATCGTCTTCCACGAAATCCCGTAAAATTGCTGTGGAAATCGTTTGTAATTTTATCTCATTAATTTATCGAGCAAAAAGTGTAGTGTTGGGCCTGCGTCACTAGCTCATGGATAACGCTAACTAGGATAAACAAAACTGCTGAGCCATTTCTCTACTGGAATATAACAGCGTCGTACATCTCGAAAACGTCTTCGTTGTTGACTTTCGTTCAAAAATATCCCATTGGCTTGGTTTTCGTCTGGGCAAGTGCAATGACTCTTCGCGGCTGGCAATTAGACGTGATTTCTTTACGGTGACAAAAAAAAAGAGTCGTTTCTCAGCTGTTTTTTTGAAGAGAGGACTTTGATGAGAAAAAGTGTTGGTCGGATACGATGGTACGAAATTTCGCCGTAGTCATTGCTAAAGCAAATAGTTTATTCGGCAATTTATATTTTTTCGTTCGGTGTGTAGTTGAACGCATCTGCGCAGCCGCATGGACGCACGTGGGCTCATGCGCACACGCGCACGCGCACGCACACGCGAAGGCACAGGCACAGGCACACGCACACGCTCCACAACCTGGTCTGGCGCGGTGTAACTCTTATCTGGAGAATGTTCGATAAAGAAGAGGCAGACAGTGTTTCTCGGCATTCCCCTGCTGCACTCTCGCCTTCGTCTCTCGCTTTTTTTTCAACTCTCTCCCCGTAAGAAGATGGTTCTGTCATATGAAATTGGCTGGTCTCTAATATAACACAAGTATCGCGTCGGTGAACATATTACAAACGCGAATTCCTCTGTACAACATCAAATCTATAATTTCATAAGACCTCGGGTGTAGAAGCATCGTACAGGTCCGAATCGTAAAAAAAATTAATTTGTTTAAGAAATTTGTATTTATTTTAAAAAAGAAAAAAAACAATTCGTCCAAAAATTGCAAGGCAAAAAATGGACTGAACGGAGTGAACGGTACCGGGGATCATCGGAAATTTAATTGACGGGACAAGCGTCGTTTGTCGCGATTGTCCGTCCGGCGAATTCTCGGGTCGGTATAATCGTCGGGCCGCTTATCAACCGAGAGCGAGAATCTTAAGCAGACGTTTGCCGCATCATGCGATGATCGTAAGAAACGTTACCGGGAACCTGTACGCGTACAGACGTCGACCGGTAAATTCGTATTTTAATTTTTGGTAATCCGAGCGATTGGTCACATCGGTAACTCGCGCTGACGGGAAAAGGATCTCGCGATAATTGTGGACGTCGCACGCTCTCGGACTGGTTCGCTCGACAGACGCGTCTCGTCCGTATACCGAGAACCACTCTTTGTTGTCAACGTCGCGTCTCGACTCTCGGAGAATAATTGACAAGAGCCGGATACGTAAAACTACAAAAATCATAACTACAAATAAATTATTTGAAATACGAAATAAAAAAAAATATATATATAATTAAACACGCCGTGTCATAAAATTTTGAAAGCGTAAATGTAAATCGTTGCAACTGTATAGTTGCAACGGAACTGATAAGGAACAAAAAATGATGTTGTTTCTTCTTTTTTAATATTTTTACAATTAATTATAAAATTATAAAAGTACGTCGTTTCGAATACTTTGCGCGCGACGAAGTACGCTTCATGTTCCTCCTTATACTTTCGAAAAAATTAAAAAAATTCTTAAACAAATATGATACAAGAAAAAAATCATAAATTTTGTTTTTTTTTTTTTTGGTTTTTAAGGATCTCGCGAGTTTCGTCGAGAGGAATTTGATTATTTTGGGGTGAATTATGCCGGGACGACTCGCTGGCTCCGGTAGCGACGCTTCCACTGTAACGCCGGTTCCACATGCCATCCGTTATTTTTCTCCGGCGATCTTTATATTTATTCTCATTTCTCTCCCCCGCGCCTCCCGATACTCCGGTCGCTCGTTATAATCCTTCACACTCGCCAAAAATACACTGTACACTATATACAGTCGGCGTGTCTTATTCCCACCGTCTCCTCGTTCGAGTGTTCCCCGATACGACGTTCCACCGCGCTTTCCGCCACTACCGAGAAAACATAATTAAGAGAAATCCGAGGGAAATCGCGCGTAACAGAGATAATTAGCCTGGTACTCGGTCACGTTAATTGGGATGTTCTGTGTCGCGCGTAAGCGCGCGCATGCGCACTTGCGGCTGTTCCTCTTTACTCGCGTGTCTCGGGCCATTCAAACGCGACACAGGGGAGAATCGGCTAATGGGGATCACCTAAGGGAAATTTCAAATATTTAAGTGAAAAAACGAAAGCTTGCCCCAATAAGCCAAACTTCAAAGGCAAGACTTTGAGCAAAGTAAGCGGCTTGTCTTTTTTTTCATTCGCGTTAAATAAGCATCGTGATTGCCATCATTGCCCGCACTATTGGGTCAATCGGGTTAACCTTATTTATGGTAATCGAAACCATAAAAAAGATTAGCGTGCGAGCGACACGAAGTTTTCGTTAAGTCCATAAGCATAAAATCAATACATCGCATGAAAAAAACGTCTATGAGAAAATACATTTTTTAATATATTAAATAGGTTCTCAGAAAACAACTCATGTCTAAAGCCCTCAAAAAATAACAACAATTCGCAGAATGACACCGAGTATATTATACGTAACACAAGATAATGTCGCGCACAGTGCTCCTAAACTCCCCGATCGAAACGTTTGAAATATATTTATGGCATACACTTTTTTCCCATTCGGGTATTAACGTTCGCGGCGAATTCGGGTCCGTAATTCCAGCGTTTCGTCGGTGAAATTAAACACGTGAACCGCATTTGCATCGAGGAATGTAAATCGTGTCTTTTACGTTCCGATCGTTCGCTTTCTTTGGCGATTAATTCGAACACAAGGCAACGACGAATTTATTCCGAATTAAGTTTTCTAATTTCATCGGCTCGCTCGGCGCGGTCAGATCGTAACTACGAATCCGAAGCTGCGCATACTTTTACCCGCAGTCTAATCGGTGAAAGTTCTCGCTCAAGTAGCCGGTGAGTGTGATCGGTAGATGTCACACAGTCGTGAGGATTCGAAGCGTGAATTTTTTTTATCCCGATACTAAACAAGACTATCCGGTATTTGCATCGATCATGTCAATCTTGCCATACCCCGAAAGTGTAGACCAAAAAACATTACCCGAATTTATCGTTTATCGGGAGTTTGCGTTAACGCTTTAAACGCAACATTTGGTTCCAACATCAACCTTTTTTTTAATTACGGTTAAATATTTGATTCATCTGATTATTTTGATTAATTTGGTATATATCTTTTATCAATGCTATTGCAATTATTTTCTCACGCAAAAAAAATCGTCAGAGGGAAATTCTCCGGGTATGGGAAACGTTAGAACTTAGGCACGGTTCCTTTGGTCCCTATGGGGAGCATGACAAATTAGCGATTTTGGGCCGACTATGTTCCCTTGACGTGGATATCCTGCTGTATCGTTCCCCGTGAATTCTGAATACCGGCGGAGTACTGTACGCATGTGGCGCATGAAAATTCGCTCTCGAAGCTCTTGGTGAGTATTGCGTGCACGTCCGCGTGCCCTGCGTTCGTTGTGTACACTTTCACTTTGAATGCTCCGTATGTGTACAACGTGATCCTGCGTCTGTTATGTATGTTTGTGTGGGCCCTCGAGGAACGCACGGAAATACATGTATGCGCGCCAGGAATTTTCTCCCGAGATTCGTTTGTTCGTGTAGCGAATTCGTATTACATGACGACGTCGCGATTCTGCGGCTCCGAAGTAAATCAATGACGATTACCAATTTTGTCTTCCTATTATATAGTGAACAATAATGAATTAATTTTGGAGCGTTAGACTGGAACGTGCTCGGGCCTGGCCGGCCCTCTCCGATCCGTACTAAGTTTCCAACTACCAAGAAATCGGGAGGAGATTAAATTTTGTTGTATTTGCATTCGGCCCGAAGAATGTAAAAAGGGTTTGCATAATCGATTAGTTGCCGCACTTATTCGTACGTGGAATTTGCATATTATATCCCCACCCTGACCAGGGGCTTAATATTTATTCAGGTTTTATCTAATTAAAATTGTCATTGGGACGTTTGTTTGTTTCTTTTTAAAGAAAACAGCACCATGAAGTGATCCAGAGTCGGACGGCTCTTGGAAAGCAAATTATTCAATCGATTGCATTATCTCGATCGAAGATACACCGAAGCTTGTTCTCCTCTTTGGACTCTCCTGTACACCGCTCGCATTTTCGCGATCACTCCGCCGATTAACGAAGCTAATTGCCTCCACGGCTGTGTAACGCTTCAGTTTCGCCCCGCCGATCTTGATACCCATCGGAATAATTATCCGTCCTTCGAATATCGGGAATTAATGATTCCAGCATCGGGGGACCTCACCCGCTCGCACCCTCATGGAAATTGTCGTGCTCGTCGAGGAAGAAAGCCGGCTCGTGCGACGAGTACGAGTAGCGAAACAATCACGGAAAATAATGTCCATCACATACATTATTTCGTTAGGATTTCGTTAGGACTACGATTCGTTACGCTACCGAATGAGAGTAAAACCGGATTTTTTTTGTCTTTCTATATAAAGACAATAAATAAATGAATAAAATAATTAAAACCCAAATAGAGACAAGAAAAATAAAAAAAAAAGTGAGGAACTAATTAATATTCTCACCGTAGCGAGCCACAAGAAAAAAGTCCGCGGTTCTAATTGAACGACGATTAACGTCATCGGTAGTGGCCCAAGTTTCTCGGAGTCCTTAAGCAGGCCTGCCTTGTTGTCCAGTGAGCACACCTTCCATCCTCCCGGAGGTTCCAGTCTCGAGGAGGTAAAGTGATTATTATAAAGACGTTCGCGGCGAGTTTACGAGTCTACGGGGGCTCCGAGTTGCCTTACAAGGAAGTAAAGCGGAAAGCCGCGGGAGTTTAAAGCGTCCTGAGCGGCTCTCGGGTACTCCGCTTCGCGAGCCTCATCGGTGTCTCAGGTGCTCGAACTCGTGCTGCGTTCAAAGAGGATTCGGCCGAACACCTCAAATCCCTAGGTTGCGAAAACGGCCTCGGTTGAAAATTTCCAACACTCAAATGATAAAATATAAACTTTATACATTTCATTTCATAAAAATTAAAAGATAAACTTAAAATTTTGTAAATTAAATTTTATAAAAATGTTGATATAAAATCATTTTTTAAAAAGAGTCTACCCATCGCGTTACCTGTAGCCGAGGGACGCAAAAAAAGTCATGGATCTACAAATCGCGCGGATGCATCGTCGCGATGCGTCTCTTGCCGAAGGACGATTTAAAGGGCCCGATGTAACTCGATCCCGAAACTTTAAATGAGGCGTAACGATAAATAATAATAACAACAATAACAACCCATCGGTGTGACAGACATGAGTAAGGGGGTGCGAGTCGTGTGTCTGACAAACTGCGCTCTCGTCGGAGCGTTAATGCAGAACCGGGGCGCGTACGTACCGGAGCATCATCTTCCTCGGCGATGACGATGCCGGTATTACGGTGTTGCGGCCGAGGCTCGATGCCCGCCAGCAGAACGTGCTACGTATACGATGTCGAGGCGGGTGCTCGTTCCTCGGTGGAAAATTTACGCCAGTGAGTCTGCCGGGAATTACGGTTTCGTTGTGGACGCGCAGCCACCGAGATGCTCGCGCGTATAGGTCCAAGCTGGCGAATAGGTGTAACGAAAACCACGGTGGTTACGAGACGGCGGTCTCGGCCGTCAATCGGCTGGGGTACGAAAAAAAAAATACTAAAAAATTGCGTTCACCCGCCCCCATATACTTGAGCATGTATTTATGGATTGCACCAAGAGACGCGCGGTGGTCCCTCGTGTTGCGTCCGAGACTCATTTTGTGTCACTCCCACGCCCGGCATCGGTAAATAAGTAGATATTTGTAACGAATACCGCGCCACAGTGGGCAGACCGTTACCGATAAATTTTTCAAGGCGAGATTCGCCGTCTCGTTCAGTGACTTCGATCCCTGTTGAACATCTTGCACGGAACATTTTTTCATGCCTCGAGTTTCGTCTGTCTCACCTCGTTAAAAGCCGCGTACGATATTCCACCGCTGCGATTAAATATTAGCAGTCGATAATGTTTGTACGACCCGGGTTAGCGTCACACAGGGCCCGTGTTGGCACAGCGTCGGCCAGTGTTCGGCCAACGTCGGGCTAGCAATGGTCCTCTGGCCATACACGGTCAGCTCTTTCCATACAGATTGGTGTTTTTTTACTACAGGGTAATCAACGATCTCTGGGAAAAAATCACCTTCCGCTCGACGCTTCAACCAGAGGGTGGCAAAACGGACAACTTTTTGTAAAATGAGAGGTCCCATTTGATTCCCGTAAAGAAATTCTCTGATTCGAGAGATTGACTCCGGATAGGGTCCGAAAAAGGCCCGATGAAGCTTGACCAAAATTTCCACCGAGACAGCGGAGAGAGGGGAGTTCTTTCCCAAACTTTGCATAGCGAAGGATTGCAATCTTGCTTACAATTCGTTCCTGCGTTCCCGCAAAGTAGTTCCCCTTCCCACCGTTGTTTCTCGACGTTCCATCGTCTCGCTCCTTTCGGCGCACTGGATCGCGGACCACCTACGCAATCTCGGGCGATTAGCATTCCGCAATAAGTCAGAGAGAAAGTAAGGGAGGGCGAGATAGAAAGGGGAGCCCTTTCTGGACGTCGTATCAGCCGCGACGACCGTTATGCCGAACCCCGCCCCGCTTACCGCTCAGAGCTATGTGTGTTCCAGCATTATCGGCTCATTTGATTCACACTACTATGCGCCTCCGTAATTTGGGCCCTTCACGCCGAGAGTAATGGTGAAATCGTCGGAACGCCACCCCGAGGCGTTCAGTTGAAATGCCGGTGTATACCTTACGGCGTCTAATCGCGAGGGAATGAAGAAAAATGAAAAAGAATCGGAATCGGTGTCTAGACTTTGGGTGAGCCTCTGGTGAACATCCGCTGCACCTGCTGGACGCTTCGTGGACTTCATGTTCGTCATTTATGTGAATTAAGATGATGCTGGATGGGCTCGGGACAAAACGGTCATGGACGCGGTCTAAAACGTATTTGTTAAGGTGATGAAAATGTACGTCGCTTGTAAAAGGTGTTAATTCGATGCTCTCGGAAGTACCGGTCGTGCAAATGGACGGTCGTTTGTAATACGTGAACAGGTTAAACTAAAACAAGCAGTTCCCATCTCCCGGGCATTAGCTCGGAACCGAACCACGGTCCAAAAAGACACCAAAGGGTCTTTGTAGTTTCACAGTCTTTCACGCTCACGGAACTTTTATCGGTGTCGTATAAATCGTAGATATTACAATAAAAACAGGCGTGACGGTAGAGTGTTACTTATCTCGCTGGTAAATGGGTAGATGGCAGACGGGTTGGATTTCATTGCAAATGCCCAGCCGCGATGTACATTAGGAACAGGGCAATAATTGTAAGTTTCTATCTCTCAGCGCTCGTTCTCGCATTTCTGACCGGAAGTGAACTTCCGGTTATAAACGGTTCACCCTTTATAAGTCACACCTCTATCCCCACTCTTAGGCGCTACCGTAGAAAAGCGTGGCCCCCACTCCGGGGCCACACATTAATATAAAAATATTAATTACAGATTTTGTTACCGACCGCCTTATCACGCGTCGCGCTTAATCAGACATCAGACAAAAGTGGAATTCCTCGATATTTCAGACCGTTTTAGGTCATCACCCGAAACTCTTGATTCTTCTTCGGACAAACAGCTTCCTACGTGAAGGAGCGAAATGGCGATTTGCGGTTTTTTATAGTAGCGCTAAAGACCATAGACACTCGAACCATTCGAAAAATGATTCAACGCCGGTTCTTGTCCCGGATACATTGGACATGTGGTTTTCGGACGAAACAAATGTGCTCTCTGGAAATGGGGTGGGCTACGTGAACGGAAGTTAACACGATGGATCGGCACGACTAAAAGGATGATCGTAACTCATACAGTTTCTTACGAAATTTGTCAAGAAGAAAGTGAAACATCGTTCCTCATTTTTCTCAAACGACCCATGTCTTTTTCTATGTTTTTTTTTTGCTAAAATACAACACCAAACGTACAATTTTCCGGGTATTTCGACGTTTCTAACGGGTCTCTCGACAGGAGCGGCCCTTTTGGGGATCCGCGGTCTCCGATGCCACGGAAGCCTACCGGACGGACCATGCCGTCGGGGTTTTTCCCAATTTTCCGAGAAATGACCGGGAGAAATGCCAGTATACCTAGGAACGCGGTATCGACGCGTTCGGCAAAAGAAAATTTCTCTCCATATCGCTAGACCGAAAGTTTCCCATCGTAGTCCCCAAAAAATTACCATTTTCCATTGTTTCACCCTTTTTCATTTACTTAAAAAAAAAATTATGGTGTGTTTGTGTGCGTGTTTTTTTTCTTAATAATACTAAAAATAATGCATAAGTGTTAAAAATGTTCGAATCGCCGATAACCGGAAGTCGACAACAACCGCGGTCGTGCAACTCGGTGCCTGCAAGTCGGTATCCTCGCCCGTGACATCGTTCGGGCCTGAAATCATTATCGCGAGCAGGAATTTCCAACGGACATTGAGGGAGTGAGTCAACAGTTCGAATATCACGGGAGTGGATAATCGTGTTTGTTTTTAATGCAGCGTTAATTAACGAGGGCGGGAGGTGCGAGGCGTGGATAACAAATTGATCGGTCGGGCGATCGTGCCGATCGGGTTGAAAATTGTGGGTAAGAAGTTTCTCACTGTGTACACAATAAATGCGTAACTGTTAAAGGTTTATCGTACGTTTACTTACTTACAATCACCATTCCCGTTATTTATCGGCGGGTAATGTAAATGTTGGTGGCGGTGATCCGTCGTACATGAGTTATAAGCCGAGTATTTAATCATTGGTAAACACACGGGGCGTGGGAGAGGGAGAAGCAGGACGGCGCATTCGGCCGGGCGAGCTGGATCAACAGAAAAGTGGACATGTTTATGACCGTCTCGATCATAACTCACAAAGTTCTATTCATTGATCGGGCGACGGGACAAGGCGCCGCGCGGCCTCGTCTCTCTCTCTCACTCTGTGTCCACGGCTAATTGTAATCTATATGTGATTGCGTTTCGAGACCTCCCTACGTTGGTCCGATACACTCACTGCGCAGAAGTACGTAGGTTTGCGAGTCTTGCTCATGCTCGAAGGGGAAAGATGGCGGACAATGTGACAAAGCGCGCGACATCGTGGAGCCTGTTGCATCGAGACAACGAAACTATTTATTTTGCAAATTAATAACGCGACAATGCCCGTCACGCTGGGATTTATTTACGGTAAATTATGACGGCGTTATAATTTTTACAACTTGTTTAAAAAACTTGAGTTATTGTACCGAAGATCGAGTAATTTTCCACTCAATATTTGTATCTCTCGGAGAAGTAACCTTTCCGTACCCGCTGGGACACGAGCCGGAGAAGTTGGTGCGATGAGTAAAGGCTTGTGAAATTATGAAACGGAGGATAATCTAAAAATTATTACAATCCCCGACGGTAAAAAAAAAAATATATATGAAGTCGACGACGAAGGAGACGGGTGAGGCCGCCGGTTTCCTTTGCACGTTAAATACCTGGAGGATTAGAGTGTAGCTATATCACAGCCTCAACAGCAACGCGTTTCCGATCTCAGTGGCTCACTCGTAAAGCTGCTGGTGATTTTAATCTCTGAGTACCCACGGAAGGGACACACCGCGCTCGCTCGCTTCTCCCGAAAGTGTTAACAAATCCCTGTCTTTGTCATGGAGATTAACGCCGAACCATACAGCACATACCGAAATAATGTTACACCACTTTAGTTCGCGAAAATATCATAGAATTCCACGCGAAATTATTTATTTACTTATGTGTACGGGAAAAACTCTTTTATAACACCAAAGTCAACATGCTAATAAATTTAACATGTGTCATATAGAAATATTCTTAAAAAGTGTTTATAGTATTTGAGAAAACTCCGTGTTCCCGCAAGAAAAAAATTATATATATATTCGAGAACCTTTTTGCAAATTTCGTCCGACGATTGCAATTTTTCGCGCACAGAAATGGTTATTTTACTTTCTTTTCTACGGAATTTGTTGCCATTATTTCTTTGGTTAAAATTTGTTTTCCTGTACAGTACAATATGCACGGTGAATTCCTAAGCAAAAATCCCGAGGGGTGTTGCTCTATTCACGAAGGAGCGAGGCTGTCGTGACGCTGATTTACACATCGGCTTTGAGACATTACCTTAATTACACAGCGATCGTTTCCACCTGCGTGCCTCGATTATTTATATCCGCGGACAGTGATTTACCGCTCGCAGCCGCCGACTTTTTACGCGTTAATGCAAACAAGCTTCTCACTGTACTGGCACGGTGGTCGGAGAGTGCATTGGCACGTTGCAGTTGCATAGGTGCATTCGTCCAGTCGGATAGAGGGCTCCCGCTGTTACTTCTCCCATTGAGCATACCGCAGGTGTAACATCATTTGCGATTACTTAACGAGCGCGACATCCGCTCGTAACCGCAACACGCCCGTTTGTAATTACAATTTGTCTTTATCAATTTGCGTGCCGCGCGACGAACGAGCGTTACGACTTTGTAATTCACTTCCCTGTGTGTATTTTATTTGCTTGAATTACACGCCAACACCGGACAACGCACTTTCAGATGCCTTTTACGGTATAAAATAATAATAATAATAATAATAAAAAAATTGCAACCACACAGAGTTACCCTATTCTCCCCTGCTACATTTCACTTCGAAAAGAACTTTTCGGATCCGTCAGTGAGAGAAAGATAACATAAAGTTGGGCAATGTCGAAAGCGTAAAGGACTCCGGTCACGTCGCGGCACCCGAAAGATTACTAATTGAACGAATCAATCGCTTCGTCACGTTATCGAGTCATCGGTCGGGGCACCGAAACCTTTTAGGCCGCTCGATGGTGTCGGGTATCTCGATTTACGAGCCATTTTGCCAGATAAGAGTGGCGGCGGCTGGAGCTGGACTCCGGTGCTATGAGACGGTCGCGCGTCGTGCCTTCGCGCATACCCGCGCCATGCCTATCGTGTTACAGTCGTTGCGTTGCTCTTGCTATGACTGGAACCGCGGGTCGCCTTTCCGGGTATTTCCGGAGATAACGCCCGTTGCAGCCGAGTTTGTTCGAGAGCGCAATTACAGATTAGACTTGCATCGATCACGGAATTCCGAGGTAATCCGTGTATACGTATATCGTAAATTGTCGTTCGGCTTATCGGCTCGGTGCGCCGCCACCTTCTTCCCCATCTTTATTTTTAGCTGTTTTTAATTACACGTCTCAGACACGATACCGTGAGTGATGATAAAAAAAATTAGAATATTATTATTTTTGTCAGTATTTTTTTATCAGGCAATTATAATTATTATACAGTAATAAATAATAATAATTGTAATAATAATATTTAAGGATGTGCAGGAGAATGTGCGGGATCGAGCACGCTCGAGCAACGCATCCATGGCAGTGTGCTCAAGCCACAGAACGAGCGAACATACGGCTTGTGAAAATTGAAATTTTCATATCGCTTCCTCATAAAAGTTGGAAACTGAAATTTTCATATCGCTTCCTCGTAAAACTTGCAAATTGAAGTCCTTTTTTTGAATACTTTCATTACAATATTCGTATAATGGAGAATTTGTTACCTCAATGTCGTTTCACTTGCTATCTATCCATCTGCGCCATCGACGGTGCTTGTACGCACGAGATGTTAGTGTCACGCTAACGGATGTATCCTCGCTCTGAATAGAGTTTTCCACACCTCGAGTTTTCATCTCGGCGGATGAAACGTTATGAATCCGTCGGAGGAAAATTTAAAGCTCCGGCTTTTGTTTATATAGCCCATCGTTGGAGCGGAGAATACATGCCAGAGCACTGGATGGCATACGGCACATAGCAGTCCCACATTATTTATCAACCGAGGTTTATCTTGGCCGTGATTGGCGCATCCGGTAGTTTACGAAGTGGTGTGCATCACCGGCGGGTACACCGCGATGTATCTTTCCGCAACAGCGGGACTCGGAGTGCCCCCTTTTCAAAACTACTGTCCCACAGAAGACAGTCGAGGTATTTACATACAGAGAGCTTGCCATGCGGATAGGAAAACGGCAGTGAGACAATCCGCGAAATCCATTGCAATGGAGATAACCCATCGCTCCGAAATTCGGAGGCTGTCGTCGACTTTCGTCGAATGACTGACGTTGGAGTTGAAATATTCTCCCACATCGTCCCCTACTGACGTTCGAACCGTCAAATTTGTAACCACTCTTTGCGGTAAACAGAACAATGACACATTTCCGTGCAGTCACCATATAGAATGATAGGGACAGTCATCCGAAGTCTCGTTTCAAAATGTCCTTCGGAAACGAACGCACGTTACAACTATCGTGCATTCTGTAGACAATGCACATTAGGACAATTATCGGACGGTTCTTTTAGTACAAGGATGGTGGAAGAGTTGGCTGTGAGAAAGTGCTGAGCGCCCTGGACGTCTTCGTCGAAGGTAATAGTTTTCATGCCAGGGATCCGACAGAAAACATGGGTGTCCGTAGGCAGTCGTTGAATGGTGTGCCTCCGTCGGGGTTTGTACAATCAATTATGAAGAGCGTCTGGTGAATCCAGCTGGAGATGTTGGACGCACGCACGCAGGCACGCACGCACGCACGCACGCAAGTACGCAAGCACGCACGCACGCACGCACGCACGCCCGCACGCACTCACGCACGCACGCACGCACGCACGCACGCACGCATGCACGCAAGTACGCAAGCACGCACGCACGCACGCACGCCCGCACGCACGCACGCACGCACGCACGCACGCACGCACGCACGCACGCACGCACGCACGCACGCACGCACGCACGCGTATCTGACACAGGTAGTCGAGCCGTCGGAGCGGACCGAACCGGGCAGGAGGAAAAGTAACGATCGCACATAACACAAATCCTTTTACTCTGCGTTACGCAGATATGATACATTTTATTTGTCAGGTATCCCCCTTAAACCGGATAATATTGAGAGTAAATCGATTCGCTATTCATAGTATCCGAAATATATTAGCGTCATTACGTTCCTGCCATTAGCGTGCTGACTCCAGCGACAGGAATACCGGTAGTCGCTTAGGCGCGCTCCACAGGTATACTGTTCGAGTCGAACGTACAGTAGGACTCCACTTTTGTTAACTCGATCGGGTACTTTCGCTGTTCTTAATTTCCCCGACGGCCGCCCCACGCTCGATCAGCTGCCGAGAATCGGGCTCGGTCGGTAACGAAAACTGTAATTTATGTAATTCTTTTCACGGGTGCCAACTCCCGGTTACAAGCAAATTCACGCATGAAGCGGATATCGATCACGGTTCATTCGAAAATTTGCTCTTGAACGCGAGTGGACAGCACGAGTCGAAGAAAATAAGTTACAGCTACTGTAACCTACCGCGGTATTTACAACTTCGCGGTACTTTAATTACAGTTTATGTTACCGACCGCGAGAAGAGAGTACCCACTGTACGTTGAAGCGAACGACGTATCCCAGAGCCTGGTTTCTCGATATTTATTCCCTCGTCGATATGTTCGCCAAGCTCGTTCTCCGGTGGGGGAAGCGGAATTCTACGCGGCTCATCGATTGTAATAAGCGAGAAAATCAAGCGTTCATGCTGAACGCTTCTTCGCGGGTTTGCAATTCAGCCCCGCACAAAGTACTACCGTCGCGATATGATCTTCCGGCTAGCGGCATATTAAACAGCCGGTAGTTAGCGCTCGCGGCTTCTCCCGGGCGACGTTCCTCCGAACCAGAAAGCTCCGAGAGCTCGTGGCTTGGTCGTGGATGCGGCCCGTTTCGATTGCGATCAGGAACAACCAGCTAGTCATCGATATCGAACGGTATACGTCCTCCTCGCTGCCTGTGATCATTTTACTTCGGGCTGGGGGTTGGCCTACGCTGCCATGCTTCATGTACATGTGTATCTATCACTTTACATCGTCACCTCGGGATAATCGGCGAGTTGTATCCCGACATGGATACATCCACTCTGTGGGCGGTGGTTTTTTAAATTTATTTTTCTCTTTTCGCCCGAGGCAAGGATTTAGTCTTTGCTGTATAATTATAATGGATGCTGGAGCGGTGCTTCGCCAAAGAAATTAACCCTTTGACCAGAATCGAAAACCCGTCGATAAAGAGAGCAAATATGATATCCTCCACAGTGACAATGCTGGAACAGTTTTTTTTTATAAACGCGTTCCGATGCGTCTAAGAGCATTGGAAAAAAACGACTGAAGGTCGTTTAGTTCCGCTCCGATGTACGATAAAATGAGAAATTATATTATAACTTTTCTTTTGACCGTACACGATGGTAAGCGTGAAAGAAGTTGATTGGTTTTCGATACCGACCACGTTTCGCTTAGTCCTATAATGTATCGATAATGTCTTCGCTCGCAAAGAAAAAGACGAAGAAGAAGTGGCAGAAGTAGCAATGGTAATAATGCCATGTTGAGTCGGAGAAGTGTCGAGGGCTTTATAGGTCGTTTATTTCCGCTCCGTCGGCCATCTCCGAGCCCTGTCACAGAGTGCTAAAGCGGATAGCACGATATGTGTATGGACTCTCGAGGAGTACCCATGTGTTTGGAACAGTCAGCCATGCAACACAGTGGCAGCTTCGGTGGAACATCCTCCGAGACTGTTGAGATCCCACATGATCGTAAATCACTTAGGCAAGAGGCGGACTGATTACAAAAGCTTGTAAGAAGCCCCCGCCGCTCGGACAATCCGTCGGTCACTTGAGGGTGCTCGTACCGCTGGCACGTACGTAAAATCTTTTATGGAACGGGCAGAGCGTGACAATTTGGTCATATCTTCCTGCCGCTGGAGGCCGCGCCCGCGTCGCGGCACTCGCACGCGAGGCAACGAAGGAGCTTCATCCTCAGTCCCGATTAGGTCTTCGGGCTCGGCATTAAAACACTTTCGGTGTTTTGCTCAATTTATCTTCCGACGATTCCCGAGGATGTACCGATCATCAAAGCAATTCATTTCAAGTCGCGGCGGTAAATCATGACCGTATAGGGTGACAGGGTCAATATATGGACCGCTAAAAAATTCGGCCCTGTATCTTCTACATTCGGAATAAATGTCTGAGGTAAATGACACTTCGATGGAAGGAATAGACACCCGCAACCACCATTTATTAAGACTTGTCAATTAAATGCTTGAAGGATTTTTGTAATACGAGTCACGTGGTGGTTCATTTTAGCACTCATTTTACTTAAATGTATTATTTTAATGGGCAATAAATGACTAGACTTTTGCCCGTGTGGTATTTAAAAACGTTATTTTTGAACTGAAACAATGCGTTTACCGTGCCGAAAATCCACATAAAATACGATAAAAACAACAAAAAATATTAAATAAAGTGTCCACATGTCACCGTCATAAGGTTGCTAGATCTCCTCTACGTAGATAAATACCGAACGACACGAAAGTTGAAACATTCACATCAGATTTAATAATAAGACTGGTCACAATTATCCTATGTAACGCTCAATGACAATGAGAAACAGCACGACAACGATACAAGACGAATTAATCTTTTAACGCAAGTAACTAGAGCCAGTTATTGTAGTGTATAACGCAGAAAGTAGATATTATCGTCACTGGGTGCCATGCGCGCTTATACTTCAACTGTACCATGGAAATCAGGATAATTGGATTAAAACGGTCGTTGTTTCGCGTCGCTTATAAATCAGTCCATAATCCTTAGCTTCAAGTGTTCCACTGTGCGAGAACATTAAAGTTCTCTCTTGTGTTGTAAAACTTCTCACATGTGACATCGCTCGAACCGTTCCATACATTCGATTTTATAGTTCCATGACAATTTCTTATTAACGCGATTGACATTGCGGCCTGTTGTGCACCTGCCTGTCCTATCCGTATAATTTACTGGCATCGAGCGATCAAACGTAGCCATGCGCACGAGGATCCCAAGAGCGGGTGAAAAGAATAAAAATAAAACAAGCTTCATTTTTTTATTTTTATTAAGACCATCATCTGTCAGTCGATTTAAAAAAAATGACTATACTTTCTCTCTTTGCATATTTCGAATGTGAAGAGAACGTAAAAGGCCCGGCAATCCATGCCGCACTTTGGCACCGTCGGAGCTTGCGCGGGACGTGTTTAGACTATTTAGCATTCGAGACTCGCGAATACGAGAGTAGCCGTCGCGGAATACGCGGCTCGTATGACCGCCGGCATGAACGGCTCTATCGGCTCGAATCTTGTTATGTGTGACCGGTGTTCCACGATCCCACTCTCATGTGAACTTGCGGTTCAAGCGAGTAGGCGCGCTTTAAAATTTCTTCGGTCTCTTTTCGTTCTCCGTCAACCGGTGCGTCCAGCATCGCTTCGCGAGTAACGTCGCAAGACGCTCGGAGACTGCGAAGGAGCGCAGCTCGGTTTTCGTGTGGCGTACTGTGCGCACCCAGCGGACAATGAAATATAAAAATTGATGGAATATACGGTATTTTATTTATTTTTTCATGCAGAGCGCCGATCATCCGTCATCTTTGTAATTTTCTTAATCTTTTTTAATTTAACACGACGCTCAGCAACGGACGAAATCCTTCCGGCGCGAATGGAGATAGTTTCGGATCTCGGTTCGCAGATCCATGAAGGAACCGACGGGACAATTTGCCAGATGGAAGCCGGTGGTCCTCGGTGCTCGCGTTATCTCGCACGAGTTATCGCGAGACGAGCGGGTGAGCGCATCACATCGGTCAGGAACGCCGGTGAACTCGGAACAACTCACTCAAAAGCAGTTCCTGCACGAGTGCGGCGGAGGACGGAGAAGAGGAGCCGCGAACGGCCATCAGCAGCAGCAGATCCGTCCTCCGCTGGGATCAAGAGATCAAGACCCTAAGGCTCGGGCAGCAGCTCCGCGCGGGTTCTCGTTCTCTCGATCCTCATCCTCGAGTCCCTCTCCATCCTTCCTTGCATCTCCTTGCCTCTCCGCGTTGTCCTCGCCGGTTACCTCGAGGGTTTCCGCGTGTTTGTCGGCTGTCCCACTGGATGATCCTCGACACGTCCGCTTTGACGCGATCAGTGGCTCGAATCAGGCGGCACAACGTCGACCATTGTTCCTCGCGATCGCGTGTGAATCTAAGAGAAGACGGCGAATTCCCCAAACTTTACATTCAACAACCGCGCTGCCTGACGTATCGTCCCCGCAGGTACGTAGTCTCTTGCTCGGAAGTCCCGTCAGGAAATCACGCCAGGTTCAGCTCTTTCAGTTTGCAATGGGGGAAGAACAACGGAACTGTGATACGTCTTCCCAGATGTAGGGTAAAAGTGGTGAATATGGCCCACCTGATTAACACGTAAATCAATGATATATGAATCGGGCCATATTCCCCACTTTTACCCTACCCCTAAGTTACTATCGATACGGTATAACAGTTTCTAATGCCACAGGATAAAAGTGGTGAATAGGTAGAGCCCATCCCGATTGTCGCGTAGATCGATGATCTTTATGAATCGCATCATATTCAACACTTTCGTCCTATTCCTCGGGATGCGTGTCTCCTCGTTGCCGCCGCCCCCTTCCCCCTCCCACCAAGCCGCTCGATAAGCCCCTTCGAAATCCGCATCCATCGTGTATCCATACGAACAGCGATACGCCAGACCTATCGGTCAAGTGCGTAGAATGTGCTTTGCACTCAGCGGGCACGCCGAGGCACTCGCGCACGCGCAACCATCTCGAGCAATTACCGTTTTTTATCACCAACACATTTCTTGCCGATAGAGCCGCAATGTCGGCCCTCGCCAATGCCCGCCTTGCCCCGAGACTATCGGTCTATCGTTAACGAGGCAGAGATCCGTGCTCGCCCGGCACGGGGCCCAATAAACAGTTGCCAGCTTGCTCACACGACTGCCGAGACGTTCACCGGAGGGTCCGGCGCGCGCATAACTTTGCAAGGATACGCCAGCGTCGATTGCCAGTTGGCCAGGAGGCTGTATTTATCGATAGTTACAGACGCGATAGATGGAGAAAGATGGATAAAGAAAATACGAAAAAAAAGTCGAGGCGTTAATCGACCCTTTCCCGCAAAGTCGTCGAAAAAAAAAAAAAAAAATCCGAAGATTACGCAATATTTGCGAGACGCCAAAGCAAAAACCCACGCGCGGGATCTTATGACGAAAAGATCGGTCTCTGCGTTCGCCATTCGGGCCCGTTAGCTGACGCCCCGGCTTCTTATTCCATTGTTCCACGCAGTTGCGCGGATAGCTCGATTGTACCGAGATCGTTTACCGTTAAGTGGTGAATATACGTCGACCAGCCACGATCGCAATCGATGCTGCGCTATTCTCGCCCCCCTTCGGTGACTCAATCGGTATTGCGGTGCGAACGCCTTCGCACCTTTTCCAATGGGACTGCCGGAACGGACTGGCATTGCACTGCGTGAACGTCTCGCGACCAATCGATTTTCGCTCGATGCACAATGGCTGAACTTTATTGTTATCACTGGAATGATCCGAAGAAAGCGTTGATATGTAAACTCCGAGCAAATGCTTCGGAGTCACGGCGAACAATATCGGCTTGACGAAAAAAATGTTATCGCTGCGCCTGTACCGGTTACAGTATCGGAGCATGTGCTCTGTTCCACATATTCATGGTCTGAGAATATTATTCGAAGACTATGAAGCTGTCTCGGCTCCATTATCGAAATAATGTGATTTTCAAATCGGAAGGTGACAACGAATTTTTTTTTTTAATATTAGATTTACAAACCGGAAGTGACGTCACAGAGAAACAAAAAGAAATTCTCCGTCACTCCGCAGTGGCCTAATAGCATGGCGTACCCAGTGCTTATCAATTTTTAGCTTACCCTCAGCGAACCAACTAATTTCACGACATTCATACCCAGAAGTACTTGTAAGGTCTACACAGCGTCGCAATAATCCCGCCATTATAATGAAACGATTCCGCATGCGGCGTATCGTGT
This sequence comes from Ichneumon xanthorius, assembly GCA_917499995.1. Classification (NCBI taxonomy): domain Eukaryota; kingdom Metazoa; phylum Arthropoda; class Insecta; order Hymenoptera; family Ichneumonidae; genus Ichneumon; species Ichneumon xanthorius. The sequence continues at coordinate 626,467 of OU824211.1, forward strand.
GCCCCGCTCCGCGGGCCGAGCTGCTCGGTTTCTCGGGGTCGGGAACGAGGTGAACACACCACCGGTCTCTCGTTCCAAGTATTATCGGCTTATTGCTGATATTTTGTCTACGGCACAACGGAACTTTGGACTCCAAGGGCCACACGGGAGCGCGCGGACCGGACGGGCCACCATAATTTGCGGTATCGTGCCATTGTGTACATAAACGTAGGTCCGTTCCGTAGTCGCGGTGTTCGCGGCACCTGTACCGAAGGACCCTCGTTTTATCGGTCCTCCGAAGGCCAGACGTGAGGGGCGAGGGGCGAGGGGGCGAAGGGGTGAAGGGGTGAAGGGGCGAGGGTGGGGACCCGGCATGCATCGATCAACGAGAATAGCAGGTGGAAGAGGCGAAAATAAATACGGGCTTATTGAATGTATCATTATCGAACAAATATCGACACAGAACAATCACGGCGCATAAATCATTCGTCGAATTCCATTCCCGACCCACGGTCCCGGTTTTATTTTCGAAACGTAAAACCCACACGTCGCATTCGAAATTGTCCGAATAACTTCGAGAATTCGTTCAGCTGCATCGTGACTCATCGACGACCTGCGATGGGGGAGCGCGGACCTCATTGGACTCGCGGCAACAGACCCGGAGGTGTAATAATTTATGGACAACTGAATCGAATAAATTCGTTTCGACGAACCGGAGTGAAGAAAACAGGACGGATAAGATTGGACGTCAAAATATGGAGGGGTATCGAGTTACCTCGCGTTAAAGGAACGGACAAATTAATTTACAGATTGAGAACGGCTGGACCTCGTCCGTAAAGTCATCGGGGGTCTTTCGCTGAGCGGGAGCGTTAATTGAAACATGATTTTACACAACGTTAATCCGACAGTCGAGCCGGGTACCACGGGTTTCGAGAGTACATAAATACGGTTGTCGACTTGTCTTCCGCTGTCTTCCGCTGACGAGTCCACTTTGTCGCACACCGTTCTGGTAATTTTGTATTTTTTTTTTTCAATTATTTTTTTCTTGTGCGTCTCGTTTAATTAAAGCTACTCAGGAAGACCGACAACGTCTAGTCCTGTCGCTTCGATGGATCGCACAAGCTTGCTCATGCGAGCGAGCGAGACTTACAGAGTCTTTACGTTATACAACATACGACACGAACTGAAACGACTCGACGCAACTCAGGGATTATTAATATATTTTTTTCTTATCCAGCGAGGCGAATGGAGAACGATGGCGAGCCGCGTCGCTGGCACCGATTTGATTGAACTTGAAACCGAGAGAACCGCTTTATTCGTTCGGTACTTATTTGGACAAACCCGATGCGGCGTTTCCACGAGCTAATGACCAATAGTGCTTAGTGTAAAAGCGGCGAAGAAAAATTTGCTGGCGAAAAGTCTCCACCAAATTTTAGTATAATTTTTTCAATACAGTTGACGCTCTGTAATTAGAGACATTAGAGAGCATGCGAAATTATGGAATGCCCCCACTCTATTCTAATAGTCTGATCTTTAAACAGAGAGGGACGGAAACGATTCTGCCCTGCACGGCGCAGAGCCGTGCTGGACAAGCGGGTGTCTCGCCAGCAGATCAACTCTATATCGTGGGGGAAGCTTTCCCCTCGCGGTGAGATAGTTTAGAGAGAGAATTGAGAGGAAACGCGATATTACAGAGTGCTATTTTACGGAGAGTCAACTGTATAAAGAGGATAAGTGACTTAAAAAAGAAAGTTAAAGTGTAATCAAAACATGTCTTGAGTGATACTTATTGTCCCATTCTCCTCTGTCCATTTGTCTCCTCCTATAAGAGCCCAACACTTCCGAGACAACTCCGTCGTCACGATCCATCGATAATTCGCGATAGTCTGGCAATACGATCATCATCCGTAAGCGATATATTCAGTGTTTCCGAAGGCATCGTCCTTACCACTACATTACACGTACGGATTCCCGGCTCTACGCGGCAGTCTGTTTTGTAGGATAAAAATTCGCATGTTTATCGCCGAGACGCGAACGTTCGTGACTGGCGAAGTTTATCGGCAGCTTGGCGCCGGATATTCTCGCTGACGGGAATCGGGAAGCGTCGAAAACGATTCGCAGTTCTCATGCTCATCACGGGCCCGATAGACGATGAGGGCCGTCTCCGGACGCATCGTGCGCAAGAGCTACTGAGATAACGTCGTCGTCGAATGTCGCCATGACGAGTCTTTGGTGCGAATCGCGGTAATTGGAAGCTTTGCTCGCTCGTTATTACTGGAAGAGTCAGGATGGCCCTAATCACCTCATTCGCTGGGTATCGCACCTTTGATGCAACTTGACAAGTTCAATAATCCGGATGAGAGATGGTACTACGACGTGTCTAAGTGCCGTAAAATTGGCGCCAGCGAGTACACCGTCACATTTGCCGCTTGTGGAAGAAATAACAGCGAGCTGTTTATTTTGCCGACAGACCTTCGAGTATCGTGCGGTAGATACTTCAAGATTCTCTTTGATGTCTGAGTTATTGAGAAAAAGTTATTTTTCCGCTAAAATATTATAAATCTCTCTTAGGTGACCCCCAATACCTATCCCTATCTGCCGTACATTGAAAGAAGCTGGACTTCATCAAGTGGTTGACACGACTCCTCGTAAATGTCCTCGTTGATGGGTCGATGTAGGCCACCGTCTTCGGAAAAAAAAATTGAATCATATTACTACCTACGGTAGGAGGGTTTAAAATTGGGCAAATCGTCGTTCTTAATGCTAATGGATTGGCCCGGGTCACTTTGTGGATTTTACGACTGCCGCCGTATATTCCCGCCTTCCTCGACCGGAACAGCGAGGATGGCTACCAAAGAATCGAACCGAGGGACTGCGAACTGGGCAAACGCTTATAACGCTTCAGAACTACACCTGTATCGCCTGCAGCCTACTATACTCCGGCCAGTGATCAAATTCTTAGAAAGGTTGCTCTTCATGGTAAATTATATTTTTTTATGGCCTGTTATGCTCTTCGGAGCGCTCATAAACCTTCGGACATTTAATTTTTACATACTATTGTTGTGTTTCGTACAGTGAGCCCGATGATTTGGATGATTTGGATTATTTTTAGTGATCTCGAACTCTCTTCAGTTTAAGAACAATTTATCCTCGAATGAGACGATTATTGTCACTCGACAGTCCTCGTTGCATGTCTCTCTCGGGACACGAAAAATTCACTTGGTCATCCTGCTTAATCCGTGAGATTGAACCTCTTCTCTCGGTTCGAAAGCTTCTCTCCTTGCTGATAGTCCTCCATATAACACATCAGTTGTGTGACAATATAACTATCTTAAAGAAGAGCCGCAGTGAAGAGGCTGGCAAGTGTCATCCACCGCTTAATAACGGGTCGGTTTCGAATAAGGAGATTGTAACCGATTTTCTCGATCTTTAATAACATCAATCAGCATCAAAGTAGCTCGAAATTTTCGTCGTCGTTCTATCGAATGGAAGGAATTTGAACCGTACTGAATTTTTTAAAGATAAAACTTTGTGTCGAATCGGCGGCACGCTTACCGATAAATCTACGAGGATTTACAACGTTAACGACTGATAAATACGGCTTAAACAAGATTGAGAGTCTCGCGTCTCGACGCGCCTGGACTTATAAGCCGTTGAAGAATTACAATGAGTAGGAGTTGCGGGCAATATAAAGGTTCGTGAGGCTTAGAGAAAATGACGTATAATATTAACTATAAATAATATTTTTCAAATATTTCACGAATTAAAGCCAGGAAAGCCTATCTAACTGGCAGTCTGCTTACCAGTATGCAAAAATTTAACACCCCGATATTTCATACCACCCGTCACAGTCGGTGAACCCTTCTAAATGTCTAATCTGGACATACACATTTATAACGATGCCCTACAGTCAAAATGTCCCAATTTAGTGTCCATGTAAGCATTCCCTTAACACATATTTTCGAAAGTTGTTTGTCCGTTTCTTTGTCGAATGGCTATCAACTTTATTCGGCTGGCATTGGAGGATAAGATTTCGATTCGATTTGCCCATCAAATTCATCAATTTTTAATACTCTCTACACAAGGTCCTGCAAAGCTTCGTCTACGAGAAAGAATCCCAGAAAAATGTATTTCACACCAAGTTGCGTAAAACTAATGATTTAAGTACGCGAGAAGGCAACGTGAAAAATTTGATTCTCACGCTTCTTACGTTTTCATCATTGACGGAGAACAGAGAAACGCGATACGCTAAAAAAACATGTCATCTCATAAATAACGCGAGAACGAAATGGATACGAAAGTTGACGACAGAGACTAAGCGAAGTTTCGGACGTAGTGAAAGCAATTCTAGATTTCTCACCGCGTCGTCTTGTATATATTAAATATATACATATATTATATATATATATATATATATATATACATATTTCTTTTTGTTTCTTGTGAACGACTGGGATCCCACGGGGCGTACCGCAGATTTATTTCTTTTTAATCCTCGACCTAGGCACGAGTCATCCGCGGCTGGTGAGAAAGCCGAACGGGAGAAGCCCACGAGCCCGAGCTCTCGAGAGTTTTCGAAGAGAAGCACGTAGCGTGCGGTTCTTTCCTCCGGGTCTCGTGGAGCCACGGTGATCTCACGCCCCGTGTGAGGTGTAGGGCTCTTCGCAACTCAAGGCAGCCTCCGCACGGGCAGGGAGACGGACGGGACTTAAATTCCAAGAGGACCACACTAATGAATCGACGTTAACGTGTACCCTCCATTCACGGTTCACCGTTTACATCTCCGATTATCAAGGGTGTTCAGGGGTCGGGTCTCGACCATTATTCTCATTAATGACTTTCAGATTAATCTGATCCATGAGATTGATGTGTCCTATGATGATTGTGTACATTAGCTGTTACCCGAAGTTTTCTTTTTTGTAGAAATGCAAGTCGAATGAGGAATGTTCACAGCAGCCACGGTGCATTTTGAACCAAGAACCAGCGCCACATCAGCGCCGGTATCAAATATCCATGTTCCGTGCTCGCAGTAGCATAAAAAACCATCGAACGGTCGTGCTGGTCGGTGGTAAATAACTGCCATAAATATGCTACCCCGAGTCCGAGGTGACTTCGGTACGCGACACCGCGGTTTCTCGTGCTAACGGACCAAGGTTCGTTCCAAGTGCGTCGCATACACTTGTAGCGTTAATGCGCATTCGGAAAACATCTTAATTAGAATCTTCGTAGACGAAGGCGTGGAGGATGTTTGAGAGGGAACTGTGACCAGGCTCCCAAGTAAAACAGCGAACTAATGCGCATAATCGTATCTTAAAAATTGTATACAAAATGTATAAGTTACCACCCCTTATATTCTTAACGAGACAAATCTTCGTGTATATCCTTGATCATTATGACGATGCTTAAGTTTGCTGAACGTAATTACTGAATGACCGTCGCATCATCGACTGCAAGTGTATCCAATTCGCGCGTACGCGCTCTCGAAACTATCCCGCGCGCAATTATACGTTCTTTCTTCCCAATTCATCTGCAAATTGTTTCATTGTACCATTTGTACCATTATAACACTTTTTGTCTTGAAGTTGGACGATCATTGATCACTCGCATTCAAATTGCATTACCAATATTTTTTTTTAACATTACTTGCCGACGTCATTTTGACCTGTTTCCACTGTGAGACGAATCCAGCAATACTTTCTCATCCTTACGAGCATGCGACTAGAGCGGTCACATAAATATGAATTTTGTGTAAATTTCTATCACAATACTCGAATGTCCGGTAGGAAATCGAGTAAATTCTCCAAGCCCTTTCCGTCCGCTCGGCGTTTTCGCTGAATACCACCGTTACCGCGTTTCCCGTCTCGCACCTTGGAATGTCGCTAATTGGGTATGCAAATGTTCCGCGCTAGTGTTGCACCAAGGCGTCGTACTACTTCCATTCCTTGACCTCCTACGAGCGATAGAATGAAATAGCAAATGACTTGGAGAGGGGGGGGGAGGGGGGAGGCTGCGATTTAATGGCGCCAGAAACGCGGAATGCTCGCTGCTGGCGGCGTCTCGGGGAGCGGGACACGCGAGATGTCTGTCTGTCGTGCTGTCGCTGCCACGCGCTACTTGCGCCCGCGTTTATCCGCGGCGGTAGCACGCCTTCTCCCCCTTTGCACACGCGGCGCTATCACTCGCTTGCTTTATTATGTCAGAAGTGCCGACAGCAAAGCATACCGGAGCGTGCACGCACACTTTCATACGACTCTCGATTGAATCTCACTGCGCCAAACATAATGGCCGCCTTCCTGCCGTACTTCGTATCTAATAATGAAACACACAAACCGCCGCGGTAAACACGGAAATCGTTAAACGAGTATCGCCTGGATTACCCCCTCTGTATTATCCTTGCCTCGTTCGCTAATTAAATTTTTTTTTACGTTCCAGAATCAACGAGAAATCTGAAACGATTTAAAAAAATCGATTTTTTTTTCTATTCTCTCGCAGCTCAAAAATGTCTGATACAAATCTCTAATCACCGGATCACCACGAGATCCGTGGCCGGTGTCGGTAGCCGAGGTTCGGGCGGCAGCCGATAGCACGTATGAAATTCCTTCGTGAGATTCCTGTTCGTTATTGTATTATTTTTTTTCCTCACCCTTCCCATTTTTCGTGATACCTGTCTGTAAGCACGCGCGACAGGAGCACGGCTGGGGACGTCCTATGGATTTATAAACGGGCGGCAGCCTCAAAGGGCCTCCGAGCCTGTCGTCGCAGGCTGTTCCACTCTTTCTCAAGCACACGGAGCGTCGACGTACGAACCCGTTCGACCTGCTGCTGCTGCTCTTGCTCCTGCCACTGCTGACCACCTACGATAACGCATCATCAAAGGATACACACCCGTGCACAGGTCCCACGTTCTCGTTGTGAACAAACCAGCAGCAGACCGGCAGCACGATGATATCTCGCCTCCCGAGGAGTTGTAACTCCGCCGATGATCGACCGCCACCGCCGTTCACTGGCCGTGACTCCCTGCAGAGGGACCTGCGGCTAGGGGTCAGAATCCTCGTTCGTCCAGACGCTCACTTTGTCCCGAACATATTCTGAGTAGAAAAGCGACAACCCCGCGGATCCGTGAGATTCTTCGGTCCGGACACGTCGTTTGTTTCCTACATTTTTCCTTTTTATGCAAAATTTTGTTTCACTATCGGATTCTGATCAGGCTTTTTTGGGGTCTTAGCAGGCACCGTACATGCCATCTTCGGCTGCGATGTACTTCGACCGGTCCTTCTGTAATTCTTGTTGTTATCCGGTCGCTTAGCCTTTGTTGTCTTGCGTAATAGCTGGTTACATTTATCCATGCATTATTTCTTTTCCCTCGCGAATTATCACCCCGGTAAAAACGGACCGGTCGTAGTTAGGACTCGGTCGCCCACAATGCGCCGTCGAGTGTCAGAACCATCAACTTGCGGCTTTGCCGGTCCGCAATGATTCTTTCCCATCTGTGCCCGCGCTGCTTTAGCTCTGCAGGAGTGTCTCTCGTCCCACAGTCGCGCTATTGTACGCTGTGGCACTCTCCGAGCCCGGTCTTCGCTCATTCTTCATGCTATTCGTAACAGCCTTTTACGTTACGAGTGTCCGCCCGCTTCAGCCGCCAGACCCGTCTTTCCGTTTTTCCTTGCTTCTCTCCGCTCGTCGCGCAAACGCCTCGTATCACTTCTCATGCTGTCCGGCAGCACGCGCGTTTATAATACGGCGCCTCATGCCTCACGCCCTCTCGTGACAGCGACTGATACGCATTACTCCGCTAATACAACGTTTGACAATGTTACGAACGCCCTCGTTTAACGAGCATTCAAGGGACCGGCTACTTAACGGAGAAGGACACGGTAAACATGGAGGGCGGGGGGCGGGGGAGGCGCAGTGGAGGCTGCGAGGCCGGGTTGGCCGGGGAGGAAGGATTGTCACATCACCTCACGGGTCTTTGAGGGAAATGAGCGTCTTGGTATGTTTTATCACACGAAAATGAATGTTACTGTAGATGACGATCATTACCTCGTTTTTCCCTCACCAGGCTTCTCAAAATGTTCCCCTTTATGAAGTCTAAAATTGGCTTCGACCAATTATAGACGGTTTACCTAAGTTCCAGAATTATTAATGAACACACTTGGTTTTCACATATTCCCGGAATGGATCTAGGTGCGCAGTAGTGTACGCGGATTACCTGATTCCCGGAAAATGCGACAGAGACTGATAACACGCTTCCGGCAGTCCGTGAAACAATGTTACGAAAGGCGTCGCTTCCCTCGTACTCGAGAGAGCCCAGTCGCTTGCAATAGGTGACCGGAGTGTTAGTGGTCGCATGTGCCAACGGGCTTCGCGTCCCTCGGACGTGAGTAATATGATGTAGTTCAGCGGAAGAATCCCAAGGCAGCCTTCTTACTCTCAACCCGACAGCGCTGTCCGCTTCGCTAAGCCTTCCTCGTGGTGTGACTGCACGCCACGTTAATAACTCGTTTAACTTCGGGCCGACAGTGCGCTATACGTCGACCTATCATGCATTGTCCGTGATGCTTGATTATACGAATAGCAGAGACGGTAACATTGCGCCCTGGCGCCGGGACAAACTCATACTGCGAAGCATACGTGTGGGCACACAGAGCGAAATATAACTACGAGCGGTGATACGGTAAATCCTTTGATCCCAACGATTAACCCCAATATTTAGTGCCCCCTCTATATTGGACATTCGCAAGAGGCCATCCTGATCCAGTGGACACATTTTCATCATTCTCCATGATCACTCTCCATGAACTGAACTCTTCGTCTAAATCTAACTGAGTAGCAGGAGCGTTATGCGTTTGACTTTAAGACGACGTTACTGGTTTGTGGTCAGTGCGTACCTTGTGGCCAAATCATTGAAAAAAATCCAACACATCTCCATCCCAACGATTAACCCAAATATTTAATGCCCCTCTATATTGGACACTCGCGAGAGGTAATCCAGTGGTCAAATTTTGGTGATCATCTTCCTTTTGACTGAACTGAACTTTTTGTGAAATCAAACTAAAAAGTACAGGTGTTGTGGATTTGACTTTCAAGGTAAGTTATCGGTTTGCGGTCCGTGTTCTCTTTGCGTCTAAACCATCGAAAAGAGGCAAACGCATCACCATTTGTTTACCGTCGAACCATTTGTGGATGACATAAACTGGCGGACATCTGGAGTTGAGCATGCTGACACCCAGCATGGGCAAACCCGACAAACCAGTAACAAACCAATAATCCGACAAACCAGTATGCCCAGTGTGAAGATCCTACGACAACGATACGTTTTCCTCGAAAACATTTCCAGAGTGGGATCAAGTTCCCACGCCTGCCACCGGAGTTCACGGTCAAACTTTCGAACAATTTCGACACTACTTAGTAGTACAACGGACGAAATTCACTTTACGTCCTGCTCGGAGCGACGATGGGACCATCGCCGGTACCGTCAATAAAAATCTCTTCCACGAAATAGAAACGCGCAAACCGCATCCTCGAGTTCCGGCGCCTCTCAGCCCCTCACAACTGACCTGACTTATCTCCGAAAATTATTTGCAGTTTGGTTTGCGCCGGCTAGTCGTTTAGTCTTGAAACCACTGGCGGCCGTGAGGTCCGTGTAATTGCTGTGAGAAAAGGGCAGGACCATTGTCGGGGTACCCTCGGCCACCGTGCGAGCGATGGTCAGTCGCCACTCGACCCAACGAATCTCTTCAACGAGCCCTTTTGGATTCTGTTTATCGAGCGGTATCCATTGTTTGCTTAGGAAAGGGCGAGGAAACACGCGCGCGCCTCATCTTTTGTTTCTGTATCTCTCGCCTCCAACAGAAATGTTACTTTGTTGTACACTTAGGGCCGTCAACAACACGCCCACTTTTCGCGACGTAACTCAGAGCAATCATTCCGGGACTACCGTAGATTGCAAAAATCTATATCCCAATGCCAACAGGTAGGCAGGCGGAAAAAACCCTCGATAAGATGATGATCAGGTAGATGAAAAACACATTAGGTCGATGGAAAAGCGACGTTACCTACCTTTTCCGCCACACATGAGGAAGTGATAATGCCGCAAGCCCATGCGTGTCAATTTTCTTCCGGGTGTTTTTTTTCCGGAATTTAACCAGATATTGTAGGCAGGCATTTGGGAATCGACAGGACTCGGAACCCTCGAAAAACTGCTATATACTATGGGGTTTTAATTACCCAACTAAATAACGCACCACGATGGAGTCGTGACGTCTCTAACGATCTTTTTTGCTCGGGTTCACCAATGCCGCGCATTGAACAGAAACTTGAAGCTTACGCAGGTGCGTTAGCACGGGTCTCGAAGCGTCGCAGATTTCCTGACCGGGTTTCATAAGGTATCGCATCGGCGCGTCGATAAAAGTTATGAGCATATTCCTTGGCAGTAGAGCCCTGTTACCGATTATCGATCGGGCGAACAGATTATACGGATTATCGAACGGAAATCGGTATTTATGCAGATTAGCAATGACAGGATGGGAATGTGCGTCCTAGCGTTTTTTTTTCGCTGTCGGGCATATAAGAACATGTGCAGTGGAGATCCGGCTACGTTGTGACACATTTCCCGGCTCGTTGATTTTCCGTTTTGCAATACATTTACCATAATCTATCCCATCCGCGTCTGTGTTCAACGACGTTACGAGCCCATAATAATTGATAAAACTTGCACCAAGACAATGCTTTGCTGTAGTGCTACATTGAATTGTTATATTGGATTTCTATATTTAAGATTTAAAAAATCAAAACTTCTCCGCCACGATAGTGCCAGAGTTTACTTACAGCTTTATTATTTTTTATTGATACCGTAGTTGCTATGCAGCATAACAACGCTTACTTTAAACATTTATTAGCAGTTCTCGCGAAACAGCGGCGATTAAAAGCGAAGGTAGAGAATACGAAAAAAAACAATGTTTCGCGCACAAAGACACTCCTAAATCGATTATTGAATTATCGTTTCGACGAGGAGAAAGCTCGTCTCTTTAAGCGTCCGCAGTATGAGCTAATAGTACCGGGAAAACGATGGTCATCGATCACCGTGGACGAGACGGGACGATCATCGTCGATCCAGGAAGGATAGGACCCTGCCATTAATGAAATTTCCAAGCGTCTTCGTCATTTAGTTTCTTGAGCGGGACATCTGTGACCCGACATTTGACCCGACTCTATTGCGGACGTCTGTCCTGTTGAGGTTTAGGTGAACGACGACAAAGTGTGCGGAACATAATGCCAAACAGGTAATCCAACTACCTGACCTACTCAAGGAAAACGTGTTGTACCACTTTTCAGGGTACACAATTACAAGAGGGTTACGGTTTAGAAATATTTACTTTGTAGGCTTTAATGACGCCGGGATAAGTCGGTTGATATTTGGTGAGGAGCAATCTGAGGCCAAAATTAACTGGGTACGCGCCCCGCGAAGACGGCCGGTAACATGTGATCAATAAGCATTAATGACGGCATTAAGTTTCTTGAGCGGTACAATAAAAAAAAATTATGTTTGTATTAAGCAAAAGTCGCGGTGACATACTTTCGAAGCTGTTATTTAGTTGTTACAACTAAAGCACTGTTTTGTTGAATGATTATTCGCTTCAGTCGATTCAAAATGTATCAATATAAAGAAACGTTTTTTTTTAACCAACCAAATATCGCTTGTGAACGTACGTACGTCTGTGACATTTGACCCGACGATATTGGGGAAATCGGTCATGTTCAGCTTTCGGTGAACGCTGCACAAAACTCAAACGCGATGTTGACGTTGAAAAAAGTTGAAAATTGAAATTTTCATATTTTTTCGCTTGCCGCACTTTAATGTCGCATGTTACATTATGTACCCGCCATCTCGAGTCCGTGATCCCGAGACGAGATATCAGCGTCTAATTGATCGTTTAACAATGCTCTTTAATCCAAGCGGTGCCCTGTGCACGTGCGCGACCCATGCAGCAGCCTTATTCGGAGAACGGACGCTTGGAAATTCGTATCGAGTGTTTATAATCGAGATGGAGAAAAAACGAGTTTATTGAACCTTCTCCGGGTTCTCTGTGCATTATCGCGTTTGATCTTTTCTCCGGTGCTATTCACATTTCGACGAAACTTCACAATAAAAAAATTTTTAAAAAAACCTAACGATCACACAGAATTCTTGTTTTTGTTCTTCAGATAATAGTCGACGAGTCGAGACGGACAGGAGAGTGAATCACATGAAAAAATACATGCTGATCCTCGATCGAGCTTTGGTATATGGTCAACTCACAAAGCACCGGTGAGTCTCTTGTTCCTCATTTCGTGTATGAAAAATAAAATCGGTCAAGGTTGTACGAGGAAAGTAAAAATTGGCAATAATTACTGAAATCCCAATGAATGTGTTGCGCCCGGTAATGAAATAACAGGGATAATTTTTATTTTGAATTTGTAGTGATTTAATTTGCGACAAACGCATTTTTAGGGGACGAGGCTGTCCGTACCGGCCCGGTGTCGTCGCGGATTGACTTAGGTCCAGCAGCTCGACACATCACACTTCGGACTCGATTAATATTCCGGCTGTGTCGTCTCTTGCAAATTTGCAGTCACTTTTCGGGCGTAATGACGTTACGCTGAGCGTTACAGCTTTCTTTGCTCCCGGTTCCTCTCGCGGTATCGTATGCATAATGCAGGGGCGAGGTACGGTCGACGCGGTAGGAAGTGCAACTTCAATAGCAATTTTTTTTTTTTGCCAAGGCCATTTTTTTTCTCGCGGCGAAAACGATAAGGGTCGCTTAACAAACTTCCGACATAACTAACTTAAAGTGGCTACGTGCACGTGAATAATGAATTCTTTTGTTATAAAAAAATTCTTGAGACAGCATAAATTTTGTTACCCTAACTCAGCGGTTCTTAAGTATGCATCACACATACATTCCCAACCAAAAGTTACAAAATCCCAAAAAAATCCGGCGCATTATATATGTCAAGATTTTGCATAATAATAATGCCAAAAAGTTATTAACAAATTACTCGAAAAATTAATTGTTTAAAAAAAAAATCAGACAACTTTTTATTTTCTCATCTCCGATCCTTGAAACGGAAGGTCGTTCATTATCATAGATAGCCACCGGCACAGTTTCATCGCACGTCAGGACCCCGAGTCCTAGCTCGCAGAGGCCTCTACCTCGTGAAGCCCACGCCAGCTTCGTTAGGTAGGGAAGTTCGTTAAGACTCACGGTCGCGGGACGCACTAAGCCGAGCGATAATTGCGCGCGTAGTCATTCCCGGATCATTATCTTTCGCAGCGGCAGAGTATTAAAATAAAATAATAATCGAAAAAGATAGTGAATCCGCCGAGTTATAAATCACGCGAATCCTGCATCAAGCTCTGAGATAGGCTTGATTGCTAAATTATTTCAATCGGGTGTTATATCACCCCAGGGTTATATATAATAGCCGTTAAAGTCCCCGAGCGCCGTTTCCCTGTCCGTGGTAGCGAGTCAGCAACGACTCGCATCGATGAAGCTCGAGCACTGTGAGAAAATTTCGCCGGTCTTTTAATTCTCCAATAACGCTGGCTGAACTTTCCGGTTTTCGCTCGACTCTCTGTACGATTGGTATTTGGAGTCTATTGTGTCAACATTTCACTGCGCGAATGCCCCGCGCGTCATTCAACAGGATTTCGGTGCGCATGCGCCCAAAAATGATTTTTCGTGAAATGACTTTTTCAGGGAAAAATAAAGTCCCATTATCCGATGATCATCATTACCCCGTCCTCCGGTACGGACTCGGGATTCAGATCGAGCAATCTAACGTGAGACATTATATTCGTTTACGCTCGGGTTTCAACACTATTTATCTCGTTTAAAGTGTTACACAGACATTAATTGTCGACACGAGTATACCTACACACGTTCCTCTTGTATGCAATGCCAGTGGTGGTCACGCATCGCGAAATTCAATTAGTGCTAAGAAACGTAAATAGTATAATTATTATTACGGTGAGGCCAGGATCTCCCCCATTGCTGTCGGAACCGCTGATAAGAGACATTGAATTTTACATACTTGCATGGCGGACGAGGCGAGATTGCGAATAAATCATGGGCTGCCTCTCACTTGACGGACAACTCGAGACTAATCGTAGCCCAGCGAGATCCAGCGATCGATGCCACAACGCAATTCAATTTTCCAACACTGTCAATTTTACTTTTAATACCGATTTATTCATTTATTTACAGATTAACGTAATCGATTTATTATTTTTATTAAAATTGGCAACTTATTAATCGGTAATTTATTATTTATATTAAATGGGCAATGGCCGTCGGCGCGTTGCCGCATCAGTCTCCTTAGGCGCGGAGCGTAGCGCGATTCGTTGCGGAATCGTTGCGTTGCGAATTTTAACGAGGAACTGATTAATCGAAGCGAATTTTCGCTCGGTCACTCTCGTTACGAGCCGTCCGGTGGTTAGTTATCGTGACGGATTCCTCGCCAAGTACGTCGAGCCGGCGAGGGAAGCGGTGTCCGGAGCGAATCGAGGATGGATTTCAAGTGTTCGAAAAGGGACAAGCGCGGTAAACGATTAAACGATATATGTTGCCAAAGGATACAACACATCCCGGGACAGTATTTTAACGCGCTCTGAAGAGCCCAAGGAGGTCCTCATCCCTTCGTTTATTCGTAATAGGATTAAAGAGACGTGTGATGCAACGCCGACGCTGTCAGACCTAACCCGTGACTCTTCGGACGCTGAGAATACTGAATCCAATGACCGACGGTGATAAAAAAAAAAGACCGCCTTTTCTTCGGTTTGCGGCCAGTGCCCCTCGGCCGCGAGTCAGCTTCGCGGTACGTTAGACCGTGGAATTGTAATTTAATTGCCAGCTACACGCTTCATAACGAGTCTCGACTGCCGTTGGACTTTTCTGGGCGCGCCGTTTGCATCCTAAATCGATGAAATTAAGACTATCGGGTTCCGCGGAATCGATTGTGAAGGTGAGGATCGCTCCGGAAGTTGGCGGCAATATAGTACCTAGTCACCCCGATGTGTGGCAATAAAGCAGTTTAAAAAAAGTTCTCATACTCGAACAGAATTGAAAAAAAACATAATCGGTGCAGTGACCGTTGTTTGGTGCAATCAAGCAACAAAAATAGGAAAAAGGCCCATATAGTAAATTTTAAAAAAGTCATTAACGGTGCAATAAAGCTTTTTGGTGCTAAGAATACAGTGACAGAAAAAAAGCACAAAGAGGCGCGGATGGCATAATACCAGATATTATGACTTATGACTATGGCGACGCGTTATTGTTTTCACCTCGTTGTAAGTTTATTCGTCGCTGTCTTTGCCGACGGATACACGGCAGCATTTCAATCCTTCCCTCGCCCACCCAAGACAGATCAATTGCTTCGTGTCGTCGCTTCATCGAATTGCGCCGATCGACGGACCGCTGACGCCTCCGGGCTTTGGGAATTCCTCTTTGGCGTCGCAAGTCTGGACCACGCCTATACCGCTGGCGTATTGTGCAAATAGCGAGGAATCCTGTACAGTGGATAATCGGAAACCTAGAATCTTAGGTGGAGGCTGGACTTAGTGTGGTATTGCAATAAAGAGTCACGCGCCGCGTACATTTCTCGCCAAGTATACTATCAATATTTATATATACATATATATATATATATATATGTGCGCAATTACTGTGATCCAACAAAGCGTTGAGTGACGAAGACGAACGGGGCGATGCGATGAGCCTCTCGTCTTCGGTCCCTCGTATCATTTGTAATCGTCAGGGCCCATGGGGCGGTGCACTTTAAGCACGGGTGCACTCGACTGCACGTCACGCAGTCACGCATAAAGGAGCGCTGTAAATCAAATCGCGCACTTGACTGTTGGAAAAAGAGTGTGTATGTATACGACTACCCGGACCAGCGTAATATAAACTAACGATAAAACGTACACACTAAAAAAAAAAAGAACGTTTGCACATTGGACCAACATTTAATGTCGGCGAATGTCCACGATCTGTTTTCTTCTTGTTAATTCTACTAACTTGTTTTAGTGCAATATACGACACGGTGACAAAACAAGCAATTATGGATATAGAGACAAGAAATGTTTGTCAAATGCACAAAACCTATTAACTAAAAGTACACAACTTTTTATGTATCATTCCGTAAGTGAATGAGCTGCCGACCCTTCACACGTATGGAGCATGCGCTCCGTACCTTATTATAACGTGACTGCGCATGCGTCCGATCGTTTTTGGTAAGAATACGTACCAGAAAAGGACCGTGCGCATGCGCAGTCACGTTACAATTACGAGAAACGCCAAATCTTGAGCACCTCTGTACGAGGGATAACTAAAGAAAGAAAAAAAACTTCATAATCGGCCCTTGCGCGGACGCATTTTTGGTACCCGACGGTATCGAACGAGGAAAATTCCTTTTTTTAAGACAAATTATGTTTCTATAGGAATTGTAGAAGAATTATCTTTGTATAGAATAAAAGTGATGAATATGGTACGGTCCATATTTTACTAATTTACGCCCTAACCCGGGTGGGCCATATTCACAACTTTTACCCCATATAACTTTTTCGAACGATGGGACGCGTTTGAGCCTTAATTAGCTATGCGCACTGCCAGCTCAATGTTCACCCAGCCACACCTATATAATCGGGACTCGGGGAATGAACGCTTAATTTCGACACGGCTCCACGGAATGCGGTGCCGTGAGAATGTTCCGGTCGGTACTTTGGCTGCGAGGCACCTCACAGCGTCCCAGCAAAGGCGCGACTTCGTTACCGACTTTACCCGCAGTATTTTCCTCCATTCTAGGGGCAAAAGGTGTGGTTGCAATTTAAATCACCGAACGACATTGTCCGGAATGGACCTGAACGATTTTCTTCTTTTGACGGTCGGCGACAAACTTGATATTGCGGTTTTACTGGCCTTCCGGTTTTAACGACACGCCGGAAACCGCACTTATTCTATTGTCATTGCAAACTTTATGTGTCTGCGGTCAAGATTTACAGTCGAAGTTTATAATTCGACTGGCTTACGAAAACGACTTTTGGTCCCCCACTGGAAACGAATTTTATGCATTAGTTTGTGCGTCTGCGGTTGAGATTTACGGACCGGGCGATAAATGTGGCAATTCGACTGATTGAAAAAAACGATTTTGTAAACTCCAGCCGATAAGGTATCTGTGCCCTTGACCTTCGAACGAAAGAATGTGCAGTCACCATTTGCCCATTCAACCAGTACAATTACTGAATTGATAAATAACTTGGCAACCAGTAAATTTATCACACATATTTGTCATTTTTGTGCAACAACGACAAACAACTACTTTGAGTTGTAGCTCACGAGGGAGGTTCGACGATCGTCCGGTGAGGCTCGAAAAAGCCTTTTTGTTCTCCGATCCACTGGAAACTCATGCCTGCGGTTACCGAGCCTCAGCACACTCACAGTACCTCCTGTTTTTATTGTAGCAACCGTTTTTTCCGTCTGCGGTCGAGAGATTTACTTGGTAATAAATGTAGCGCCTCACCCCGTTCCTTCTGCACGGATGGGAAAGTGGGCGCGGATATGAGGCTGCTCACCGCTGTTTCTTCCTACCCTTTCTCACCGAGTTCGCCAAATAAGTTACGCGTAGGAGTAAGATCATCAGATGATATTAAGTCATGCAGCCATCGCCGGATTCATAATTTACCGTTTTCCACGGAAGTTTCCCTTATACCGTATGGTCATTAGCACACACATTTTTTTTTTTTTTTTGTAGTTGTTCTTTCTCCGGTTTCTCTGCCGCGTGTCGTTTAGTTCTATCTCATTTTCTCATCCGCCCGCTGGATTGTCGGCCAATACTCCCCGAAATTCTCCTCGGGAACATCGCGCGATTGGTTACGTGGTTTCCCTCGGCCGGCCTGCCGTGATCACCCATTCACGAACGAACCTAGCATGAATGGACACCGGACCGGCATCACCCGCAGGCAGAATATCCGCGCCATATCGGGAGATCGTACGACGAAATATCATTCGGAATTTAACTGAGGCAGTATACGTGCAGACCGTCGAAAATTATCGAGCCGATTTATACCGAAGGTCTTCGCCGAGCGGTGGAATCAGAATGAACGGCCCATCGAACGGACCACCGCGAAGTCGTCGTGACGCGTTGGCGAAATCTGGCTCATTGATCGTTTAGGTTTTTTTTATATTTTTTAAATTATTTTTTTATTTGTTTTTCTTTACGGAATGATGAGACCAGAAATCTTCGACTCTCCACTTTCATTTATCAGCGCACGCTTCCAGGTCGTGGATGCGAGCGATGCGCAGTTAAACTGATCGGCCGAACGAACTCCCCGCAGCGAGATCGGCAGCTCTCCCCGGCAAACCGGTCGGCTTCAACGTGCGATCCCGAACGGATGCGACATCCAAAATGCGGCATCGACAGAATTTCGTAACTCACTCGAGCGTACGCCATGGATGAATATAAGATCGTCGCGTCCCCACCGATCGTCGACGATCCTCGCTTCGCAGCTCTGTCATTAACGTCGTTTCTCAATTCGTCGAGTAGGAAATTACGCCGCTTCTTGGTTTTACCGTTATCGATGGAAGCTTTCGGCACTTTGACCAATCCACCGGGACCCGTATATTCTACACTGTCTGATCGTTATCTTATAACTCTATTCTCCGACTTCAAGTTCACGTTGTCAACAGCCGTATTGGTTCATGCGACAAATTCCAGCGTGCCGTCTTATGACCCGTGGCGAAGCACACGTATCATGCGATTCGTTACTGTCTGGATGATTTGAATGGAGCTTCTATAGGGAAACAGACCGAGCATCAATCCATATGCTTATCGAATGAACAAAAATTGTTTCCGATGAATTTTACTCGGAATATGGTACAACAACCTGACCCACTCTACGACCTCATAGAAAACTCCGTATGTGCACCAAAATCTCTGGAACTCCATTCGAGATGCTCTGCCAGATTTGCTTCCTGACTCTCTATAGCGGCGTCATTTCTACTTGCTGTCACAAACAAGATTCAACTTTACATGTAATTGTCATACCGAAGATGGTCGAAGCCGGGTGTCTACTCTGGTCTGGTTCATACGAATCACGTGTGGAGATTCCACATGATTTCTTGACGTGGTAATCTAGGACTCGTCGTTCTATTTGCACTACTCGTATCTTTTTCCTCAGTCCTCCGAAGTTATTGCCAGCCGCTTCGATACTAGTTGGAGCTGCCTTTGCGAGTTGACCGGAGCTGCCTACAGCAGCACTAAACTAGAAGATTGCTCTCAATGTCTTGTGCGACCTTCGACCGGCTTTCTGCGTTTACTGTGCACGTAACAAAATCATAGCTTGTACAACGAGATTTACAGGACGACTTAGGTATTCGCTGCCACGAGGCTGCGCTCGATGCTTCGTCACAGCAGTCCAAAGCCGAAAATGTGCTTGCGCGCATCAAATCGCGTGTCACCCTTGATAAGGGAATGTACCATGGACTCGTGCACATACGTGTAGACCGCGAGAGGGAGAACGCGCCGCTTTTACGATTAGCTTTATGTACACACTGCTCGTGCGTGCTTTACAGGCACTCGTGGGCGTTTACACCCGGCAGCAGTATCGACTGCCGTTTCGCTCGTTTTATTAGACTGCCCCGTGCGTCGTGAATGCCAGGGCGGTGATTCCAAGACACGGAGGCACGAGACTTAATCGTAACGAGGCTGCCCCCTCCGCTCCCCCCTCTAATCTGTCCGATTGAGGAATGCAGTACTCGGAAGGATACATTTTTTTTATTGCATTTGAGAAAATAACAGTAATCAAGTTAATAAATGTATTAAAAAATGTTTATAATTGTCAATTAGTAACATTGATTGCTACCCCAGGATGCATCGTTTCGATATTATTAGCTTCTTTTCTTAGATTTTTTAAAATCACCGTTTTTTCCTTTTTTAATCGCAAGAAGAGCCGCGAGATTTAATCGCAAAGAGGTTGCGTGTTCCACAGTAATCCTCCCGGTTGAGGGATCTCTTGGTGTATTTGTGTCAGGAATGCGGCACCTAAGAAGGATACACATTTTCAAGGATTATATACTCAATAATGATTAAAGTAAAATGAAAAGAAAAAATTATAATTGTAAATTAGTAACATCAATTATTCTTGGTCACATTTTTCATACATTTTTTGTTTTTAATCCTCCGATTCCACTTTTACCAAGATGATTGACGGAAGATTTTTTTTTTTTCTTTTAATTCTCAATATTTCCATAGTCTCTTTTCCAGCGTTAATCCGTTGATTTAATGTGTATCGATGTGTATCGAATTTAAAATGCCATTGGCGGCGCGGACTAGTCGAGAAATAAGTAATATATGCCTTGGCTCGCGAATTCACCTCTCTAGTCGATGTCTTCGAGGCCATCGAGAGTAGGCTTTATCGCGAGAAATCAGGTTCGCTGGCGCCAGCGTACCTTATTCTCTTGATCCTCCGCACATTTACACACTGTTGCTGTTCGAATCAAACCCTGGAGCGAAAGGGGGAGGGGGGGGGGGGAGCAGGGAAATTGAATCGATTTAAGCATTGCGCTGAACCGTGTCCGTTTCTCGGATGCTCATCGAGCGAGATGAGCGGTCCTCTTATCGTTTCAGTTCTCCTCACCGATCATCCGCGACTCGCGTTTAGAATCGATCGGGATGCCGTAGATCTCTCCTCTTCTCGGTCCGCTGCAAGCTGCGCGCCCACGTAGCGCATGATGAGGAGGACGACTAGGATCGACGTCTCAGGAAACGACGGGAAGCAGCGCAGAAACGAGCAGAACCCAGGGCATTTAAGAGAGACTGACGGCTGCCGATAGCACATCGAGATTGAGCCGTAAACCTGTCGGCCGTTTGCTAGCAGCCTCGCGCGGTGTGCTCTCGTCGGGTTTCGATTTATGTGCCCAACTCACTCGGGTACAAGCCAGGGTACTTCAGATCGCCAGTCCAGGCTCCTCTATAACAAGTTATAGATTATGCGCTATAATACGATTCGCTGTGCGTATGCGCGCTAGATCCACGATCCAGTATCCAGTAACCATGCTGCGAAAAACCATCGATAGCGTTGCGAGGAATTTCTCGCTACGCTTTTCACTCGCGCGTCACTGTATGCGGTTCGATTCATTACATCTGTACACTGGGAATCGGCCCGGTGCCCACAAACACACAAAAGGAGCAAGAAAGCATACTTTGATCGTAATTTATTGATTAATTGATTTTATTACTTAATTGTTTAAGAAAAATCGTAATTGGCGTATCGCAATAGGACGGCCTTACCCCTAGGTAGAGCCCGCGTTTGGCCGCGAGATGGCGAGTTGGCGGCCCTGGCCGCTATATAAACTCTACCTGTCCGATCCTTTGGGTTCCTCAAAATCACACAAAATGAAAGGGCTATTATATCACCACCTATCTTACGACCTTAAATCGAAATCCTCTGGGTTCCTTATCCGTTCTCCTGATACCAAACCACCTCCCCTAGTCTCTGCGAGGAAAAAACCATTTTTTTGAAACTCGGTCTTCAACTTTGGGTTGTTCTCTGGTCCCCAAATTGCGAGACTGAAGAAATCCATAAATTCCCTTCCCCCACACAATATCACGCCGGTCCAGTACCGAACTCTTTACCTTCCATTTGGAAGAAGATGATCTAAAAAGTAGTGATTTCGATATTCCGCCGCCGCGGAATGTGGAATTCACGGACAACCTTTTTCGGATAAAGAGCTCGTAGCGCCAGTGCAAATTGTGAAGGCCAGACTTGATAAGCCGTCCGAAATACGACGGTAATTGCGGTATTCGTTTACATTCTCAGTCCGGTCTCGCCTTTCCATCTTTGCCGTGGCAAAGGCTTCATGATTCTCGGTAGGGGACCGCGTCTCTTCCCGGCTGGGGAGAATCTCGCCGGTCGGTACTCCACTTTGCCGTATCTTCTCCATTCGGCCAGGACGATGTAATTAACGGTGGAATTAATGATAATAAAATAATTACAGAGTGGAACGAACCGAGCGCCGGTATTCCTTGCCCGTTCCGTTGTATGCGTGCGTAAGTGTATATATATATATATTTACCAAGTAATATACAGTGTATATAGTGTGGCATGGCACGAAATCCTGAATAAAGCGCGCATGCAACGCTTGTGTATCGAAGATGTTATCCGTTCATGCTGGCCCCCCTTGGCGACGACGCAATCAAAGCGGAGACCTCAATGCGAGTACACATGTTTTCGTGTATCGCGTGACTAAAATCCTAAGGACCCATATTTTAGTCTTAAACGCTTAAAATACGTCTATTTTATTTTTGTCACGCGATACACAGAAAATTGGACATCGACGTTCCGCCTTCGAGTTAATATCAGACTTGACGTAATGAGGGCTTTTCGATAACCTCGTGACTAAACTCCTAAGGACCTTTTTTTAATCTTAAACGCAGAAAATACGTCCATTTGATTTTTGTCACCCGACATGCAGAAAAATTGACATCGCCGTTGCGCCCTCGAGTGTTAATGTCAGGCTTGACGTAATTAGGGCTTTTCGATAATCTTTCTTTCGAGTTATTGGCGACCGACCAGTTATCGGAGGCTGGTCAATAAGCAGCCTGCGAAACGCGTGGGAGTTGGACGAGGGTCAGAAATGCGCCAACAACTTGTCATTTAAAGTTCGTCGAAGTAAGAGAAGTTACTCAAGCATTTTATATTGCGTTGGATATTGTCGTGCACTCCGTTGCATACCGCGCGTTAATTATATACACATTATTTGCATAATATTTTGTTATTGATGAACTGTATAAATAAGATGATCGATGGATCGATCAGTTCGATAAAGCGGACGTGCGTCCCTGAGATTTTCTTCCAGTTGAAAAAATTTGCGAGTACGGCATCTCCGCTACGCAGCATTACTTAGAGTTCGTACAGTGGACCACCAGATAATTTATCACGACCAGCCTGAGTCAGAAAGATCCGAACGGATAAGTCAAGTCGCTTCTCACGGTCCATCCGGCTCATCTCGGTGGAGAGACGAAATGCTCCTTCCTTCTTGCCACCCGCGGTAGAAATCGGTTGGTGACGTACATCAGGATGCCGTACCGTTACATTATCTGTGCGTTAAACAGTCTTTTGAGCATTGGCGTAGGCACTGGTGGAATTATGCAGGTATGAAACACTGTACGGTACAGGCGAATGGAGATTTCGTCAGAAATTCAGTTTTTTTAAAATAAATTTGACACGATTTTTTTACCATTTTCCCCCTGAGCACTTCCAATGTTCGTCTTCACTGTTCAATCCCAAAACTTTTCCGCCAAACTCTTTCGGTTGCTCTTTCGGTCCACATTCACCACCTTTACCCTTTTACTTTCTATTTCCGTCTTCACTATATCCAATCCCAAAACTTTTCCGCCAAAGCCTTTGGGTCGCTCCGAACACTCTCCCACGTCTGAACCGAGGTACACAGCGACTTGACCGCAATTTTATATCCTCACCGTAAATCAGGAACGAACTTTATTGCCGACTGGTATTGGGCGAGCAAGTTTACCGTTCTCGAAGTACAGAAATAAATCAGTTCCGGGGTTGTTCCAAATTATTAATTTATAGCGAACAACCGTACAGCGTGGCGTAAAGAAATTTTAATCACTACCGTTTCCTCGCGCGATCGAATTTCTCATCCCGGGATCATTTAGATACCAACGTTGCGAACAGTTACGCTGGTATAGGCAACACTCGAGGCGACGAAACGAGCTTAGCTCGGTGGCCGTTCCATCGCGTTCGCTAACATAACTCTATAGCCCCGGTAACATTAATGATCTACCCCGATCCCGCGAGATAGCCGTCTCGCGGCGGATACGCGCCGCGCGACGTCTATAAATGCATCGTCGATAACGAACTCATCGAATCGTACTCGGTTCGACCAAGATCCAATTTCTTCGGCTCCTTTCCTCAAACTGAAAAAAAAACAAAAAAAAAAATGATCAACGAAATATTAATTATGTAACACAAGTGTGAAACGCGCGCCATTCTGGTTGAAGAAGATGGATAGCCATAACGTCTTAAATGCGTTTCAATAATATACGTACGAGCGAGAAGGCGTAGTTTATCTATATCACACTGGATGTGAGAGGTGTCGCGAGTTAGCGCGTGGCTTCCAAAGCGACCAATCGATGATTTGTTCGTAGTCATAAGCGGCTACACGTGCGGTCGTTATGAATGATCGGCCAAGAGGCAACGCGGGAGTGGCCGGGCGCAGCCTCCTCGATCATCGTTGTCTCGTGCAACACTTCTAAGTCATTACGGAGAAGACCATGGAGTCGCCGAGTGGCCGATGATATTACGATTTATTGCGTGCCATCTAAAACCATTAGAACTTCCTCTGTATCCCCTAGTGCGAATGGCGTTGGGCGAGCACTGTGCCGACGCTGTGCCAATACTGGCTCAGCGTGGAACTCCCGGCAGGGTCCACTCGTCTGTTCGAAGGACTCTCTCGTGTGCTCGTAGGATGGACGTTCCATGGTTTCCATGCGGAAGAATTTTCCAGTCG
Source organism: Ichneumon xanthorius (assembly GCA_917499995.1). NCBI lineage: Eukaryota > Metazoa > Arthropoda > Insecta > Hymenoptera > Ichneumonidae > Ichneumon > Ichneumon xanthorius. The sequence goes on from OU824211.1 coordinate 651,012, forward strand.
AAAGACACCGATTGTGCGTGTAAAAAATATTCTTGAAAAATGCTAGCACGTTTTTGGTAAAAACTAAATCGGCGACGGCGGGCACCATCGAAAGCTTCACCGAGGCTTTCCGCGACGCGTCTGCGATTCCGATATCCATACTGCAGCAAAGATTTATTTGTACTTTTTAATTTTTTTTATAGCGGATACAAAAATTGTTGTGAAAGATAAGATACCGGCGTGATTCCGGCGTCGGTGTCCTGTTCCCGCGGCAATCACGTCAATCGCCTGGGGACACCGTCTTTCGAAACGCCGGGGCGCCACGATTTTTCATATACCCACTTCACGAACAAGCCAACAGTGTCACCTACGATGCTGCCAGTCGCGGCTGTGTATATGAATTCTTATCGGCAAATATCAAAATGCTCATTCAGTCGAGCACGAGCTGTCGTGGGTATCTCGTCGCGTGCGTCAGCTCTTCGCGCTTTTATTTTTCTTTTTTTTTAATTCTTAGTTTTCAAAGAGATTTTGTTTCCGTGAAGCGAGATACAGTTTCGTCGCTCTTCTTTCGCCAGCTTCGTAAATCTCGTCACGGTTCTGGTGTACGTCGAAGAACCGGTGACATTCCGTGCCGCTCATACCTCGCAGCTAATCACATTATCTATACTGCAGGTACGAGCCCATCGGACCTCGCTGGCCGTACTCCCGTTAATTAATAACCCCGTCTCTATAAACGTTTAATTATCGTCAGCACACGCGCGATCGTCACGGTCCCGCGTGTCTTTCAGGCTTCGCGGTGGAAAGCTTCGGCAGGATGTTGCGCCTCATTAAGGATCATACTTTAAACGCGGTGATCTTGTTCCTTCGTTTTCCGTGCGGTTGTTGGACGGTCCGCTATTAAACTGTACGCGCGACGCGTGAACGAGCGAGCGACGTACGGGAAACCCGACGTGCCGCATTGGGAGCATGTAAAATACGACGATCGGTAACTAAAACTGTAATCAACTTTTTTCGCGGGTGGCGGAACGTACGATGAAATTAAAAGTCTCGTCGAAAGCTGACACAATATTCGTTTTTAATGGGATTTTTCTTTTGGCCATGCAGGGAAGAACCCATGTAAAAAGTCGATTACAGTTTTGGTTACCGACCGAACTCGAGCTGGGCGGGCAGGGACGAGTTGTTTCGTGGTTACCCTGGGCAGAATCCACCCAGGGATTCTACCCGTTTTTTCGTTTTTTCGTCTTTATGAATTTTTTTTTGAACATGTGGCCATTTGATTTCTCATAAATAGTAGGGGGGACCGGGGCGAGATGGGCTAGCGAAAAATCAGGCTGACGCGGGGCGTAATGGGCCACCCTAAATAAGATAACGCAAAAAATGGTCTCGAAAGGGGTAGCCTTGCAATTTTTTGGCGAACATTTTTTATTTTTTTTTGTTTGAACCGAGCAAATGAACCGAGCACAATCGACCCAGTATGACCATCGAGATTCGTGAAATATGTGTGACCACGAAGGATTAACGCCAAGGTATCGAAACTACTATCCGATATTTCGATATTTCGTTGCTCACGCACTGTCACTTTGACCCTCGCCAACCTTTTATACAAAAGTGAGATTGAAAAAAATCGTGTAATTGTTTTGTTATTTACATTTTGTTTTAAATTACAGATCGGTGCGCCAACCATGAGACGAATTCGAGGAGTTGGAAAACGACGTGCCACAGGAGTAGACCGGGAGCCAGGAGTCTCGGATCGGTGCCGGATGGCCGCGATATCGTTGGTAGGAGCGTGACCTGCCCCTTTCCGAAACGCCATCCTCGTCAGCATCGTTCGGGGTCGATAAATCCCATCGATCCGGACGCATCGAATCTACGGCCTCCCCGCTGGCCTGGCCAGCTACTATGCGAATTGAAGCTCCTCGCACCCTCGTCGCGGTAAGGACACGCCAAACTATCAATTTTTTTTTAATATCACGCCTCTCAATTGCACCGCAGTACGGTTAGAAGGATTAAGAGCAAGTGCAATACCAGGTATTGCACTTAGTATATAATTAGTATATATATATTTTAATAGTCACGACCACCCACGACCAAAAGCTAATTCTTACATGAAGCTGAATTATAATATCCGTTTCATTTAAGAATTTTCTTATAATCATTGATTGTATGCGCTGTTCAAAAAAAATGAATTACTCTTTTTGTTACCGATGGTAAAGTTTTACATAAGCTTAAGTGTCCTGCTGTAAAAACTTCCAGACTCCCCCCCGTGTTCGGCTGACAGATAAAAGTTTTTCTTACTCCTAAAAACTGGAATCCTCACTTAAAATGGGGTGAAATACCGCCGCCGGTAACAGAAACTGTAGGGAAAGTCCTTTCGAGACCGCAGTTCGACGAGAAAAATAACGAGAATAAGATTGTATTTCCCTGGGGAATAGGCAGACGCAGGCAAAGACAATTTGCTTATTCCTCGGCGGTCTGCGGTCTCAGAACGGCATTCAGTACAGTTTTTATGGACAACTAGGCGCAGGGCAGGTGCGCGAGGGGTTGTACCACATCACCTTGGCTCCTTCCCATGTCGCGATCCTCACCTGCGTCTTCGAAACCCCTTCAGGGCCCTCATGAAGCAAATTACCAATTTTCTCTCTTCGTCCCGAACCCTGCGCAATCTTGTGCGGAGTGTGGACAGCGCGTTAGTACTGCAATTAGGTAACCGGTGTACCACCTACCGAGCACACTCATATAGTCACGTATGGTCCGTAATCTCATGCGGTGCGCAGTCAAAGACGGAAATCTCGCTACGGCGATAAGCATCTGGAACTAGCCAAACTAATCACACCTTTCTGGCATAACACGAGCAGATTGTCGTATAACGCTTTGGTGAGTAAAAAAAAAATTCGGGGTGTGCGTGTGTTCGTCTGGCTGTCTCCCGTTCACGGTCGAAAGTCGTAAAGTACCGCCCGCAGTCGCTCGTTATTAGCATATTATTACGGCGCTGGGAAGCTCGCGTATGCGCGACTATGACTGTGCCGCACATGCGCAGTAAATACCGGACGGGCGTATCTTCTATGAATCTCCACGGCAAATAAGCCCGTTTTGTTTCACTCGAGTGACATTGGTATTCGTGTACGAATACGTTGTTCGAACACGTTCGTAGACTAGGGCGCGCGTCCGACTCCTATCCGTCCGTCCGTGCGTGCGCGCGTACAGCGCGGTCTGACGGCCGACAAAGCCGTCGAATTCAGGTTCCCTTGATCCTGTCACCAACGGATCGATAAACTTTGATGATTACGGTGGTCGCTATCGTTAGCTCACTCGCGACTATGCGGCCGGAATCCCCCCGAGCGGCTGGTTCTCCTCATCGCCTTTCTCATAATAATCGTCTTCGTCGTCTCGCGGCACGAGAAATTCATCGGGGATCCTAAATAACGAAGACTCGAAGATCCTCTCGTCGATTTTCATTTCTTACTCGATCTTTTTTTCTTTTTAATCAATTTTTTTTTGTTTTGTAACAGGTCGGCTGACTCGACTTCCATTTCAATAAGTCACGAAATTCTTTTCAATTACGCGTATAATTAAGACTTTCGAGTGACGTATACGTCGACGCCGCCAAACACGGCTCCGAAGGAAAGTAGTCTGTGGACGCGCGCATCCCCCAATTTTTATTTTAATAAGTCGGTGACCTAGAAGATCCTCCGAGCGTGTTGTGAATCGCGTCACATATATCGAGGATTTCATTATAGAAACGATCTGTGGAACGACGATGTGTATTTTATTCGATTAAAATGAATATTTTTTTCGATTAAAAAAAATTGTTTATTTCCGAGATAACTCTCGCAAGGGTCCGGGGGATTCGTTTCGAGATTCTACAGGTTCGTCGTCGCCGCGTTCTAAAAAAAGTCGGTGTGTCGGGATCTGTTTCAAAAAATATATTGGAAACGACGAGATTTTTTTCTGCATAAAAAAAAAGAAAATACTGATCGATCGATCATAATTGAAAATTTGTCAAATGGTTGATTGTAATCGAATCGAAAAACGTTAATCTGCAATATATATATATTCGGAAAATGCCCCTAACGATTTCTCGTTTCGATGGCAACCGCTCGTCCGATACCCGAGAGCGTTTCTATCAGCACAACAAAGAACAGACGAGACACGTGTAATACATAGGAACCCGGAACAGCTGGGATAAATTTTTCTCGATCGAAGAGTCTCGAGTGAGCAGAGACTATCGAGACGGAAGTTAACGAGGCAAGCTACGATCGCGCGGTACTCTCAATCGAGATCGATATCTCATCAATCTCGCATACCACAGCCTCTTATCTCCGGCGGTATTACGTGAAGATCGAGACACGATCTATGTATAGGTGACGCGCGGTGCGGACGACAATCCTCGTCGATCGTCGATCGATCGGATGTTCACGCGCGGCCCCCGCGATATCAATAAATGATTATAATCGTTGAACGAGCTTGCATCGTATCTTGGGTGTGTATCTATATACATATATATATATATATATATACACACATATATATATACATATATATTTACATAATTTAATAATGGTGCGATTAAGTGAACGGACGGACACACGTTCCGCACAGCTTGTCGCATGTCGCGCGCATGCACGCAAGCAAGAGCTCAGTCTCCATATTAACTATGCTAATCGTTCTGTTCGTTTTTCTTCCTTTTCTTCTCGTTCTCTTTCGCCGTCACCGATATATTTGCAAGGAATAATCGGCTTAACGCGCTGCACGCTTAACTGCTGAGCCGTGATTCCCGAGCCAGTGGTATAATTAAGAAAATCTGGAAGAGTTCGCCGCTCTCCTACGATAACTCGTCGATTTGCGGCAGTTGCAGTGACTATAGCCCGCCAAACCCGAGATTCAAGATTTTCTCATGCGTTCTTTAACAAATCGCACAGACGCGGGCCACTCTTACCGCTCCATCACTTCCGGTTTGAAAATCTCATTTCTCAAACGGAAGTGACGTATTTCTGGTTAACATATGAGTTCCTTTGCACAATACATAAAATATTCTATATTTATTTTGACATTTGTTTATGTCCAACAATAAATAAAGTTTTTTGTTCTGGACCCGCTTTTGGTCCTTCCCCGCTCACATCCCTAGATGTCTCTCAAATTCAGAAGAATGTTAGCAGCTAGCGGAGACGAGTTTCACCGGGGTCCTCGAACAGAAAGCTCACCAGCTTCTCCGTGTACCTCCCGCTCGTCCCTGTTTCTCGCTCCCTTTTCTTCTTTCTCGGGAGGCGAGGGACAGAGATTTGCATACCGGATGACAGTGAATTTACGATCGGGAGCCGGTTCGCCGCGCTTTGACGAGAGTCGTGCGCGTTCCCAGCGTGCGCTCGCGGACACACGCAGCTTCTATTTGCGCAAGGAGGAACGAGGAATCGATTGAACTTTGCCGATCGGCAACGGCTACTGTTCCTCCTGCACATACACAAAAATCGAGAGCAATCCCGAATCGCCCACGAGTGTACGCTCAAAATCCAAGAGGTCAGATTTCCCGGCACAGACTCCTCGCTATAACACGAGTATTTATTTACGATGGATTTTTTTTCCATCAATAAATCGCAATCGGTCTCTCGTTCCGGCAACAATATCGCGTGATGGTCGAGTTCCTCGTATAATACTGTAATAGTAATAATAATAATGATATTAATAAATGATAAATAATATAAAGAAGCGAGAAAAATACACGCATCTTGGAATTCCACGAGGAGGTACACGTTTTAACTGTACACTCGCTAGGAGAACGAGAACATACAGTCTCAAAGTTAGACGGGCGCGCGGTGTGGCGAACGCGCGCACTCGCTCACGAAACCACAAGGTGACTAAGTAAATGTTTATACATGTCAATCATAACTGGCGGGAAGCCTCCGCTGTCTAAACAGGCCCCGGGCTGTGACAGCTCAACGGCAGCGTATAGGCCCGTCTAAAGGTATTCCTCGAGGTATGTACGCGCGGCACTCGGTAGCATTCATTGTCCCCCGGCGTGTCGAACCGTCCGAGGAGAAGCTTTCGTTGCCTCCTGCTCTCTGTCCTCAACAGGTAGACACTGCACTCAATGGTCGCTCCTCGTGTGCAGTAACGATGCGTTGCGATTAAAATTCCCGAGGCCATCGAGAGCAAATCAATGCGGCACTTGATCCAGATTCCTATTTTAAATGGCACTTCTCTCGTCTGAGTTTAATTTTTCGTTGGGAGGTGAAGTTTAGTTGCGTACATTCTCTCGTGCCGGCTAACAAGCGGCTCAATCTCTAAAGCATTTTTTGCTGTCAGACATTTGTGTCGCGGTGTTAGCGTTGGAATTAAAAATCCGAGGCCGTCGAGAAAAAAACAATGTGACACTTGATACAGTTTCATTTTTTAAATGGTACTTCTCTCGTCCCTGTAAATGTTTGCATTGGAAGGCGAAGTTTAGTTGCGTGAATTCTCTGGTTCCTAGATAACGGTGGTCCATAATCTAAAGCATTACCGTGATGTTATGTTATTATTATTATTATTATTTATTCTTTATGCGGCTCTAGGACGGCGTCCTTTGAGAGTCAACGCCAAATCCAAATGAGATCAGAACATGGACGCACACATAGTATTCACACACTTAACATATTTAACATCCCGATGTTGCAGTGGAAAAGTTTGGTCGAACGCGGGTTTTTCTACGGACATCGAATAATGACGAAACGTCCAAGTGTTGACACGACTATTGGCTTCTTGCCGCCAATGTCTTGCTTTAAGACAAGTGGTCTGTACGCGCCGGAGACTTGACTCTCACTCTCGGGAATATATCTTTTACAAAAGCGTATGCTAAAATGATGTACGAGGGTTTGCCTCGTCGGCAGGGTAAATAGAGGTTGACTTGGGTGCTCCCGGCTTCTCGGCGCGTCTCACGAGCATCACCAACTTTGTGTAAAAAATACATCGTTAAAGAAAACAATACAAAATACATAAACAAACAAATAAGTAACATAATCATTGAACACTCCTCTATAACTACTCTTTTTTTTATCGCAAACTGTATCTGTTTAATCCTGATGAATTAAGAACATCGAAGTTCACATAAATCCGACGGATTATAATGCATTGACCTGCAGCTTGGATTTGTAAAACACCTTAACGATTTCGATGTCGTCGGGGCGACGCGACATGTGTGGTTTACTGCGACTGCAGATGAATTGAGAAACGGGTTAGCTGAACCTGGCGCCAGGTTTCGCTCTGATTTTGCCTCTGACATTCCCGACACTGTGTACAGCAATGCCAAGCATAGCCCGTATATAAAGTCCACCCGCGCAGAGTTAAACCTGTCGGGAGATCGGTCGTTGTCCGGCTACCTACCAGGTAACAGGAGTACCTGTCTATCCGCTATCGTCGACCTATCGTAAAATACCCCGACGTGTGTAAGTCAACCACACAAGACTCGTATAGTTGCTCGTTTGATCGTTCGAGCGTAGATAGCATAGTGACAGTTGTGAATTGGTTTTTTTTCGTCTTTTTTTCGAGCCCACCGCGGCGCCAGACGGTATATCGATATAACAGCTTCGTTTTGTCTAGTTTGAAAATACGAAATGATACTTATCTTTTATGTAAAAAAAATAAATCGATATTCGCTGTCAAATTTAATAAAATCTGAGATATTTTACTTTGATCAACGACCTGTAAGCCATAATGATAATGATAATGATAATGATAATGATAATGATAATGATAATGATAATGATAATGATAATGATAATGATAATGATAATGATAATGATAATGATAATGATAATGATAATGATAATGATAATGATAATGATAATGATAATGATAATGATAATGATAATGATAATGATAATGATAATGATAATGATAATGATAATGATAATGATAATGATAATGATAATGATAATGATAATGATAATGATAATGATAATGATAATGATAATGATAATGATAATGATAATGATAATGATAATGATAATGATAATGATAATGATAATGATAATGATAATGATAATGATAATGATAATGATAATGATAATGATAATGATAATGATAATGATAATGATAATGATAATGATAATGATAATGATAATGATAATGATAATGATAATGATAATGATAATGATAATGATAATGATAATGATAATGATAATGATAATGATAATGATAATGATAATGATAATGATAATGATAATGATAATGATAATGATAATGATAATGATAATGATAATGATAATGATAATGATAATGATAATGATAATGATAATGATAATGATAATGATAATGATAATGATAATGATAATGATAATGATAATGATAATGATAATGATAATGATAATGATAATGATAATGATAATGATAATGATAATGATAATGATAATGATAATGATAAGAAGAAAACAAAAGTTGATTGGCTTGCCATATAGCAGCACTCATGGAGCAGACAATGTTATGCGCACACCGTGTATATACACCTGCTGTTGCAAGGTGAGTCGGCTAGATCGGTTTCCTCGGGGGTCGCATAAATCCCCTGTCCACGGTGCTGGCGCACGTGAATTACAAACCGACTCCCTCGCGGTTTTCTCGCGGGCGACGAGAGTTACCCTGCAATTAAATCGAAAGTGCAAGGGGAGGGAGAGAGAGACGTTCCGCGGTATGATATACTCGTGAATCGGCAATACGAGCCCTACCACCTCGGGGCCTGTTTTGCATAAAAATTGTATGTCGAATGTCGAACCGTTTTTGCCTCCGTACCGAAGTCTTGGGGGGGGGGGGGAGGGGGGAGCTTCTCTCGCCGGTCGGAAAGTAAGACGAAAGGCGATTCCCCAACGACAAGACAATCGTCTATTCGCCGGCCGCGAAACGTATTCGCCCGAGAAAGGGTCCTAACTTCAAAACCCGCCTCTCCGAAACACTTTCGCGCGCTGAGATATAGGGCAAAGCCCAACCAATGAGCAGACGCCTGGCGGATCGACGTATTTATGTGAGAATAACTTTGAAACAGACCAATCAATCTCGTGTATTTTGGCTAACATGCACACGGCACATTTACTGCACATGTACTATATTTAATGTACACAAAGTTTGTCACGTAGAAATAAATAAATATCACACTTGCGTATTTTTTTTATGTAACTCTCGAATGATTCGTACAAACATAGTTGATAAATTGACTGATTCATTGTTGCAGGTGGTTTTGCTGACCGCACTCCTGTTTCCGCGGCTTGCTGCCGCCAACAATCTCACGTTATCCGTAACTTCTCGAAAGTCGAGGGAAGTCTCGTCGCAAGGAAATATCTCCCAGTGGTAAGTGCAACGACGTTCTGATATTAAGGATGGTTGAACGGAGACGAAGAACAAATTGTAATTTATTAATGTAAAAGTTTTGTAAAACGATACTGCTTCCTCCTAGGGCAAGCTTTCTTAATTTTTTTCAGCCAATACAAAGCAAGTTCTTTAATAGTCAAACTCAGTAAATGTAAAAATAAATAAGTAAATAAATAACAAGTATAAGTATAAGAAATAACTCATACCTTCTTTATCCTAATTACAACGAATCGTAATGTATTACAAGTTCTAATCGTCATTGATTAATTTTCCTATTGCACTATTCGTAGGGAAACAGAGCACGTGACAACGTTAAAGCGTCCCGGAGGCAACACATATCGCGAGATACAGAATCTGTTGCGTCGCGAGAGCGGCGACGAAGGTGCGCCGGTCGAGTGTTGTCCGTCCGTCGAGGAATTGATTGACCCTGTAGGCGGTAAAAATCGTGAAGGGAGTTACGTAGAGCTCTATCGAGATGGAGAGAACAAGCAGACCTTCTACGAGTACTCATGCAGAGCCGACGTTCTTGATCAGCCCTGTAGGTTCATCGATCGCAAACTCTCCAATCAGTCGAGATGCGTCCAGAAATTTTCGTACACGTATGCACTCGTCAAGGATACCGGAACGAGGTCATCGCATAATAGGGTATGGATAATTGAGTAAAAAAATAAAATGTCGCCTAAGAAAAAAATTAAACAATTTTCAAGTCGGAAGTGGCGTCACTTCCGGTTAAAAAACTAACATTCTCAAACCGGAAGTGACGTCACATAAAATTTCTAAATTATTGTGACGATAGTGGCTCATTTTTTTTTTTGTTCTTTCGGTTTTCGTGCTATTGTTATTTAATAGTCCTTACTTTGTGCAATGTTGATTAGAGAGGTTCAAATGAGGAGCACAGACATCGGCACGGAAGGACACCGGATAGCGTTCTGCCGGACATATCTACGAGTACTACACCGGGTACAAAATGGAACCTGGACTACATCCAGGTGCGAAGTGGATGCAGTTGCCAGCTCGTCCCCAAGCAGAAGAAGAAGAAAACTATCTCGGCACAGCACAAACCTAAGAAGTCAAAAAGCAAATGGCGAAAGATGAGAGAACAGGAGACCGACTGGGAGAAGTAAAATAATAATTAGAAAAAAAAAAGAAGAAAAATCTTACTCCCTAATCCCGAACTGTAAAAAAACGTTCTGAAATATATATAGTTATTTAAGCAAATAAGATCTTTATTGACAATCTCTAATACTCCCAATCTAAAGTCCCATGGGTTTCCATTGGTCTCTCTGCACAGAAACGTAGCTTTGTATACCTATAGGTAAATAGTATATGTCTTATATATACGAGTACATAAAACCCATGAGAGTTTGATTGAGGATCTATCAATAGAGGAAATGAGCAATAATCGAATCCTACAAATTTTATAGATCGATGGACGATTTTCGAAAAAAACCCAATTTTTTTATTACTTTTCAATCAAATGTATTCGCAGCTTCATGTTACAGTAATGCAACGAAAATTTATAAATCGCAATTAACTATTATATCTAAAAATGTGACAATCCATTGAAAATAAAATTATATCGCAATAATTTTGAAAAGTAATTTTAAAAATGGCAGTTAGACAGATTAATTTACGAATCTTTGTTACCAGTATCGAACTCGTATGCTCGTGGATGTCGCGGAATGTCTTCCCATTTTTCCATGTTATCTATATGATGCCAGAAATGTTTTTACATTTTGTGCATTTTCTTTTAGATGACGGTATGCAATTTTTTTGTTTTTAGTATTCGAACAGAACAGTGTTATTCGATGAGAAATAACTTTTCGTATCTATTCGTCAATCAAACGTTCGATGTGGGAACAACTAATCAGAGAAAAAAAAATAATACATACAAAAATAAATTATTAAGGGACATACTGTTACCGTGGTTCGCGAACCCTACTCGAGTCAACCTTCACTTAAACGTAGACAATTTTTATATGCGGCCAGTTCTTAATAATATATTGTATATTATACATGTTTATCTGTTTAATAATGACACTATTAATAATAATATTATGCAGTTTTTGTACGGTCTTAACGTTCGGTAGTTTATTATATTTTATAATTCGATGGATCTGTGTGCAACTCGGGAATGTTAGCCCGAGGACTATGTTTAGTGCTAGAATCTGTTCGAGCAATCAATCATACAATTCATTCTAATATATTACTATGCTCAGCGTATAAGGCGAAACGTACGAAAGTTCTCATCGACGCTTGCTGACAATCATGACAATTTGTACACGTAGACTTGTTTTTAAAAAATCGCATTATCGTACGACTGCGATCGCCATGGTGATATGCCATATGTCGTTATCTCACACACCGTCCTCGTTATTAATATTTTATTATTATTATTATTTTTTTTTAATAAAGAAATTCGTTTCTTGTCCCGTTAACGATAAATTTATATTCGCCGAGATAATGCACTTTCGATTTGTAATACTTTCTCCATCTACGTATTTATATTATTTATTAATGCTTGGAAGTGTCTCACGGGCGTTTGAAATTCTGTATGTATTATAATGTAATATTTAGGCTTTCGCAGATTCATTGCCTTCTCTGTACTGCCATGTAAACTTTGTACATAGATATCATTAATACATTTATTATAAAATCATTGGAAACTACGAATGAACTAATCCTCTCTATCCTGCATCCGTGAAATCTTTAAATTCCACAGGGATCACTTTCAGTTATACTATTCTCGAGATTTCGGCTTTTATAGCATACAGAAGTGATGGTCGTTATGGAATATGGAATCCATTTTTCAAGGGAAAGTGACGTCATACCGAAATACGTTATGTAACTTTTGAATGCGCGGTTGTTAAGAATTTTTTTTATTAAATATAATAAATGAGGTTGAGCACTTGTGTAGCTACAATTTGTAAACAACCATTTACTATTATTCATTCGAATTTGATAACAGTCCGGTGCAAGAATTGCATATTAAAATTCTTCAAGTCCATGGTAAAAAATTGGAATACATGATACAACCTACAACTAGATATCCTAAAAAGTAAAACAGAATGCATCTATCTACCAGCGTATAATTCTTCTGATTCATGAAGAATACTTTCCATTTCGAAAATCTGTTTTCGGAATCCTCATAATCGTTCGACGATTTATCGTGACCGGCAGGTTCGAAAGACAACTCATTTGCGCAGTACCAATACAGCAGTGGACTCGCGGAAGCTAAAAGTCGTGTGCTCACTTGAATGTGCACAAAGAGAATACAGAACAACGTTAAAAACAGTCCGTGCACGACGAAAACGAACATTCCCACCGGCAGCCGATTGGCTCGCGTACTCTGCGCATTCCCTTCGCCTCGTTTGACAACGAACAGCGACCACAACCCCGCGTGGTCCTTACAATATTGATAAACGCACGTGAGCATAATCCACAAGATAGGCGACGCGAGAAGAAAGTTTGGAATTTGTTTGAATTCGTAATACCTAATGAATCCAACGTTCCAGTATTTCTGTTGTATTGTCGAGTAGGCGAGCGGCGGATTTGCATCGCACCAGCCAACACCCTTGTCGCCCGCAATCGTCAGATTATTGTCCCTGGCGTACCGCTCCACGTGAGCCGGCACCGAAGTCGCGCGAGAATACTCGGTACAGAACAGCACGTAATTGTAAACCTGAAGAAAAAAGTTCGGAACGAGAGATAAAAAAATACAATTGAAAATTCGTGCGGAACTGAAAAGCGCGTCGATAAGGACGGGACCGAACGTTCGCGTTACCGACCGAATGTTCCACTGCCGAATGATTTTAGGACCTATACGAAAAAAAATGTTTCGTGTGAACCACTCGAATACGGGGAAGCCGATATTTATTAGGCCGTTCGATCTTACGAGAGTCGACAATCCTATAGGACAATGTACGAAACCACCGTCTCTCAGGGAATCCACCATACTATAAAACGTTAGGTAGGCGAACATCGATTCCGAGTATCCTGCTGTGAAGAATATACTGGCCGGGTTCATGCAATACAGAATCGCGGCTTTGTATGCCACGCAAGTACGTCCGAAAACACGTTCGCTTAAATCGTAAAATATCACCGCGGATTTGACGAAACATACAAAGTTTGTCGTTACCGCAGCTATCGTTATCAAACTGTGCTCGTTTGCTGTGAAAAATACAATTTTCAGAAGTGCAGCTACGCAACGCACAGCCATGGGGTACAGAGGAAAGAATGCCAGAGTATTTTCATATGTGTATCCGTACTTCGCGATGTGCATAAAATATTGCGCATCCCATCTTGTAAGACCGCCCAGCAGAGCGTCGATGGCTCTGTCAAAGATGGAAACATGCTCAGAAGGGTCGCGAGGGCTGCGAAAGGCGTCTGCTTCGTGGTCAGGGCACAAAGCATTGAATATGAATTGCAGCAATATTACAGCAAAGCGCGATGTCACGGAGAACCAGAAGACCTTCTCCCTTGGGCCGTACATAGCAAGATTTCGTTAACTTCCAGGCTGCTCGTACATTGCGGGATGAAAAATTTATCTGGTCACTGGCTGAAATAATCGGTCAGTGGCAGGATCTCCTTTACCCGTTCAGCTTTGTTTATTATGCAACTCGATGAAAACATATAGCTGGAAAAATTAATCTTCTTAACAAGGTTCGGTTTCACTAATATTAATTAATTAGAGAATTTGTTACGTCTGTGAAAAAAAAAGCTGAACTGTACCTGTGGAACAACTATAGTCGAGATTTGGTTATCGTATGAAATTTTTCGACTTGTGTACTCGAAATTTGTGGCGGCGATTTGAGGTTATAAACGTTTTTTCATGCGGTACTGCATTCAGTACTGAAATCGCATTTCCATTGTTATCTGTTGCCACCCCCGCGGTAAAATGCCGACTACCTGTACATATTCGAGACAGGCCAGGTCCAGCCCGTTACAGAGCGATGTTCGTTATCGTAAACGTAAGAAATATATTATTTGGATAACAACACATGCGATTGGCGGGACTGGGCTGCTGTACCTACAGAGCCCCTTCGGAAACGGCTTTTGGTTGGCGAGTAATTCAGGGTTACCGACTGGGTCGGTAACTAATCGGTTTGCCAATATTCTCCGCGAAAGTTAATCGGTCGAAAGTAAATTAGTTTTATTATACGCGGTGACGGAAACGGGTGGGGACGATGATGGTTCTAACCAATGTAAAATATGTTTTACTTCCGATTATTAAAAAAAAAAGTTTTATTATATATTTACAAGTTCCCACTCCAGCCACTCCCGGTCATCTCTCATTGTGTTGCCTCTTGTGTTTTAATATCTCGATCGGCGTCAGTTGCAAAGTCTTTCCGCATTCCGGACACTCGAACGCTTTACTGTTCGGTTTCACTGGTCGGGGTGCCTCCCGCTGCGATGCAGGTTTTTCGGTATTCGATTTTCGGCACGAATTTTTATGCTGCAGCTTTTCTATGCTCGTCAAAATGAGCTCTTCATTGCAGGCGGAACACTGCCATGCCGTTTCCAACATATCCACAGCTAATTTATCGCTCCATTCGTTTTCAATCAAGCTAAAATTATGTTTACAGTTAATACGCGTATCGAGTGATATTGGGAACATTTCTAGAAATGTACCCACCAATTATACGTAATGTTGGTTGTCAATCGAACACCGCCCTTCGCGGTGTTGGGAGTGCACTGAAAATCATCTTGAAAAGGATTCGGATTTACGTTCATCTCGTTTTCCCCTTTACCGACGTAAATGGTTTTAAGATCCGCCGACAGAAGTCTTTTCACGGTGTACGGAACAGTTGTGTGCATAAATTGGATTAGATCCTGGCTAAGCTCGTATTCCATCTCGCTCGTGTCTTCTTTTTCCTCACCCGCTGGGCTGACATCTGAAAACCATGAAATAATTAAGTAGGTAAAAACCTGTGCAGTGAAAATATTATTGAGACTGGTTAGTAATTGAATCGTTAGTTGTTGAATACAACTTTTATTTATTGATAAGGAATGGAGAATAATATGATGCGCAGAGTTCTTATTCAATTACTACCTTGGAGCTGTTTCGTCAAAAGGGAATCCCACGTTTGCCGCAATCTCGTAGCTTTCATTAACAATGTTTGTCCGCTGTCGGGTAGCGGGAATTCGAGTTGCAGCCACGAGTCGCATACGAACCTTTGAATGGTGTTTCCAAAACATCATGCGTGTTTATTCGATTGAAATAAAATGTAACGATACTTACATGGAAAACGTCGCGTTCGTATCGATGTCCTGAGCGAAAAGAAGCAAGGTCTGGGCTACAGGCATTCGAAGAGTATTCATAAGGTATGGTTTTGTCGTTTCGAGTAGCGATCTGAAATAGAAGTTTTGAAATAGACTTTCTCATAGAAGACGTTTTGTGTTGTTTGCACGCGTTCTATCAGGCTTTTCTAATCGACCCTCATCAGGACAAGAGAACAGCACTGTGACTTGGATTGAACTTACAAATACGTCAGCAGTTGATGCTTCGGACTGACCGGACCCTTCGATCTGAAGCCGGGAATAGCTACGATATCGGACTCCTCCAATTGCAAAATTTGAGGATGATTACCGAAAAAGCTCATCGGATGCAGAGCAACGTAGGGTTTGGCCTTCGTGTGAAACAATTGTTCGTTCATTGACTGCGCATAAACACATATTATCCATTAGTGCACAACAGTTAAGAATGCTTCACACGTACATTCCCAGTCAAAAGTGAGATTATGTTGTCACCGCATAACGGTGTCTACATCGTCACTTCATTGTAATAATAGCAACAATCATTATCATACCTTGCAATAATTGAATTCGTCTGCCGAGGCAAACTGCGGATATAATCCGCTGCACAATATCAACTTCAGCATCGTCAAATCCTTGTAACTGCACGCAGTCGTGCCAGTCAACAAGTTCTGAACTTGTGACGAATCATTTCTCATGCGAAATTCTACATCCTTTATATCGATTTCTCCATCGTTGTTGTCATCGTCGTCCATTTGTATGTCAAACCGATCGACCTTTAATTCCTTTCGCTTCCTCGGAGCGGTTTGTTTGTATGTTCGTTTCAGAGATTTCAGTAATTTCAATTCACCGTGTCGTATCGCACGCTCTGTACTCGACATTGAGGCACTCGGTTCCGGTAGGGTTTTCAACAAATTGCAATCCTGACAGCATTGTTATCAAATTAATAATTAAAACAACAATTATTAAATTTCACAGGCAATAGTAACAAAAGAGCAACGATAAACGAATTATTGGAGAATTAAATTATGCCTTACGCGAAGAAGTTCCTTGAATTGCGCCCTCAACTTCGTCATTTCGTAAAATCTCTGTTCCTCCAGTCCTCGCCTCTTGCACCATTTTCGACTGGTGCTGCCGCTGCCCCTCGATTCGTGACTGCTCTCCTGTTTCACTTCAAGCCACTCTTTGTAAGCGTTCAATAGCGTTATAGGATCACCGTGATCGGATTCAAGCTTCTTTCTCGAGGTCTGCAAACAACTTGCTTGGAAAAAGAAATGGTTGTGTCAAACGGTTAAATAAAAATGCTTTTCGCGTACCTCACACTCTGTGTCTTTGTAGGCTCTGTTGGTAAATGGATTTTGGATGCTCAGGGCAGCCGCGAGAGAGAGCACCGGCTCGACTTGATGAAATATCGAACCCATTATCAACATTTTTCCTATGGTAATGTCCACGGGTAGTCTCGATAACGTTTTTCCTATGCAGGTCATTTTCTCGTTTTCTGTTAAGGCGCCCTACCCAATCCAACCCGATATTAAAGTCGTGCGACGTTCAATGAATGGGCAAACGATTCATCGGTACATACGTGTTCCTTTAACGATAGTATAGAATTTTCCATACTCTCGGAAGGAGGTGGTTCGATAAACGGAAATTTACGAGCATCCGGAAGTCCCATGGCCATCATTTGAAGAAGTAACGAGTCCAGCGGCACTCGCTGTATTTCGGGTGCCGAGTATTTTTCCAATCCCGTATATTCTTCCTCCGAATAAATTCTGTAGTATTAGAGAATTTATGGAAATTCAAAACAAAGATTAATTAAATACGTAAGTTATATTCCTTTGCGAGGTTTAGATCGAAGTTAAAGAGTACAGAAGAAAAAAGTAAAGCGAAAAAAACACAAAGATTTTTCACCAGGCTCCCCAGTGGAAAGCCAGTGGAATCGTCCTAGATTGTGCTAACATTTTATGACAGTGAATATATCTGCCGGAAACCAAATTTCATCGACTTTTAACGGCTGTGTTTTCACTTCATGCAGATATTTTCGGGATAATAAAATTCGTATCCATCAGCCGCGAATGGGGACACTATACCTGTAACAAACACCCGGTCCTGTTCTACCGGCTCTTCCTTTTCTCTGCTCCGCGCTCGCCTTGCTTATCCAAAACTCCTTCAGTCTCTGCATTTTGCAAGTAGGATCGTAACTCATTTCTTTGACTTTTCCGCTATCAGCGACGAACCTTATGCCATCTATCGTGATCGATGTTTCCGCTATGTTAGTTGACACTATGCATTTCCTCACTCTATCAGGAGGGTAGTCAAAGACCTGAAAATTAATCGACGAATAGGATAATGGACGACCCGTACGAAAATAGTTGATTGATTGTCCTGCTATCGTCGTGTTTACCTTGTCCTGTTCCGCGATAGACAGGGTACTGTGCAACGGCAGAATAATCCAATTTGTTTTCTTCTGTGCGTATTCTTTCGCGGCATCCACCACAGCCGTAATTTCACTCATACCACTCAGGAATATTAGCAAATCGCCTTTTTCTTCCACTAAAAAATAAATAAAAAAGATACATTAACGAACGTGATCTGTGGAACAATAACTGTAAAATATCATTGAATCTCTTTTCTATTCACCTGTATACTTTTGATCAATTAATTGCATGATTTGTACGTAGGGACTGGGATTGAAGCGATCCGATTTATAACGAGCGTCTTCAATCGTGATTGGTCTATAGGCCAATTGAATAGGGTACAGACGGCCGGGAACCTGGGAAATAAACAAATAAATATTTTTTTAATAACTCCTGTTTACACGTTAATTGAGTTGGTCTACTCCAATTTGTGATTACGATGTAAGACATTAACACTCACTTGTATCACCCGTACGTCCTCTGTGGCGAAATAATTACTAAAAAGTTGTATATTGATCGTAGCCGACATCAGTATCAACTTGATATCGGTTCGTTGGTGAATGAGGCACTTCATTATTCCAAGTAGGAAGTCACCGTATAAATGCCGCTCGTGTACTTCGTCCAGCACGACAACGTCATATTGGTTTAAACTTGAGTCCCCTGAAACCTATCACCAATAATGTAGCACACTCACACTAAATTGTATGTGTTTCATACATTTTTGTGTGTGTCCAAAAATACTTTTGCCTGTTCTGTTCAGTAATCACAAGAGGCATATTCGATAATTTTGATAATTCGATAAAGTAATTTGGTTTCCGTTATTTATGATTCATTGTTCAACAATAAATCATAAATAACAACAAAAAATTCCTTCTTATTGATGAAAGCTCAGAGTCTCAACCTGTCTCAGAAGCAATCCCTCCGTTATGAAAGTGATTTTGGTGTTTTGGTTTCTCTGCTTCTCAAATCTTATTTGATATCCAACTTCGTTCCGATATTCGGTCAGAGTTTCGAAAGCCACTCTCTTGGCGAGTGAAATGCAAGCTATACGCCTCGGTTGAGTACAAGCTAAAAAAAATGTTTAATTAACTATTTTTTTTATTATATTTTTTTGGTACTTTAGTATATAGGAGAGATCGGGACAAAATGGGACAGTATGGCAAAACAGGATAATGAGCCAAAACACAATTTTTCAATAACTTTTGGATGATGGCGGTGGTGTTAAATGGGGTACCCAAAAATTATTGGAAAATTAAGTTTTGCCCCACTGTCAGATTTTGCCCTGCTCTCCCCTAATTGGTAGATGTTTTTTATATGTGCAAAACATCGTACCGATTTTTCCAAAACCTGCCGAGTACAAGTACTGCGGAACTTGCGTAGATTTTCCACAGCCCGTATCTCCAGCGATGACGACAACTCTTTCGTTTCTGACAGCCTCGATAATTTCATCCTTGTACCGTGCCACTGGCAGATTGGCTTGATTCTCTCTGAGTTTCTTGAGCTTGTTGAATTTTTCTTTTTGCTTGAAATCGAGGTAGAGTACCAAGATGTCTCTGAATTGTCGCAATCTGCTGTCGGGAAGTTGTTCACTCCGTGGTACCCTGGCAAATATCTCGCCGAAGCCGAGATTGACGTCGATATTTATGCAATGAGACTTATGATAATTCATGGGCACTCCGACCGAGTTGAGAGGAGATTCGGCGTTATCGGTGCAATTTTTTTTGCCTAATTTCTTTTGCACGATCTCGTATTTGCCGACGAATCGCCAGAAATCTTCGATGTCCTGCACAAGGTTGGGATTCGCGGTGAATACTTTGCCAAGCTCGTACTTGTACATGGCGAAAGAAAAATCCTCGTCCACACGATCATCGGAGGAACATTTCGAGCCGTGAGGTTTGGGATGTCGGGCGGAGTCATCGCTTCTGTGTCGTCTTTGCGTTTCGCTGTCCCTTTTGTAACTCCGATGTTTGTCATAAACGTCATCGGGATGTTTGCTTCGTTTTGCCAGCCAGTAATCATCGTGTCCGGCTTCCGCAGATTTTTTACGGGTTCCGTGCCGTGAGTTCATTTTTCATTCATGATTATAACTTACTCGACAGTTCTGTTTTTTTCCCCCAAAATATCGGCGGCATTCGGATCGTCGTGTTTCATCTGAACAATCGTGTGGTTTTCTTTTTCTTCAATTAGACTGGGGTCTTATTACAAGATACTAATTGACGACGATACACTTGGATACACTGATGAAAGCGCCAACGGCGATAGTGAAAAGTTCGTCGATATCAAAAGTGAACTTCTATTACTGACGACAGGTGCGCTGCAGTCGTCTTCCATAGTCTCGAACGTATGTACGACCGGTACAAAAGCGAAATGAGAAAGTCGTTAATATTAAATATTACAAAATAAATACAATGTATTACAAGGAAAAATAAATGATAAACAGTAACAGCATGAAATACAAATAGCGTAGTCACGAGCTATGATAGTCTTTTGAATTTCCATCGTGAATAATCCGTAGTCCGTATTTGTTTTATATTTCGTATGTTTTATTGCCCCATCGGTTTAACTCGACGTAACATTATATCGTAGGCAATATGAGCTTTCCATCGTGTATAAAAATCGTAAGTATCGGCGGGCGCTATTTTGCCATTGGTAAATCGTCGTCCGGTCGGGTTGGACGCGTTGAAATATCTTTTGTATTTTTTTTCACTCTGTCATAAATTTTTTTTAGCCAACATCAAAAATCAATCCTCCGACAGAGACCAGTAATCACAGCAGCAACAATGAAGAAACTATTACTTACGACGAGTTGATATCCATAGCGAACGAAGTCTTCGGAAATGGACAATGGAGCCACTCGATAACCAGTCAAACAGTAGGCACGTTTAAATTATCCTCTTGAAACTACAATTATATTAAGGAAAATATCATCTTCGCTGCTATATATCTCAGAATTTTTCAATTTAATATGCAGATTACGTTGAATACGTTATGGGCAAATATCTCACAGGATGTGCAGCATTTGTTAAAGTCCAACGAATGGATGGTAGCTTTCATGAAGCTTTGGGCTATAGCTATACGGAATCTGCAGTGAAGGGCTCAGCGATTTTGTCAGCTAGAAACGTATGTGATAATTGTGGCCAAATCTTAGTGCCTAAATTAGCTGTAACACTTCTGGACGATAAGAGAATTTAACGCGCTTAATTTTTTCAGTTATCTATAACCCAGGCACTGAGGAAAGCTCTTGTATGTTTCACTGGCACAATCCAAGAGAGGATTAACAAGAGCGCAGTTAAAGCTCTTCGAGCGAAAGAGAAAACTTCCACACCGATCCAAGAAAGGATCAACGAGGCTCCAGCTAGTGCTCGTATAAGGGAAGCTGGTTTGAAGGAACGTGCAAGTAGACTTTCATCCAGTGAGGAAATTTGTCAGCCTAAGAGATCAGCTCCCAACCAAGAACAACCAGTTCTTTGCTCGAAATCCAACAAAAGTCCAAAACCGATAGAAACTGATGGTACTTTTAATAATCAAACATTAATATAAATTGAAACTAATTGTAAATATCGATTAATCCTTGTATCGCTTTTTTCAGACATTCCTCCCTTGGTCATCGATGTCGGGGTGACGACGACTGAGTGCCAAGAGACCCTTAGAATACCCAACAATCATAATAATTTGCCACACAAGGATAGACCATCCGCGGCAATGACCGATGAGGAAATACGCCTGGAAAGAAAGCGAAAGCAGAAACAGAAGCAAGAGGAATACAAAAAGCTCATGTTGGAGAAAAATGTTAAATCCGCAGATAAACCAAATCCTAAGTATTGAGACTGTGAAAACGTTCGATCGTACACCATTTTTCGTTTCGTTGTGCCGTTAACAGTCACGCCAACGTATCAGTGGACACTGTTATATTATAGAATGCATGCCAAATGGTAAATAAACACCATATTTTTACATCTCGCTGAATTTCATACGAATCTTATGAAAGAAGAAAAAGAAAAAATTTCGTATGCAAATTTTAATTGCTCGCCAGTTAATTTTATCGTGACATAAATAATCTATTATGCGATCTCGGTACTTTCTACGACCCGCGTTAATGAGATCTACAATAATTCGAGGGGCGCGGGACGAAAGGGTTGGATAATTTGTTCGTAAAATCGATACTATGTACGACTCACTTTCTTTCTCTCGCTCTCATTCTCTCTCTCTCTCTCTCTCTCTCTCTCTCTCTCTCTCTCTCTCTCTCTCTCTCTCTCTCTCTCTCTCTGTCTCTCTCTCACGGTGTAGGAATCAGTTTCGATTGAAGCGACGACGATATTTTATATATACTCATATAATATATCCAACATTCAATATTCATAAGTTATTACGAATTAACTTTCTGTGCTCGATTAAATTCATTCCTGCTGGGCATGAAAACTAAATATTGTGAAACACTTATAAAACTCGTTTATCGTCAAATCCTTTTTTATTTTTATCTTGTCTTTAAGTGTTACTCAAGGTGCACTTGTAATCTTCATTTTTTTTTAACTTACTGATTTCTCTTTGCTTCCATTATATCTCGAACTCTCGTACCAATGCCCAATCGAATCAGGCATTTCGTTAAAATCGCCTTCCCGTATATTACATATCACGCGCGCTTTCGATTACGAGGTTTTCTTAGTTCATTCCAAAGTCCATTCTCGTCCTTAATTTTTATTACTATGTATTTTTTCTTCTTCATTTTGTCTTGTATTAAAGAGTCGCTAATTAGTCTTCAACCAGTTGCAAAAGCTAAGTCGAAGGCGTAACCGCGCAACCGAACTTTTCCACGCCTGCACTCGCGATATTTCCTCATTATCACTACATACGTATCGTGACTCGAAAACAAGATGCTGCTGAGCAAAACCTTTTATTCATCTTTTCATCACCCTATCTCTGGCTCTCTTTTGGAAACATACGCAAAATTCACTAATTCAGTTAACGTTGTTTTTTTTTTTTTCCTATTGACTTCTTCACTGACCATTCCGATTTCGTACTTCCTATCTACGGTGCATTGAAGTTCGTTCTCCTATAGTATACCTGATTCTTGTGCTTATGCCTGTTCTCAATGCGTGGATTTTTTGTCTCCGCGAGTACGTCCCCGTTGGTCCTTAAGAGTACAAGAAATTCGTCTTCGGACTTTGAGGGTTTTAATACGCATAACGTATACAAGGCGGTTCAATGATTATCGGCTTTCTTATAAGAACCTACCAATACTCGAAAAAATGACAACGACTCTGTGGCAATATACGTCAAGGAGAGGAGAGTTTCACGATCGGCGAACCGATTGGCGTAACGATTAATCCTTCGAGAGATCGGTTAAGGCGATGTGAAAGATTTTATTGAGATTCCATTTTTTTTCTTCTTCAATTTTCATAAAATTGATGAAATTGTTGATACAGGATTACTGATTGGTGATACAGTTGACACTAACGATTTATTGGCTCTTTAAGTTAGTAGCGAATCATGAGGAAATTGATATGTAGTTTGTAAATATATATTCGGTGATCTTAATATCGAAAACGAATCATTTTATTACGGACAATAATTCACGGATATATTTGGTTGTTCAACGAAAATTTAAACAAAATTTGAACAACTTCATTTGATCCTATCGTGCCTCATTACGAATTGTTTGTTTTGCCTTTGTAATAAATTGTGGAACGATGTGCAACAAAAAGCTTTCACATCCCCTTGTCGATTGAATACTTAAATTTTGATACAAACAATTAAACTCATAAGCGATACGCACACTTCAGCCCCTTGTTTTTGATTTTATCCTTGGCTTCGGCCGCCCTGTATAGTTATGGTTATCGAGTTGTACGAACCCACGGGACCGTCTTGCTTTTGTTATTGCACTTCTTATGTACAGTGATGCCGGTGGCTCTTTGAATTTTTGATGTACGATTTTTAATCGGAGTACATGCGCTTTTTTATGTATACATGCAATATGTGCGATCATTAACTATAACGTTATTATATCCTAAAACGTTTTGTTTCTATGCTCATTGTTCGCGAGTCACCATTCAAACATTTTATGATGCGCGTGATTTTCTTTTTTTTATATTCCAATTTCCTTAATCCCCGCACAGACTTGAGAGTTTCGAAATGGATTGTCGAATATTAAACTCGATATACAGTAGAACCTCGTTTATGCGTTACTTTTATAAATATACTAGTAGGTCGTTGTGACGCAAATTTAGATTTCCGGACATTTAACATGTCAATACCGATTTGAAAATTTCATTTTCCGATCGGAAGTGACGTCATACAGGAAATAGGTCACTTCAATTGGAACAAACAAGCAAACAAGAAACGAATAACTTTTCAAAATAGATATAAGATAAAAGTACTAAACATTTTTGGGGTTTCGGTAAACAAAAATGGTTGATGCTTTTAAAGTTTGGTTGTTTTTGGTTTTGGAAAAATCGGATAATAGGAAAAACATTCCATATTGCCCGACTTTTCGCTTATCCGAGGTACCCTTTTCCCCCATTACCTCGCATAAACGACGTTCTTCTGTAAAAGCGGACCGCGAAAGACTTGGATCGATGAGGGCGCTATGAAACCTCGCCCCTCGCGCTGTACAGTTGTACATACGCCAATCATTTCGTTTCCCGACTGAGCCGGGGCCAGACGGGAGGGAGGGGCAGGTTTCACATCGTCTTAACTGCATCTCATGGGACACAGCTGTGGGAATAACGGCTGTTATCATTAGTACTTGCGAGATGAGTGCGCTCGATGACTTTCCATAATGATGGTACCGGTACCTCTTTCAAGTGTCTGATAATATCCTTTCTGCTCTTTATCTCACTTGGAAGACTTATTATTACGAACTGCACGGTCACCAAGTCCAATCCTCGTACGCGACGATAATTTCACCGGTAAAAATATTTCACTGAAAGACTCTGACCGGACCGACTTATAGATTTTCAGTTGTCTCGTTGATAGGAAATATTTTCACTCGGGTTTCATTGATGAAGAGTTTCATTACAATATTTCTCACTCTCAATATCTTGATCGACATGGGCATTTTACTCCAAATCACGTATTTCAATTTTTTTTTCATTTTTTTTATTACCTACTTTAAACTTGATCTATTCTCGATTTTTTTTAGTCTTCGACGCTTGATTTTATGGGAATGGGTGGGTGGAACAAATTTCGAACATACGTTTTTAAAAATAATTCTGACACAAGCTTTGAAATGCGACAATGCCGTACTCAATCGGTGCGCACATTCCTGTGACGTAGTGCGACAAAAATAAAGAAAGCTCGATGCTAAGAATTTCTAAATTTCTTTGTTTTCCGACCTGGGACATTTCGTCCCTTGTCCCCTGTTTCCATGCGATCGGCCTCGTTTACAGTGGAGCTCCGATTTTTGCTATTCCCCTACGCGCGTTTCCCGCTCTTTCGACCCGCGTGCTTTCGTCGTCGAATGATTGAAAATTATATGCAAACCCGTGCACAGTGTTTATTTTTATATCTCCATTGTCAATGATAATTTTTTTTTTCTCTTTTGACAGCAATAGAATAATCAATATTGCGTATCTTCGGCGAGCTCAGGTTGATTTCGCTCCTAAAACAGAGTTCCTCATCTCTTCCTGTCAAAATTCATCGTAACCGTATTATTCGACGGTATGCATTTTTTTCCTACACTCTTTTTCCGCAATACAATATATTTATATATATATATATACTATAAAAATCTCATGAACGGGACCGAGTAAGTGTACGAGGTTGCAATAGATGCGTCAAGCCGTCAGCCCGACAGCGGCCAATCCTGGGTGCCTCGAATTTCGTCCTATTATTTAACGAGATCGTCACCTATCACCTTTGTCCTAATTAAAACGTCGCAACAAATTTTTGTTAAAAAATTTTACGGAATTTTTTTTTTCGTTTCGACGCTTCGTGACGCAGAATAAATGTGAATGAGCAAAAGTGATGGACCGAAGTTTTACCCTACACACGGCAGGTCCGACTCTCAGTCGCGTCGAGAAAGCCTCTCTCGCTTGAGGCGTACGTACTCTCGAGGGATTCGTTTTTTTTTCTTTTTTTTTCATTGTTTGTGGAAAACACTGAGTACGCGAATAAAAAACACGTGGATGACGGACACTCCTCTCGCTTCGCAGAGATGTCGATCAATTGACGGTGAGTCTCCCGTTTTCATATAATTTTTTTTTTTCATTTTTTTTTCAATTTCGTCTACATCTTCGTATGTCTTTTTTTTCTTGTTTTATCTCACAATTCGTACTATACGCTTACGTAAAAAGAATCAATCCTGCACACTCGTGAGTCTGGATTCTTATCATAATACCGACGAACTATTAAATGAGACCCCTAGCCCCCTTGGCTCACTCGTCTTCTTTGATACACGCACGCGCACTCCCATACGCACAAAATCGAACACACATACGCACGCACTCACACATACATTTTTTACTTTTTTTTAAAACTACGACAACTTAGCCGCAAAAAGCTCATATCGATAAGGTCAGCTATAACGCGCTCACTCTCATATTTTCTATAATACTGTGTTTCTCTCAAGTTCTTCACTTTTGCCTAAAAGACCCTTTTTTCCCCACGAATTATTTTTATTCTCTTTTTTTCTCGAAATAATTTATTATACTGATAGATTCGCGCAGTCAACGTGAAATTCTGTATTTATATATATAAATATATATATACGTATAGTTGTATACGTACATATATATTTATCAATTATCGTCGACGTTACGTCGCGTGTGTCATCGATGTCGACTTTTGTGTGGGGTCGACTTTTTATTACACGACGCGTTGTAATTTGTTTCACATTGTTGTTGTTGTTTTTTGTCATTATTAAATACATGGACAACGAAATAATGTCTCGGCGAGGCTAGAGGTCTTATATATAAAGGATTCACTGACTGTCATAACAATTGTTACTTGACGATACATAGGTATAATAATACTTATAAATGTATATGCACGTACGCGTTTTAACAGGCCGTGGCTATACAAGGCCCACTACATTTAATGTCACTTAGTGGCACGCGGTCTCTCTCTCAACATATGCTATACGATTCTCGCATTCACACAAATGATTTTCTTTCTTGTTATTTTTTTTCGTTTTTCATTATTAATTTTTTTTTCCTTATCTTTCTTTCGTTCTCGCCCAACTCGTTTTTTTTGTGCTTATACAGAAGTGTTCCCGGATTTTTTTTTCGTAATAACTTTGAGCATTCGATCGCCGTATTCTCTCACTCTGTCTCTTTCTTCCAATGATCTCTTTGGTGTATTCGAAATTTTCTTGTATTCTACGTAACCGCTTTGACTCGACTATCGCGACTCGATGTTTTTTTTTCTCTCGAGGATACGCCGCGCGCGTGTCTTCGAGAGAAAAAATATAAGTTGCATGCGAACATGCCAAGATTGTTAGCCAAATTTCTTCAAAAGGCACCGTTGCCTCTCTAAAATCTCAAAATTTCGACGTCAATCCATTTTTTTTAATTTTTTTTTTTTTCGTATTTTATCACGGACATTTATCCAAATTTCTCGTGTGTACCGCAAAAAAAAAATAAGTTAAAAAAGAAAAAAAAACTAAAATCGTTCAGTTCATTTTCGTAGTTTCTTCTTCACTAAAGAGATACATGGACCAGTAGGCGAGATTGAAGAATACGAACATGAGAGGGAAGGCAAATCGCGCTATAACGTCGATTCTCGCGCTACCCTTTGCGTGACAAGTGAACAAGTCCCGTGGCACGATACCCCAGCGTTTATCACTTTTGCCGAGGGGTAGACGAGGAAATTTACGAAAGTTTTGAGAATTTCTCTGTAACAGCGCCGGCGGCGAGGGGGTCGCCATTCTCGATGATACAGGGGATGCCGATGTTCTTGTAGATATACGAGAGTTTTGGGATGCAACCGGCGAACATTGGACATCAGCCTCGCTCTGTAGCGACGAGGTAGGCGAGCTTTCCTGATGCTGACGCGAAGAATTCCTGCTCAACGAGTTTTGATGATTGTGCTGATGCTGGTGGTGCGGAAGATGATGCTGATGCTGGTGATGGTGATGATGATGATTCGTTCCCGGCGATGTGCTGTTTGTTCGAGAGTGCTGCCGCGAACGATATCTCGTGTGCGAATGATAGAGATGGCCGCGAGCCACGTCCCTCGATCCCATTGTACCTCCTTCCTCGTCGAGGTTCACTCGTCCTCCGCCTCCCCCCGAAACAGGTACGTGGACCAGTACGCGAGGTTGAACAGAGCGAATACGAGGGGGAAGGTGATCCGCGAGATGACGTCTATGCGCTTGGACCTCGTCGGGAACTTGGACAGCCACGACCTGCAGCAGTTTTTTTTCGGCGGTTGCATGTGTATTTCGCACTGCCGCATCTTATCCATCGACATCGTATCCTCCCGGTGTCGGACGAGAGGCTTCTGAAAGAAATTTACGGGTCTTGGTTCGGTGCTCGAACACCATGGATCGGATTGAAACAATACTTTATCGGTTTTCAAGTTTTTTTTTTTTTTTTTTTTTTTTGACAACCGACGAAAGCTATTATTTGCCGATCCATATTCTCTCTAATATCTCTCGTTCAAATGACTCTTGTCCGATCCATGTAAATTTCGTACTTTTACGATTTTACTTTTTTGTTTCCCTTTTTTTCTCAGTTTTTTTTTATTGCTATATTAGCACTATATACGGCGAAGTGAAAGACTTCGGCCGTATTGCTTCTCACTGACTTTTGAAGCGATTCATTGCTCGCTTTTAAGACTCGATAGAATTTATCGAAACTTTGAATGTTGTTGGTTTTTGTTTGCTTTTTTTTTTTAAACCCGCAAGATTCGAGTCTATCGAGTTTTGTTTGCGAGCAACGATTGCATCGAAAGTAGAACAGTGACAAAACAGGGGCATTCCACGCAACTTCAAGACTTTCCATGAGACTCGAGTTTCGAAAAAGTAAGTCTCGAACCGGGAGGCAGGCATACGAGACGACTTCGGACAGAGCATGCTGCACCGAAAGCATAAACGAAATATGAACATTTTTCGTGATAACGATATTTTGAAGAAAAATAATTTAAAATATTATGGTCATTGAAAATTTGTAAAGAAAAAAATGTACGATGAAATGAATGAAAAGATATTTCATTTTACCATTCGCGATGGTCAGATGCCAGAGTACCGTAATCCGATGGAATTCGTCTGAGATCACCTTTTTTTTTGCGAACGTTCAGCCGAATTCTGCCGGATTGGCTTTTGGAAATCTGAGAATCGAGAATAAGGACTGAAAAGTATGGTACTCCGACCTCAAGTGGCGAACGAATTTAGGTCATCTTGGGTGACGGTCAAGATCGCTGAACTCGTGTCCTATCGATGGAACAGTAAGGAATCAAGCGGTGCTGGTCAAATACTTCAAGTGCTTGAATTGCGCATTTGAATACCAAATACTTGAAGTACCGATGTAAAGCTTGACGAGTACTAGGTAGGTCTCTTGTACTGGAGCACTCGACACCGAATACAAGTACTCGAGTACATCGAATGCCTACTTCCAGTACTCAAAGCAGTCAGCTCCGGGAATTAATAAATCGCAAAGAGGGAACTCCATCCTTCGCTATTCGGTGGTCGAGTTCAGTGACCTCGGAAGTTACCGGGACCAATGTTCGCCACGTCGAGAGGCAAAGTACCATTTTTCATTTCCAATGCTACACATCCGATCACGGACAGGATACTGACCATAGCGAAATTCGTCGAACCGTCGGCTTCCAGCAATTCCGTTGCCGGGTCGACCGACGACGAATGTTCCATTTCACGATATTTCTTCTTCATGTTTTCCCGATGCATGTCGCTACGGGACGCGTAGTTAACCAACGCGAATTCCAGTAAAGCCCCGAAGACAAAGGTGAGGCACACTCCTGTCCAAACGTCGATGGCCTTTGTGTAGGATACTGGTGGCAGTGAGGCATTTATTCCAGACGTCTGTGTGGCCATTGTCAGTAGTGTCGTCACACCTGCGTGTCCCACAATCCCCTTAATTAACAAGTGTACCGTCAAACCGCCTCCGTTTTACCCGAACTTAAACTTCGCCCAGACTATCGTATCTTGCGAGATCCCCGACGCGCTTTAACGATCGATCGTAAAGTGTCACAAATTTCGGAGCGATTATGTCGACAGCCGATCGCTGTCATCCTGGAGCGCTAAGGCTGTTTCTTCGTTTCCTCGTCACACCAAGATACGATACTTTGCGCGAGTCAAAGTCCGTGCAAACGAAGTCCTAGAATCGCGGAAAATCTCGCGTCGGATCGATTTCTTTTTTTAAGAGCCTCAAGGTTGTTGCGGGGTCGACTTAAAGTTGAAATTGTTCTTCGCTTATCTCGAAAAGGGTCGCGAAATAAAAAGAGCGGTCCATCGATGACGCAGTTTCGGGAAGTAGGAGCGTGAGAGGTTCGCAACGGAAACTTCTCGGACGCATCGTCGGATGCTGCCTTTTTTTCTATCCATACAATTTTTTATTTTTTATTTTTTCTACAAATGAGTCCTAAAGAGGCTGCAAAATGAAATTTACGCGATAACTTGCTCATTCCATTCGATCGTTCGCGAAGCTTCCTCTGCGAGAGAGCCCGATAATCAATCCAATACACTTCCTCACAGAGAAAGCTTCGCGACCGATCGAGAAGAACGAGTGAGCAATTTCTACATTTTAATCTCATTCTTTTTTCTTACTCGATTCTAAGCTTACCTGACGCTGCCTCCGGAAGGTCGCAATCGATAGTATTGAAAGATACAACTGCCTAGATTTATTACCGAAAAAATAACGAACGACTCGGATGAGACTTCGCAAAGTCGATGGCGTGACTTGACGCCGATCCGACAACAACCTTAATCGCCGTGGAACGTAAAATGAAGGAAAATAAAAGAAAAAGTTGATATACGAATCTCTCCTCACCCAATGAGACTCGAGCCGGTACGGCACTTTGATCAAGCCAAAAAGACACCCACGATACGATGACAAGCATGCAGCATGGGATGTAGATCTGGATAAGATAGTAGCTGAATTCTCTCTTGAAGAGCAAGTCTACCTTCAGGCAGCTGTACTCTCCTGTAAAATCATGAATCGTTCATGGCATTCCAGAAGCTTGTTCGTTTCTACGCTCTATATAATCGTCATAACCGGTAACAATCGTAATCCCCCTGATGCTGAACGACAAAACCGGCCGGCAAACTTTCCGTCGGTCATAAATTCTTCTTTTTTTTTTACTCACCTGTGTTCGTCTTGCTGTTGCAATAATCGGTAAGAAACTTCTCAAGCGTGAACCTAGGTAGGTGTAAGTTCTTAACTACCTGGACGGGGTCACCCTCTTTCCATACGAAGACCAAATCGTCAGTCGTCCATCCGTCTACGCGATACGGATATTGATAGAGCGTTATCGTTAGTTTCCGAATGAAAAGTACGAAAGAACAAAAAAAATCATTTATCGCCGGGCGACTGACATTCGACCTTCTTTCAATCGGGCGAGTCTCAGTACCACGAATTTCTTTTCTTTTTTTTTGACCACTATGTGGATACTCACAGCTAGCCATGCGTAACGAGCAGGTTTGCCGATCGAGCGGATAGAGCTTCAAATTCATCGGACACGATAGTGTGAGTGATATTCTGAAACGAGTGAATGTTCCCGTCAGAGTCTCGCGTCACGCATATCGTATCTAATATTCTGTTAATATGATTATCGCGCTTTGCATCTATGAGGTTAGTGGGAGCGTCGGGGCGGGCGGGTGGTGTCGGGCTGTGGGGGGAGCGGGAGATACATCCAAATGGACACTTACCGTATGCTGTAAAGTACCGAGCCGTTTGGAAATATTCGTATGTATACATTCGGCATGATAATGTTGTGAAAATGTCCTTCCTTTTCATTTGAAAAGAAAAGATCGGGCATCCATACTCGATTGGATTCCGTTAGTGTTAAGTACCTGAGTCGTCCTGGAAAGAGACAAAATGTTTCCAGTCATGTGGATGTGTGTGATAAAAAAAAAATCCATAACTCTCTGGTTTGGGTTTGATTTGGCTCGTGGCCAAACCCCAAACCCAAACCCAAACGAAAAACCCAAAGGGAAAAACTCAAACCCAAACTGAAGACCCAGCCCAACCCAATTTCTACGTACCTCCGTAATCGTTAAATTTCAGCCTTTCATCCAACCATTGTTCCCGAAACGTCAGCTGTACCGAATATTCCTGTCGGCAGATGATCATTATTGAGTGAGATTATCGGAACATGTCGTTCAGCCGAATTTTAACCGATTGCCGAGTCTCGCTATTCTCCCAATTTCATTTATGTACAAAAAGCCGGAAACCGCTGAAGGGGCTATTCATTTTGGTGCGTTTCGTTAGTCATTAAAATTCTACCGCGTGTACTGTAACGCTCATTACGGTGGACTGACCCGACGCTACGTTACAATCGATCGAATTACTTACGATTGCCCCGGTGCGTCCCGATCGTTACAGTAAGGTCTACAAATCGAGAGCTATATTTTTTATTTCATTAAATACACGGTTGATTAGAGATCGTTTGCTTATCGAGCCATTAATTAACGATCTTATCAGCCGTTGGGTCTATTACGAAAATTAATTGAATTACATGCACCGATTGAGCGAACAGCGTCGATAATTTACTGTACAGGGGGTGGAGCGGGACAAAACGGTACACCGGGGCATAACGGACCTGTGTCCTCCATTGTAAACGAGGTTTTGTCACTACTGTTTTTCGCGAAATAAAAGAAGGTCCGCTTTGCCCCGGGGTTTCGTTTTGCCCCGCTCGCCCCCGAAGGAGCTCGCATCTTCGTCCGGTCGAACAAAATCATCGACCAAATTTACGCCCGATTGCCGCGTCTCTTTGCGAGAGAGAAAGACTCGTTGACTCCTCAAAGAAATTTTGCAAACGGCTCTCGCTGAGCAACGACAATGAAGCGTAACATTAATCGACACTTTTTTGTCTCCTTCGCCGATGTAAATTTAGTTTCGACGCTTATATTTTTCCGGCATCGGAGGAGGATGATCAACGAGTGGTTAAAAAAAAATAGATAAAATCAACATGAACGGTGCACCTAGCAGTGAAAACCGCCAGACAAAGCGTCAATTATCGGACCGTCGAATCACCGATTGGGGCCGTTTTGACGAAACACATGAGATCAAAGGTTTTCGATAAAGCTTAGGCGTTACGATAAAGCATGTTCAAGCATTTTCGGGGCGGGGTGTGGGGGGGTGGTTCGGGGGGGCTCGGAATGGTGATTAAATTCATGCAGAAGCATCACACTCAGAGCTATGCATAGTTAATTGCGTTCGTAACGTTGAAAAAAAAATCTATTTCTCTACGTTGAACATTGCGTGACATGCGTTATAGCTTACAGTTTTCGATCGCTGCTCGTCTCCGGCAGGTTGACAGTCTCTTCATTCCTACTTTACAGTTATCTCGAAGCGTTCCCGTCGAAACCCTATACCGTGTTCCATTCCCACCCAAAATCTTTTTAAAGGTAAATAATCCAAGGTCCACTGTGTGTCAAAGGACATCGGAAAAGTGCACCTCTCCGAGTCAGCCTAAGGCGGTGTCTGAATTTAATAAGGGACATGGGGAAGCGCCTATCGGTAAATTTTCGTCGATTCCTGTGAAACGATGAATATTTTTTTTTTCTTATCGATCACCCCTACCGATTATTCGGAAGACATAGCGTTGCTCCCAAAAGTCGTATGTAGACATACCAGTTATTAAAACCGAAAACTAACACAATCTCCGAAACTTTTCGTTAAAGTAGCTTGTCGAAGATTGAGTTATTTTTTTTTTCTCGTAAACCGTCCGAACATTATCGGACGCCGATCTCCCCACGGTCAAAGCGAATATTGGACGTTCAAGTTTCGCCGTTGAATTAGATGTTTGAGGAAAGTTGGAAAAAAAAGAAGAAGACTTGTCGGTTGTCGGAGCTTTCCCGTTAGCGAGGCAAAGTGCACGAGGTTTATTGATTTATCGTAGGAAGGCAGGAAGGGTTGCGCGGACGGGGTTCGTTATAGAATTCATATTGTCCGCAAGGGCTCTCCTGTGTGTGTGTGTATGTGTGGGTGTCTCCGTCGTTGACGTTGTTGCGGCTATTGCACGAAATGCCCTACATAGTTCGTGTATCGTTCGCCACGGCAACGCCGCACAATCTTGCTTAATTTTACCCTTGACAATATCGCGCAGCGGACTCGTTCGTGCCTTGGCAAATTTGATGTGAACAGTCGACCCCGTTCCTGTCCAGGGTAAATTTCGCGTTCAGATATCGAAGCAATTTTACTCGGATCTATTAATTATTAGCAGGCAACTTCGTTAAAAAAAAAAACCTTTATCATCTGGAACGATACCGTTTAACCCTTCGTGCAGCCGCGCCGCATATAACGAGTGTCTCGAACACGCAGCCCCTTCGAGTGTGCATACGCATGAAAAACCTTGTTCCAGCCGCCACTCATGACTCATCAGATCGGCTGAAATGTCACGCTAGAAAAAGTGTCGTCAAATCGCTCAATCTCTCAAGGTCGCAAACGCTATTCATAGCGGAGGTAATGGAGGAGGTAATGCGTCGGCGAGGCAGTTGGTTGATCATGAAACATCCCACGGTCAAAGTTTCAGAACCATACCGCGTGAAATTTCACAAACATTGCCATGTCCGCGTGAGACATGGGTTGTTGGAAAAACTGTTCTGCTATGCTCGAGGTAGTGCAAGGTCCTGATCAGGTGTAATCAAGGTTTGGCCCTATTCGAGCAATGTCGAATTGGATCCTTGCAGAACCCTTCTGGACATCACTATTTTCAAAGGGCCTGAGACAAGAAAGGCGCATTTTCAATTAACAACTGTAGCAGTCGTTCCCTTTATTTATCCCCTGTGACTGATTGTGTTGGCACTCCCGATGGAACGTCCG
Source organism: Ichneumon xanthorius (assembly GCA_917499995.1). Lineage (NCBI taxonomy): Eukaryota > Metazoa > Arthropoda > Insecta > Hymenoptera > Ichneumonidae > Ichneumon > Ichneumon xanthorius. The sequence continues at coordinate 685,930 of OU824211.1, forward strand.
ATTCCAGGACGTGACATACCGAACTGCACTACAGTGGAGTGATGTACAGAAGAAACACGATACGTCCCAAGGGCGAAGAGAGTGTATTGACCAAGCGGATAATACTCCTATAGTGTTTTATCCAAGAAATGTGTTTGTATGTGTTCTTCTTTGTCTCCGGAAATCCAAGCCTCTGCATTCTCCTCAAAGCCAACCGACAAATGTTTGTATTATGTCCCCCTTCGTGTTTTCTCTTAAGTTTTGTGTACTCTGCACTCCCTTATCAATCATGCACATATCGCACATCGATTCTAACAGAATCGGTCAGAGTCGGTCAGATAGAAATTATGGAAATACGTCACTTCCGGTCGAAAAATGAGATTTTCATACCGGAAGTCATGTACTTCGGGCACAACGCCACTTCCGGTCGGAAAATGAGATTTTCAAGCCGGAAGTCATGTACTTCGGGTACAACGTCACTTCCGGTCGGAAAATGAGGTTTTTAAACCGGAAGTCATGTGCTTCGGGTACAACGTCACTTCCGGTCGGAAAATGAGATTTTCAAACCAGAGGTCCTATATTTCGGGTATAACGTCACTTCCGGTCGAAAAATGAGATTGTCAAACCGAAACGATTGGTGCAAAATACTGAAACTGAAATTACCGCAATCCCATAAGACCCTAAATTTACCGCAACGGAGTTACTACCGCATGACAGTGAGAGACCATACGAACAATAGCACAAACGTACTTTGGCTTTGTCTCAACAAACCAAGTAAGTGGGCGGAAGTACTTTAAACTCGATAATTCTGTACGATTTATACAAAAATAATCGTAGAAATATTAAATATGTATTGATAATATATTCATAATATATCGTATGTATAAAATTAACCCAGGCATAGACAGCGCATTCTCGACACACACTTATTTTCAGTCCAAGCTGTGTCCCACTCATTGCGTGTTGAGGTGCGTTTATAGTGCATCCGTGTCGTCACAGTGTGTTCGTGTGTATTGGCTATATACAGCCTATATATAGCAGCAGCAGAGAATATAAAACGGCACCAGAACCGCTAGCGCCAATTGCTTCGCTGATAGAAATTTCAGAGCACCGCATAAGCTTTCGATTGGATTCGGAAAACGTCCGATGACGCGACCTTTTCAGGGTCTAATCGGGCGCTCGATTCAATGCTAAAAAAATTACTACCAGGGTTGTGGCTGCACGATGTCGTGTTCTTTGGTCACGGATCGTTCAATTTACCAACAGGGGCAAACACCACAGCATACGCAGACGGCTCGAGGGACCTGAGTCTTGAGCGCCACGGTACTATCATCAGCTCGGTCTCATCTTAAATACATATGTGCGATACGGTGTATTTAATAATATATAGTACACTTATATAGAACGAGAGGTGATAACGCGTTGTGCGTAAAATATCAAGCGCTTAAATTGCTTTCGTTATTGTCATCATAATTTATCTAATTAATCGCCATCGATGTGTACTCTCGACGGTGGACGATTAAAAAAAGCTCCTAATATTGACTTAGGCGAGGCGTGAGAAGCTCGAGAAAGCGATTGTATAATTTCGCATTCTTCCTCGAGGCCGATTCGCAATTTTATTGCGATTCGAGTGAGAAGCGGACAATTTTCGGCACATCGACAAAGAGCTACAAGGCTGCTCTGAACACGACGCCAGGGCTCGATGAACACGGGACAACGTGATAAAAGAAATTATTTATTTTTTTTGTCTTTTGTCTTTTTTTTTTATAATTCGGAAACTCATCGAGTTTCGGGAGAGAGCGAGCGTTGCGTGAGTATACTAGCTCGCGGCGTGCGATATACGCACGGTGGAGTGAACAATGATTGCCCGATCGGATAGCGATTCGAGGGCGAACGAGTCAGCGAGAGGGCGGCTTTTGCCAATTGACGTTGGACCACGGCATGCACGCTATATCAAACCCGATATCGATAGTCAAGTCGATGCAATTTTGTCGACGAATCAGCGGCAATATATATTTAACCGCGATTTTATTGCCCTGCTGCGGTTACAATCACGCAACGCGATATTGCCAAATGACAAGGGAATAATGACTATCGCATGAAAAGGGTCGCATGGAAAATTTCGATTGTCTCGATATGTAAAACGGAGATAATAATCGAAAAGAATAAAAAAATATATATATAAATAAAAATAAAAATTTACACGAATTCTGACAAGACACATGAGGTATATAATATACAGCCAATCAATCGAACAATCAATATAGTTATATATGCTTGGTAGATACATGACAACGTAAACGACATCGAAAAGTCAACGCTCGACTGGTAGCACACATCCACTGGTTGCGCGGCGTACGAGTATAGTATACAAGTACAGTACAAAGAAATGCAGTTTGTATATTTTATATATATAAGTATATATATTTTCTTTCATTTTTTTTTTGTTTTCAAAGTTATATATATAATATACGTATCATATACACGTGACGTTATATAGATATATATGTGTGGATATATATATAGACTGTAGGCCTTGCTGTAGTATTGTTGCACTCACCATTTTATAATCATCTATTTTGCTGATTGAACGGAGAAAGATGTTGACAGTCACGTTTGTCGGGCCATCTAATCACGATGCCGGAACAGAACAAAACAATCGGATTATTAAAAATTATTTTTCGGGAGCCGGGTTTTTGACTTTCCGCTTCCGGGGGACGTGTGAAGAGAAAGGATTCTCGACGAGAAAAAATTTACAAAAACGAGAGGTATTTGAAAAATAAAAGAAAGGAAAAGAAAAATATACGGCAATGAGCGATAATAATATGGTGATTGGATTGAGAAATCGAGAAGGGAAAAGCGCACCTGCTGGTAGCGTGATGGAATTTAATTTATACCTTTTTTTGCCGACAACTAATTATTTTTGATGTGATCTGGCGCGAACGATTTTTTTTTGTGTCACGGATTGTATCTCCGGATCTTTCCGAATGAACTTAACTTTCTCCCAATGATTACGTCACCATACGAAGTAGGTTAATTATCGTCTGGCATTAAACGTATTATCCCAGTGAACGCAAATTACAAGGGCTTTACTTGTAAAGTTGCAATTTCCTAATTCGCCATATAAACTGTTTGACGTGATCCTTTTTGTGCAACAGTTACATTGCCGAATAGGAAATTTCTGTAAAATGGCAACGCGACTTTTAATCTGCGTTAACAGAGGATGTTTTTCGAAAGCCGTAACATTTCTCGGTAATTATTAATAATTTTCACCAAAGAAGGTTATGCCATGATAAATCCTCGCATCGCATTAATGCGTGGACGCGATTCTTCTTCGATCATGTTTCAACGTCGGGTAATTGTGGTTTTTTGGCAGTTGATTCTTCCGTCGCCAATCTAACCTTGTGTAAAGGTCTAAAAGGCTGGCAACGTCCCAGTAAACGTCGTTAGATCGTTTACTACGAGACGTGGCAAAGCTAGAGCTAAGCCGGAAACCACAACTCCTGGAAAACAAGAGCTAAGCGTTCCAATTGAACAGCTGTAGCAGTTGTGACCCATTCATAACTTTGGGTTGCTCCAGACTCGCAATCGACTCCGACCCAACCGGTCGATCGACGTACCCAAGTAAAACTCTTGTCCCAGCACTAGCCGATCAGAGAATCGTTCCTTTTCGGTCAGTTTTTCTCACCAAAACTACCCGTCGGAATGTGCGTATCGAAATATCGCAGCAAGTTTGTTAATCTTACATAAGACAATGATCATCATTTCGATGAATGAAGAGGAGCGAAGCTCAGTTGGCTCCTCGTATCTTCGTAAGGAGTGCTTGATTTGGGGATCCACGACTAAACGCACTGCTAAATGTAGCGATGCAGTCGCAGGGTATATTTTGATCAAACAGCCAATTTTTTTAAAACCCTTTCGCATGGTTTCCATGAATTATGTACAGATAATGTTCGCCATTAGTCGATGATACAAAATAACGATCTGTGCTCGAATGAAGCGACACTCATCCGAAAACATGATATCCTTAAAATCATGAATCACCAGTGAGATAATGAATGATTTTTTTAAATCATACAAACACGTTTTCAAAGAGCAATGTTTTTTTTTAAATGTTCTATCGTGTCAACTCACTAATGAAGAATTGTAACCCGTGCAGCATTCACGATACAGAGAACTGCACTGCGAAATCATACGTATGATGTTTCGGTTAACAATGTGTATCCGCGTGTTCTGTTTGTGCGCTTACTCGTCTATTCGAAGTGCATGGGAATCCTGCGACCATGTAAACACGTGAATCAGAGAACGGAATTCCTACGGACTATCTACCACACATCAGCATTTCAGCGAAACTATTATATCGAGCCATGTTTGCGTGAAGTTCGATGCCGCAATCGAGCACCGCATAAATCTCATTAAATCGTCACATCCAATTGTCAACAAATCATTTTAACTTTGGTAAGCGGCAACCTCGACTCGGCATCGTACTGCTTGCAACATAAAATTTAAGACACTAAGATTATGGGTTTGTTCATGTTAGAGGAAAAAAAAGAAGAAAAATTGTAGTATTATCGTATTCATAATTACTTGGTGTTACCAAATTGTATTACAAATTCTACCACGGCAAACTCGATATGAATAAAGTGTATATAAAGTTTACATATATATATATATGTATATAATTAAAACAGTTTTGTATATATAGGAAACTGAAGCGAATAAACGATATTAGTATATAGATCGATAATATATAAAAATAGACAAACACCCAGCATTTGCGTGTGCGTGTGTCTGGTGAGTGGGGGGGGGGGGGGGCCGGGGGCGGACGGGCGTGGTAGGTAGTTATTTTCAAACTTACCATGGTAACGTCATCTATTTTTGAGATACTTCGAACAAATATGTTGACGTGGACATATGCAGGTCCATCTAACATGGCAAACAGAACACACAAATTAATCAGTCTTAGCGAATTATAGGAGTATCGATTTTTTCTTTTTTTTTTGTGTGTGTAGAGTGGGAATGAATACTTCTCGATGGTTCTCTCTTTTCTCCGACTGTTATCGCTATTGTAAAAACTGTTATTGGATCGTTCACTGTCTTGCGGGGACGTTAATAATTCAATTTGACAACACTCGCCTTTTACCGATGCAGGTTTATACGACCTACGTGACGGATCAGTGCATTGTATTTTTTATCGCCGCGCCCTCCGCACGGGAGGGGGACAGCGATTCTCGTCAAACGTACAGATAACCTTGGAGTACCTTCGGTGCACGAAGGACCGTAAATCTCTGTAAAGTACCCGGAAATCCGGCGACGTGACGATCGACGTACCATAGCGCTATCTCTAGAGCCCTACCGGTACTTCTGTCACAATAATTGTTTATTCCCGAGTTTACGAGGCCACGATTTAGAGGCGTTGCGAGGCGATTCCCAGGTTTTAACCGGCAAGTGGTAAAAGTCTCTCACGAGCAGCCTGGATTTCGTATAGTAACAGGTGTTACACCAGTCTGGTGTCTGGTCTGGTGTTATACACCAGAACCGTAGTTAAGGAGAATTCACCTAAGGGAGAATTCGAATGTTTAAGTGAAAAATCAACTTTTCTCGATAAGTAAAAAATGAAAGGGAACTATCAAATGTCTACTGCGGGATACTTACAGCGCATTTTGGGCTGTAGCGGCGGAAACACGCACTACCGAGTTACCACCACTCCGTACGACCGCCACCGCAGCGGCTAACTACCTGCGTGTGGTGGGGGACGGGCCCCGTCAACGGGCGAAGTGGGGGAGCTGCGCGCGCACGCAACGACCATGCGCTCAGCCAGGGTCTACTGTATCCGCAAGAAGTATACATAGTGGAAGGATTCTCATTGGCCATTTAGTTTGTTTACTCGACGGAAATGTTTCGCCGAGAGGGACGTGGCAACCACTCGAATAGGGGGTAGGGGGGGGCTGTGGTTCGGAACTTATTTTTAAAAACCCACCCTTATTATTAAAAGATTTTTCAAATGTTCTTCTCGATTTTCGAAAAATGTGGTCTTTAAGTACACTTCGTATGTATCACGCGAACTTACTATTAAATCTTCGTTTATATATTTCATTAAGGGGATTGTCTGAAAGCATTCGGGAATATGACCGGATGCGATGGCTTTTTTTTCAATATCTTCACGTCGAAACAGTAACAAATAAATCAGAAGAGTCGTCATCAGTCGTTTTGTTTTTATCTTCACTTCGTTACACATATGCCGTTAATTAATTATAATCGTTGACTGACTTACCTGGGCAAGTCGAGTGAACGGAGGGAGTATAAGCGACAGGCGCGTACACCGGCGCCGAGGCAACTTGGACATTTTTTTTTTTTTTTTTTCATGTGTATTTTGTAAATATGGATTATGGTGTTGTGTACGGAAACGAGCTCGTTTCATTTGATGCAAAACAAACAAGTAGACGAAGAGTAGACGGTACATGTGTGACTGGCAGAATTCTTTTTTTCATAGTGGAAAACGGTCCATTTCGTGTGTTGTGCTGTATATAAATCTTTTTTCTCGTAACGTGCAACAAATTTCGGCGAGACAGCGAAACTTGTCTGCTCGAAGGGTTATTATTCAAAAACACCACAATAACAGACAAGTGCCCAATACTCTTTCCTGGTAAAGGATTCAACTGAGCGACAATATGAATATGGTACGGTATATGTTCCATTTTCTTTTAGTTTTTTTTTTCATCCCTAAATAAGTTCTGTATAATTTCGATGAAAAGACCGACGAAGAACGAGAGTGAGAGAGAGAGCGTCATAAAAAAAACATTGTTGTTTGCCTTCTATTCTGTCTTATAAAATACTTTGTGTATTGTATAATTCATGGAGAAAACGGCATCGCTCAGATCTAGGGCGGTTTCGAATTGTCTTGGTAAAATATATTTCGTCAGTTTTACACACAAGTACCGTGTGGGAACCGCGAGTGCCAATTGTCCCTGACGTTAAATTTTCTTCGCGTGATACTGGCCGATGTTAATTTTAATTTCTTTTCTATTTTTTTTTTGTTTTTTTCTAATCACCAATATTCGAATGGACGAAACGCAACGGTAGCTGAATCCTTTGTGAAAGATCATGTATTGAACGATGCATTCATAGAAACGGTAAAATATATATAATCTCTCGTGAGGTTTATACAATATATTGTTCATAATAGATCTTGACGTTCAAGCACCACCAAATAATGCATGATATAAGTAATTAACAGTTATTGCGTATATATTTTTTAAGCAAACGTCGCGAGATGCGATTCGTCGATTTCCAGAGACCGATACAAGGTATTGGCATGTAGTAACAACACACTACACACTATATATGTGTAGGATAATTTGGGGTGATACGGCCGGTCGGACGACATGGCCAATCTTTGTATATCCTGAGGATGGCCAATCACCCAACCGGTTCCGGAGGCCCAAACCTACGACCCCATCGACGACAACCAGCTCGCTCATGGAGTTTGTCAAAACACTTTAACATTATCCGGTTATTCAACTCTTTTTCAATAAATGTACCTCTGATCGCCGTTTAAAAAAAAAAAAACATCTATGGCCATATCACCCGTCGTTATCCTGTGTGTTCATCTATAATGGGAGTGAAAAGCTAGAATGCCGCATGCCTGCGTCTATGCTAAATGCTAAAAGGTTTTTGAGTGATCAGACAAACGAGGAGCGAAGGGTTGGTTGTGATTGCGACAAGGGGTGCGGCGGGGCGGGGTTGGGGCAAGGGGGGGGGGGGGTGATTTTGTTTGAGTCGTGATGTAAAAATGCTCGGACGGGAAATGCTAACTGCGACCCGCGGTCAGTTCTCACTGCCGCGCACGGTCCTCCAATGGGGCTAACCTACTTGCACCTAATTTGCGTAAGAGCACAGAGAATATTTATAATATTAATGTGTATATTAGTATTATATCAATATGTATGAAGAAAAAAAAGTAAAAAAAAAAGATAATAATCGCGAAAGACATAACCGGCCCGCGTCAACATTAACAAGACGGTTGTTATACTTACCATCTTGATGTCACTAATTGTAGCAATGCTTCGCACAAACAGGTTTACCCGGACAATGGCCGGCCCATCTAAGGGCAAAAACAACAGAGCCCCCTTTTAATGAGTCAACTTCATAGGTTGCTTACCTACGAGTTCGTTCGAGCTTTCGTTTATTTTTTTTATTTTTCTCTTTTTCTGTTTTAGCCCTTCGTTAGACGCGTATACTTTTGCGCGCTACTAATTAGGATAATTTGGCCAGATTACCATCGGTAGCACCAGACAGAGTGTGGGCTCCTGGAGGCACCGATAAAAAAATTGATTACAACGATGGCGAGGAAGTTTCGTGGTCCGGGATCTTCGTGGACCCCACGCGCCTAATGAAGGGTTAAACAACGTATCATTTTTTTTTTATGCCTGTCGACGATAATATAATAAGTATCGTTAGACACGCGAATCCAGTCTCCCACGCAAGAAATGTGTATGCCCTGACCGTTCGTGAAACACAATTATCGAGAAACGTTAGAATTAAGTTACTCTGCTCATTTAATTATCGTCGTATCGCGTTCGGGAAATATCGCAATTGGCACCCTCTCGCGACTCGTTGCAGACGATAATGTTCACTGGAAAAACCGAATGCAATATTGCGAATGGTTACACGACAATGCTCGTCCGGTATAGCAAAATTGTTCTTGTCACATAACAATCACGTAATTTTTGTTCTTGTTTAATACCATCACGATGTAATTTTTTTTCACCACATCTGATGTATGCGATTTAATTGGGCCCGTTTAACCCTGACCGCCAATCGAGCGAAGCAAATTACACGAAATTAATTGTCCCATGATCCAATCGACCGGCAACCCTCGGTTCGCTTATCGCTTTGACAGAGGACAAGACCGGACTCGAGACCAACTTTCGAAGGGATGCGAAATTGCAACGATGCATCTCCAACGGTTTCGTCGAGAGTCTCCGAGAGGGAGGTCTAAAAGGGGAACGTCTAGAAAGGGGTGAGAAAGGAGGCTAGGAGCTAGGTGGGGTCCGCGAGAATTTATTCGTCGACGTGAAGTGGTGAGCGTAGGGAGCGTGGTCGACCGAAGCGATGTGTATATGAGGGCCGTCTCGTTGGAGTCAAGGTAACGATATAATCGCTACCGCGAAAGGCCTTAAGTAGGCGGGGGAACTTAATTGCATTGATACAAAGATAAGGCGAGCCAGCCTGTCCCGAGTCGTTCATCCCCCCAGCGGGCCGTGTCCGTGCTTTATTCCCATCTTTCCCGTGACAAACTTCTGAAAGGCTGTTTGATGTTCTTTTTCGCCCTGAGACCTATCTGAGTTGGTACACTCCCTGAAATAGCGGCAGCGGCGAACGCGGCCACGTCGGAGCGGGTTCTCGTCGCTTTTTTCCCCACTTACACAGGGGAGCTTCGGCCAACCTGCGACACCCTTTTCTTCCGGAACCTCAATCTTTCTGTTTCACGATAAAATTTTTCATAATTTATCCCAGACGAGCAATCATATTCAACGATCAATAGTCAATCAATAAAGAGCGTATCGCACGATTACAACCAGAAAGGCGTATCTTATGTGTTTGTACACGGAAAGTACGCCCTTCTGACGATCAGTCGAGAGATATTCCCACTGTGAGGGACAGCGAAATTGCATTTTGCTTCTCGACATGTATAATTTCCTGAAATACAGATATTCAAGACAGAGATGTTTTTTTTCTCCAACCTATTTTCTCTCGTGCCTGTTCTCGGGTTAGTGATGGACGGTGTCGGACCAGTTCGCACAATTTTTATTACAACTCTATTTGGATCTATTTTTGTGTGTCATTGGTGCCTTCATGTAATCGCTACAATTTCTCACGGGGAAACGTACGCGTTTCGTCAATCGAATGTTTCACGTACTACGGCAGTGGATTGTTTCATTTTTTTTCTTGTTTCTGTTATTTTCTTTACACTATTTTCACTAACACCGCACTACGTCTCGTTCGATGTTTAATTAAAGTTCAAAATATATCAGTACCAAGGATGCTTCAACGTCAAAGACGAACGTCATTTTTCGTTTACGAGTCTCACCATATTTTATCGAAAATTTAACATGAATCTTTCTCTGACCAGGCGGAGGGTCGTTTTATTCGTGGAAATTGTTCAAAATTTTACTTTTCTCCTTCGCTATATTCAGAATTGCAGAGAAGCTGCGAGGAGGCTGACGCTGAATGTAAGCAATTCGAGTTCAGCTACGGCGAGGCGATTCGTTAGACTCGCAGCGCGTTCTCTCATATTTTTCTTACCCCAAGAGAACAAGATTTACCCGGCGAATTTATGTGCGCGAAAAACTCGCGAGAAGTTAGCGGATTCGTTAATGAAGGTATAATTCGGAATGGGATCGTCTTGATAACCGAGCGGCGACGAATTTCGTAGCTATGTATTCTACCGGGAACCGGATAACGGATAAGCTGCACGAAACTTCCGTCCTGATAATGCACTTGTTGGACGAGCTTTTGCCAAACTTCGGACGCGGACACTCGTCGACTGTTTGACTTTGGGGTAGTTCGCTGTGCTCGCTCAGACATGTCGCTCTCACGCCCGTTTCGAATTAGTTCTATGCGCGAAAACTCATATTTTTCATTCGCATTCCCATAAAACAAAAAGCTAACTATTATATTACATAAGATGTTTTCTAGTAATATTATATTCTTTTATTTGCTAAACTTTTTTTATTACTCGTTTGAAACCATCAAGAATGATTCTTAAAGTCCTTGGATCTCGGTACGAAGGCGAGCTTAAACCCTCGTCTCGCAGAAGCCGACGAAGTCCGGAAAATTGTCGACCAGAGCCGCGACACGGTGTTCGCCCGTCGCCCGCTAGACCCTCGGGTCTCACACTTGTTTACGAATAATTTGCAAGGGAAATTAACACGCCCCGTCACCGGGGCTGAACAATTTTCTTTCGGCAGTTCGTCTCTTGTGTCCCGACCCCAGAACGACCCGAGGGTCCTCGATTGTGGCAAGACTTTTTTTTCCTTTTTTTTACTCTCGACCTGCATTCTCCATCTATACACACGTAGACTGGACTGCGATCGTGTTTACGGCACGTATTACCGTGCCTTTGCGATGTACAACGGATCATTATTAATTATCAATATTTTTTTAATATTGCTATTGTGATATATTATTATTGTAAGATTGATTTTTCGCTTTGTTCATAAAATGCGATTTTACCGCAAAATCCCTTCCGTGCAATCGACGATAAATTCGCGCTGGAACAATGCTTTCCACTGTAACCGTACCGAGTGTATGTCATCGATAACGATAATAACGGTATTTCGCTTCGAAACGCATTTGCCACCGGGAAGCGAGACACAGGACACATTTGCCTTGCAGTTATACAGCAAAGTGCAAAGTAACGAGCCAGTTGGTTGGTAGCGATGGGCGGGACGTGGGGGTGAGAAGGGTAAAAGTGGAGGACGCAAAAAAAAAAAACGTTATCGATTACACACGCGGCGTCGGCGACGTTTCCGCCCAGCAAACTTCCTCTATACATCTATTTCCGCCATAAGGCACAGTTGAAAAAGGTTTGTACATGTAACAAACCTTTCTTCTCGACGAAGGTCCATAGTACGTTTTTTCATCTTGGTTAATTTTACAATTTCCTAATTAAAAATGTTATGAGTAAAAAAAAGAATTGTAAAATAACGAAGAGAACACACTGTGGACTTTTGTGAGCGAGAAATGTTTGCCGAGTTTGAAAACCTTTTTTACCGCACAGTCGCCGTACGACGTAATATATTTTTATACCGGAACTCGCATCAGAACGCACACAGGTTTGACCATTGTCGACCGACATTCCAATCGAGCGATTTACCGCAAGGGTATTTCCTCGTCCCGTGGACGAGGAGCATCGAAGGGCGAAGCTTCTTTTTTTTTTTCTTTCTTTTGTTTTTCGTTTGCTCACAATCTAGATGAGGGACCATGCGGGTTCTCGATCCCTGCGCAATACACGGACTCCTCATCCTGTCTCTCGTCTCTTCACAAACGCACTCTTCGGGTCTTTTATATATATATTTTTTTTTACATCCGAGTCAGTGTTGGTGCTCCAGTGGAGCTGTGAATGAGTGACTAGTGAGTGACGCTCTCTCGTTTAGCTTTTGTTTGTCTCTTACTATACTATTTTTCTTCATTCACCAGCTGCTGCAGCAGCAGCGGCGGCCCTGGTCCAGCAGGAAAAGTTCAATGGACCTCGACGCGTGTTCGACGTTGCAACAGTTGATACAATCGACGCACCATTGGAACTTTTCGTACGAAATTGCGACGGTGTTATTTTTTGTTTCTTTTTTTTCCAGCCCTTCGTTGCCAATAGCGTGTGTATGCAGTGTTTACCACAGATAACAATACACTTTATATACATATAATATATATGAAACATATTTTTGTTTGTCAGGTCTCCATACACATATACTGTACCTAATCGTAATATCATACCGTAATACACCTAGGTACAGTATACACATTTTGTTATTTTTCATTTGGCGACCCAGTGGTCGGTGCTTTCCTTGCTCCAATTTCATTTCAATATTTTCAATTAGCGCTGTTAGTGGTGTCGGCGGTATAGTAGTGTGGAAGGAGATTTCTTTTTTGTTTTTGGAAATATAAAAAAAAAATTTAAAAAAAATAGATCGGGAGTACCCTTGTACGGTATATTTACCTGTTCCGTTTTCCCCGCTCGGGCGGATTCGAGCGTCGTAACTTTCCGGTCCCAGGATGTCGTCCAGGACTTTCTTCTCCTTCTCCCTGAAGTTGACCTTTCCCTGCGTACATCTGCAAAAGAACGTGCGTTGTGTGTAATTAAAATTCCAGTCGATGAAACAAAAAAAAGCATCTCAGAAAAGTCATTCGCTAACAAACAGAGGAACGCCAGACTAGCCCGAAGTACCTGCGCGAGTCTGCGGCTCCGGGACTGCACGACGGAAAGTTATAGTGTCTTGCGCGCGAGATAGACACGCTTTCCGCGAGCCAACAGATCGGAAGAGCGTTTATTGCGAGAAAGCGAATGAGGGGTTGAGAGGAGCGGCGGCGGTGCGGGTGTCGATCGGGCAAAGTCTATAATGAGAAAAGCTCGAATGTTAGTAGAATACGATCCGCTCATCGCAAAGCTATCCGCGGAACGAGCTCGGAAGGGTTAGCCTTGCTCGATCGATTAAAATTAGAAGATCCCCGGTTCCGCTGCGGAGAACGATGGAGAATGAACAAACCGGGGCCGGGAGGGGTGACGGGAGGGTGGAGAACGAGCATTCACCCTCTCATCGCTCGGGGCAGGAGCGTCAGCGCGGCCCCCGGGTTGATTGATAGGGCTGACGGGTTTCAATCAAGCAGCACCGCCGACCGACCGGGTGCAACCCCGGTTTACCCCGTTCAACGTTAGATTAGTTTCTCAATGCCTCGCCCGCCGCACCGCGCCCGCTCCCCGCTTCACTTCGCGCCGCGGTACAACGCAAAGTAAACGAGATCTGGCTAAGAATTATAGCCATAAGTTAACGAACCGATGTTTGTTTTAGGATAAATCGTCGAAGAAGTTAACGGACTGGTTTCCGTACTGTCTTGCTATAAGGACTCTTTGATATCACAACTATGAGCTGCAACGTTCCGTTGCTGGTGTCCAAACCCAAACCCAAACCCAAACCCAAACCCAAACCCAAACCTCAACCCAAACCCAAACCCAAACCCGAATCCGCACCTCAACCCAAACCCAAAGCCAACCCTTAGACACCGAAAAAAATGCCGAAAAACTCGGCCGACGAAAATAAAATTTATCACATTATTCGCCTCTGTTCCCTTGTCACCAGCACTATCGGCCCGCATCACGCGATCGGATTATGCTAACAGCGCACGATGGGTAAACAATCGGCGATGAACGAGGCCGATGGTCCCTCGGTCAATCGGCTCTGCGAGATAGAACAAAGGAGACAGAGAGGATGGCTCATCGGATCGAAAACAAAAACGTAACCCGGGCCCGTGTTTTCCGCTTCCGCGGCTACTGCCCGCGCCCGGGCGACGCCAAGGGGGCGAACGAGGCATTGAGCCGAGGGCTGGAAGGCGCGCGAAGAGGGTTAACTCGAATGAGGCACGGAGGCATTAATGAGGTCGCTTCGTTGGGACGTTAATGAAAGAGCACATGTACGGGCGTGCATGAACCTGCGATGCCACGAAACTCTCTATGTAATCCTCAGAGTTCTTTCCCTTTATGCCCCTCCTCGGATTCCGTGGATTTGCCGGTTGGTGGTCGACGTCACGGATCTCATCGTCATAGTTTTCCCACCGACCCTTCATCGACGTACCCACCGATCCACCTGCTCTTTTGGCTCCCTATCTTTTTTTCTCTCCCCGAGTACAGCTCTGTACGTGTTGGGAAAAAGTGGTGAATATGGCCCACCTCGATTAACACGTAAATCAATGATATATGGACCGGGCCGTATTCCCCACTTTTACCCTACTCGTGCGCAGTAGCCGTCAACAGGGAATTCAGTTCGAATGCAGGTAGAAGCACGCGATGCCCGAATCGGCTGTCTCTGTAATGAGGATGGTATTCAGTCATCGTATCCACCTATCCGACAAGGTTTCCTTTGACATTTTTCGCCGGGCGGAGAGTGTCAAATGGAAATCGTGTAAAGAGGCACCCTCAGCCCCCGAAAGAGTGAAAGAAACTCGCGACGTCTCGTCAGGTTGGGCATTATACTTTACTCATCCCGAGACCATGGATCGCGCCGATATTAGCGGGTCGTTGCAGGGACTTTTTTTCCCTCGAGATACCGCATTATCCCTCATTGTTCCGGCCATGACCTTGACAGTCGGAGCTGTCAGCCGCTTCGGAGTAGGTGAGAGTAGCTCGAGAGTGCAGCCCCAGTCGAGTGGATACTCGAGGAATACGTCTCTGTCGTTCCGGCTGACTTTCTCTTACTCCGGGGGATGGTAAGGTAACAAGTACTTTTGCACGGTAAACATACGTTCTGGGTGAATGACGAAAAAAAAAAAAAATGCTGTAAGTTCTTTTTTCGCATTCGAGGCTGAACGGAGGGTTTCACGTGTGCACTCCGCTGAATCCTCCACTTTCTCCGCTAATAGGAGAACGCCGGGCACCGGCTTGGCACGTGGAGAGTGGAGGATTAGGGAGCTTTGGAGATCGGCGATCAACTCGAAAAAACGCCCCGTGAACGTCTTGCGACACACTGCGAATCTTGTGGCTGGCTCAGAGGCTGGTCCGGCGGAATTATACTGAACAGCTGGAGGAACTTTGCGCAGGGATTTCATTCCTGTAAGCCTGTATGCGCTTGACGCACGAGGCTCGACGCATGAGGAGTAAACATGGCCTAAGACCGGAAGTCCATGGGGAAATTAAGGACGGATATCGAGTAGCGCGATACCGTGGGCGAAGCAGGGAAAGATTCATCTCGTTCTACGATCTTCTTGAGAAAAAAAAATAAAAGCTGATCAGTAAGCCCCGTTGAGGGAAAACTTATCGAGTTGGGAGTACGAGCTAACACACATATAAGAAGGGGGGGCATTAGAGTTGGGAGGCAGCGTCGGGTAAGCCGGAAACCAATTTGAATCAGAATCATCTCGCCGGGGCTTATAGGGATTCGTGAAGAGATACCGGGGCTTGCGGGAGGATGAAATCCTCATGGGGCGTTGCTTTCTCTGTGTCTCTTGGATTCCCGGAGCGTGAGACTCCCAAGTCGTACGCGCTTGTAGGCGTATCGGTTAATACCGCCACCTATAGGTATGTTCATATATTTTTTGTAATTACTTTCCTAATATTTTGTTTGTCACCCTCCACAGGGATGTTCATTTCGATAATACCGAGGATCGAAGTGTTGACCTTTTCAATTATGAGCACATCCGTTTCATGTCCCAAAACAAAGAGTCATAAATGTCTGAGGTTTCGCTTATTTTTCCTCGAGCTCGAAACGAGAAAAACAACGTGTTAATTTGCACCGGAGATGCATCGCGACATTTAATGTTTTTGACCCGCTGCTGTCAAAGACGGCTTCTTCTTCGGTTCACTTTTTGTGTGTGTTTTCTTTTTTTCTGTTTTTTCTTCCTTTCTTTTTCATTACACGAACAGCGGATAGCGGATGATATTCTGGCGAAATATTTAAACCAGTCTGAAGCCCGGGGCTAATCTCTGATGAGAAACTTCGCTCTGGCTTCGGTCGAGGCTCTCTACGGTATAAGAAACAGCCGTGCTGCTGCTGCTGTGGCTTCTGATTCAGCTGGAGTGCCGTGGCTATTCAGAAAGCCTCTTGCACTCGCTATTATAAACTTCTACGAGCCGGTCTACTGCAGCACTTTATGCCATGGGCACATCGCACCCTCGCCCTCGACACGCGGCAGAGCTCGGAGGTTCATTCAAGACACAACGTCGCTGACAACGTGAATAGATTTCAACTTTGGTTCTTGCCGGAGAAACCTCTTTTTCTCGTGGAGAAAAACAAAATCTATTGGCCTGACCATAATTGTTATTAGAAACTTCTTGGTTTCTATTCGATTTCAATAATACTTCCTCCCAGACGGTGGTCTGACATTACCCGTTAGCCCATTATCTGCCAACTTAGCGCGCCTGCCACGTCCCTCCCAGACACTAATTATTCTAAGTCTTCCTATGGATCTCCGTCCCAGACCCTGACAAGTATTCCCCTATTATACTATTCCGATTCTATTCTGTGCGTCTAGGTGAATCGCGCACGACAATGCGGTGCACAACAGCGCTGTCGTAATTTGCAAACAAGAAAACTAATTTTTTTACCAGATTTTCCAAATCGGAAGTGACGTATTTCCGGCCAATTTTCAGAAATATAAATTCGCTGCTTCTAAATTTCACAGTCAACAGCGAGGACCCAAAGCACCCGAGCAACAACAACCTGCCAGTCTTCGGTAACCAAAATATTATGGGAAGTCTGGACGAGTATCAATTCATGCAGCTCGTAGAAAGTTTTTCGACCGGAATATCATAACATTTTTTTTCTATTTGCGTATGAACATTTTTTAAAAGTGCATGTTTCGCAAGTAACGTTTCGAGTGCTAAATTAAGGAAGAATGTATATACAGACCTTCAGGTCGGACAAAAATGAATTTGCAGCTTTTCACGTGTCGCATTGTCGGGCGGCGAAAGAAAAGTTGGGAGGGAGAGTCACGCGGTAAAATCTCATTACCACGGTTTGAGCGCGGCTTGAATCGGGCCCGGTGCGATGCTGGAGCGAAATAACAGTGCGGGTGCGAACTCCAAACGGGAGAGGGAATGTACACCCCGTTCGGCGCGGTAACATTGTGTTGTAAGCTTGTGGAGCAGCTTGTCAGGGCTTCGAGGTACTTGACAGGGCTTAACGACTGCAGTTTGTAGGGCGGAGCAGTTGCACCGGCGGAAGCGGCGGGTAAACAAACACGACGCGATGGTGGCGAAGATCGATCGACGAGTAACGCGGTTAATTTTCGACTGTTTAATTCCATACGGGTATGTTACGAATGAGCGCGCAACATTTTCGACTTGTCGACAAAAAAACATTTTTTTTATAAAAAATATAAAAATAATATAAATAACTTGATAATTTTTTATGAAATTCACTTACCTCGAGGAATGTAGCAGGGTTGTCAGTAACACTACCAGCGGTAGTACTCCAGGCCACATTGCGGCGGCCTGAAATAAAAAAAAAACAATCTGGTTTGTAACGAACAGAGTTTATGTTCAGTGTATTACACACTCGTGTCACACTTAGATATATAGATAGATTCGCTTATAGCGTGTGAAATAATATGAAACGAAAGGATAAGAAAGGGTGTAATCTTATATCGAGCCGTTACATCAGGTCGCATAGATTCGTTTATTGCGTGTTCTGGGCTACCAGAGAACACCGTGCCACACGATAAAAAAATAGAACACACATAGCCGGTAGCGCAACACTGGACAATTAGCAAAATGATATAAAACACGAGTAAACATAGTCGACAGTGCAAAAAGAACTGAAGAGAACAATCCAAATGGATAAATAAAAAATGTGAGAAGAAAAATAACACTTAGTGAAATAATATGAAAAGAGAGGATAAGGAAGGATATAATCTTGTATCGAAGCGTTACATCAGGCCTTGCCGGGACCCGGCCAGATCTCGATGTAACCAGCCAATTATCTGTTGGCACGTGTCCATCCAGTTTCGCTAAACCTCCTCATGCGAAAGGAGCATTCCCGGAAGCGTGCAACACCCGCGCAAGGTGCCGCGTGGTGGGGGTGGCCGTAGGATCATGAGAGGCTTAATGCGATTGGCAGATCAATAACTGATGGGCGGTCAGCGGCCGTGCCTGCATTCCTCCCGTTGCTGGCATAATTTCAAGCTGTGCGTTAACGGAGGGGCTCCTTGCGCCTTGCGATTTGCTCCATCGAGATGCAAAACCCGAATCATCAAGTAATTGTAAGAGACACTCGAACAGCCGGCAAGGGTGGAAGGAATGAGCCGGAGCCACGAAGACGCGGCTCCGCAACCTGCGCGCGCGTTCCGACGGGTGCGTGCACAAAATCAATACAATTCCAAAGTGAATCTCGCAGATAAGTAACCTTCGGCCCAATATATCGCGATTAAATCGAGTTAACGCGGGACGTGACTTTAATCTACGAAAAAGCCAACAGATTGATCGTCGCCAATTCCACACCCCCTCCCCCCCCCCCCCCACCCCAGAATTCCTCCTTTCGCATTTCCGTCAGTCCCCGCTCATCTCCCGTCCCTCGCCGAAACTAACCCTGATCTATTTTCATCCGGAAATTGGCGCCGCTCTCGATATCATCCATATACATTTTTTTTTTTTTGTTCATTACCAAAACCCCAGTCGATGCCCTACCTGCAAAGGCAAAGTGCCATCGGAAATGTTGACGCAAGCACGACGAGCGTCAAGCACGACATAGAGGACCGCGGGGCAAAACGGAACACCGAGCTTTTCGTCCTCATCGTCCGCGGAGTGTTTATGAAAAGTGGTCCATTTTGCCCCCACCTCTCCACTAAACATCCATCGGGGCGCAACGATCTTTGAACTTTGCGGAATCCGGCCCGCCGGTGCGAGAGGAACCACTTCGATTTCCTCGGGATCGGTAAGCACACATCGGTAAAGTGCATTACTTTTTCTTTTCCCATCTCGTTCCCGGATTTCGCTCCGCTATGTTCGAGCGCGGAAATCCTTCGTCGAAATTTTTCCCGAGATTTTTATGCTGTTTGAGAGCAAGCACGGTAGGAGGGGGGGAGGGGGGGGGGGGAGAGGCATCTGCGATAATGCTTCGCCGAGTGTGTACACAAAGCTCGGCTATTCCGTACGGACACAATTCCGCACCATCCTGGAACCTCCATCCATACGTCCCTTGTTAGCGCGGATGCGAACGAAATAGGAGCGTCGTTTTTGTTTTCTCGTTTCTTCCTGCGTCGTTTCGCGCGTTCTTACATCCAGACCGTGCGCCCACTTCGGCATCGTTTCGAGATTCGCCGAGAGTACTCCAAGAAAAAAAAATCCTCTTTCGCGAATGCATTTTTCACCCTTCGGCGGGCCGTTCGGTATCTCCGCCTCTAACGATCATCGGCGTTACGTACTTGTTGAGTGAACCTCCCGGGAGTTCCCGATCGCCCGCGCACTGCCAAGGAAGAGGTTCCGAGCCAGGAACCGATAACGAAGTTAATTACCGCACCGAAATCGAATGTTCTCCCGAATGGTACGAGCGACTCCGGAGGTCGGAGCAATATTTTTCGCTGCCCATATTTTTCCCGGGGAAATAACAATTGGCAACCAAAGGTCGCGGACACGGAAAGGACATCGATCGTTTCGATGTGGCGGGTTCTCCCGGTAAGCTCGCTCATCGATCGGGCTTGACCGCATTGCACACATGCCGGCTCTGCGACACCGTGCATCGTCAGTCACGATACGCCGGAAACGGAGAATCAGGGAAGATTCCAAAACAAACTATACGTGTCGAACGAAATTTCGATTTACGATGAAAAAGCTAAAAGCGCTAACGTTCCTTCGCTAGGAGAACGTGCAACGCGAAAATCCCTACGAGCCTCTCCCATGGCTTTCGCGGGCATCGCTCATCCCCTCGCCCCACACGGCTCTGGGAACTTTTATTCGAAACTCATGGGCGGGATCTACTCTGTTTTAGAAGATAAATTCGAGCGTCCATCTCAACCCCCCCGGAGAGAGTACGTAATCGAGAGTATAGCGGGTCTGCCCGGCCGTCTGGCCTGGCTCTCCGGGGGCTGAGTAGTAGCTACTGGCAGCCACATTACTACCACTCGGCGAACGATTTCCGGTCACGCCCGTTTCAATACACTTTTTTCGTTTTGTAGGGGAGAGCGAGGCCAAACGGGACAGTGGGCCGAAACTCAATTTTCCAATAATTTTTGGATTCCCCATTTTGTCCCGATACATCCGGATTTTCAACCCCGTTTTGCCCCACTTACCACCACGGCCACCATCCAAAAGCCATTGCGAAATTGCGTTTCGCCCCATTATTTCCAATTATTTCGTTTTGCCCCCCGTCCCATTTTGCCCCGCTCTCCCCTAATTGCGTTGTTTCCAATTCAGCAACATTTGCAACCTGATATTCCACCGACTTTGCTGCCGACCTTCTTTTTCACATATTTTCCATCAACCCTCAGAGTCGTATTTCGAGAAATATGTACCGTTAAAAAAAAAAGAAAAAATTGTCCGATTTTCCTACATCATCGCAGAGACCGTGCCTATCGAGGACCAAAAGCGAATCGATTATGATAATAGTAATAATTATGATCGAGGATTAGCCCGAATGACATCGGTTATCCACCGTAATCCCGAACGGAAATAAACTTTTTCCCGTTCCATAAAGAAGTTCGATTCAATAAGCGGAGTTCAGCTCCCATCGCATTAATCTCAACCGGGAAAAGTTGTGCTTCCGTGCGGTCACGAACGCGCATCCACAGCCGCCGCCGGCAGTTTAACGTTCACCCCTTTCGGGGCTCGTGAAGGGGGGGGGGGTTAACGTTCCAAATTCTTTCAAACGTTTTCGCATCTCCCGCAGAGTATATTTTCAAAGGGCTCTCGAGCCAGCTCGACGAGGGTGATCCTTTATCAGGAACGTGATTGCACGGGAATCCGCCCTCACCTCCGCGTCTCATTCGGGCTTTCGTCAAGACCCCGTAATACTCTTGAATGAAAACGCTACTTGATTTTTTTTTTTTTTCTCAGCATATACCCTGCCATTATTTTGTTGAACGTGCTCAAGCCGCTGAAATTGTTCGCTGCACTTTCAAAAGAGACGACGTGGCTATAGTCGGTGCACACATTTCTTTTTTTTCTCGTGCCTTGGTGCACAATGCGCGCGCACTCGCTTCGAGAGCCGATTTCATTCTCAACAGTTTTGGGCTCAATGTGTCGTTGCCCGAGAAGAAAAAAAAATATTAAATGAGGACACGAGAGGCTCTTCGCTGCCGACACACATTGGCGATACTCCCACTCGACGTCCCTCAACATATGCACTAACGCAAAAAAAAATATAATCAGCCGTAAGCAATTTCCCTCATTATATAATAATAATTGTTATATACAGTAGGACCGCGCTTATCCGACCTTCGAGCCTCTGCGTTATCCGAAGCACCCAACTCATCCGAGCCATCCGCGGTAACCGCCGCTCGGATAGGGTAAAAGTGGTGAATATGGCCCACCTCGATTAACACGTAAATCAATGATATATGGACCGGGCCATATTCCCCACTTTTACCCTAATACGGAAAACCCGGATAAAACGGATAAAGCAGCGCGCGGAATAGTCTGTAACGGCTAAATGGTTCAAAATTCAAGGACAGTTCCAGGAACCCAAGGACTTGAAGGACCGCTGGACACCATGTATTTTTAAAAAATGATAATAGTAGTACACGTTTGAATTGAGTATGTTATCCGTGTTATCCGAGATTTCCCTTATCCGTCGTACGCTCTCCCCACATTAATTCGGATAAACGGGGTTCTACTGTATAATAATAACTATTATTTATATAAATATTTCCGTAGTAATTTCACCGGAGTGATAATATTTTTGTCGGGTTCATATATATTTTTCTACCTAGCGACCGTACCAGTGTCCGGCGACTAAAGTCCTCAGTCCCAGAACAAAACGCAGCGATAAAACACTCGACACCTCGTCCCTTCGGGTATCACGAGTTTCTCTTTTTTATTCTCCCTCACTTATTCGCACTGCCGAATGGATGAAAAAAAAAAAAAAAAAAAAAAAAAAAAATACAATCCCTCGCTTGTCGATACGCCGGGTTCGAGTCGGTCGCGGCCTGTTGGCCGTGCGGGCATTGGCGAAGCGGGAAGGAAAATGAAATATTACTGTCTTGGGTCGCCGCACGCGCCCTGGCGACCTTCCGGAGCAGCGGCGTCTCGCTCCACTCGAGGCGGCGTTGATGTGCGAGGAAGAGCGATTTTTCTTTCCCCAGATCGTTACGCCACCCTAACACGCCGTTTCTCATCCGCGCGCGCCCTGCATCCCGCGACTCTCACTTGGCTCTCTTGCACGCCTGTTTCTACGGCAACCGTATACACCATATACCGGGCCGCCTCCGGGCCACCTCCGGGCCACCTCCGGGCCACCTCCGGGCCACCTCCGCCGACAAACTCTATCGTCCCCAAATGCTGCGGATATCCGAGCGATTGGATTTGAGGACGGAGGGAGCAGATCGTCGAAATCTTGCTTCCCTCGCGACAAATTGGTTATTCCTTACTGGATGCCGGGAGTAGGATGTACGTACCCGAGTGGCTTTGTCGATAGAAATATCTCAGGAGCAAGTGGGCTCCCGCGATACGGGCTAGCTCGATCTCATGGCCAATCGCCATAACTTCCCGCAAGGGGAGTCGATCAGTTTCCGGGGGCTCGAATTTATGAATCATTGATGTTCCACCTGCACTGAGGAATGACTTTACTAAACGTTAACGAATCTTTCCTTTCATACGGCGAAGTAAATACTCATTTATCGTTAACAAATTTTTAGCGAGCCAAATCAGACTTAATTAACCCAAAAAAAATTTTAATGAGCCAAAAAGCTGGTAAACCATTTGGTCATAAATATTACTATTATTTGGGTCCGCTAAAATCTGTTAACGATAAACGAATATTTATTTCGCCACATCCGACGAGGGATTTGTTAAAATTAAATAAACTCTCTTTGTCAGAGTGGAGCGCCGTGATTTCCATGCCCAACGGCATTAGGTCGGGTGAGCCTATCGGTTTTTCCTCTATGCATGCGCGCTGCTTTTCGACAGCGCAGGGCAGAGCGCATCTCAAGTCGGTTTCGACTCTGTACATCGGCCGTATCTCATCGAACACTCGAGGTCGAACATTGAGGTGCGATCAACTTGCGCTTAGGCACGACGCCAATGCCTCATCACGGAAACCCCTCTCGGTCGCTGGTTCGACTAATCACCCCACCGATCGATCCGGCACGTATGAATGTAATAACGACGAGGACGATTCTGTAATTCACGATTCGGGTTACGTCGATAAGTTGGTAATTAATTTTCACTTCCGGTTAATTTTCGCTTCCGAATATGTCTCGGTAATTTTCGATAAATATTTACTGAGACGAGAAAATTTGTAAGGGATTTGTCAAAAGGAAATAAATTTTTCAAGACCGAACGGTATGGGATTGTTTGAATATTATTCCTCGCATCCGGCACCGGCGACGACGCACCGTGACAATACGAGAGCGCTCGAGGCGAATCAATAGTAAATCTTGTTGCCTCTTCCGTTTTTCCCCGCGGGCGATGCTGGATAACGTCTGGAAAGGATATTGAATTTGGCACTTGCCGGAAACTATCGCACTGTTTGCACGATTGTCGTCATATATTTTCTGCTCGTTGACTCGAAGCATCCGTCGAATGCTCGCGTTTAAAATTCTGGGAACTCGCATGGGTTTCGATAACAACGTCCGACGAGTCTCGGATAGTCGAATTTCTCGATAACCAATGAACTCAAAGATATCTGCATGAAAAAATTAAATTTCATGGCGAGTCTTCGTCAATGTGTTTTAGCGAGAATAATACATTGTTCACTTGTGGAATTTTATTCTCCGAGTGAACTTCAACGAGCGAAGTTTGCGCGATGCACAAACACAGGCGTTATGAACTTTATGCCATTTAGTCTCGCGCTCGATTTCTTCAGAGTCAACGATGACTACCGGGCGACGTTTTTGGGACATCGATGTTTACTGGCTCTTTCCGCCGTAACGGACGAAACGATCGTTCTCAAAACATTGGCATTTTACGATGAATAATACGTATAAATGAAGAAAAAAGAAACAATTAAAACTATCGTCGGACATGATAGCGGAACAACGAGAAATTGATCGCCACGCGTTGTATCCGAACCGGGTCTATATCGGGCCGAGTCCCGGACACGCGACGCTCTCGATGACACGCAACGCTTCAGCGCCTGTGTATCACCTACCCCGACAAACCGCTCGACGGGCACGCGCCGCCTGTCCCTACATTTATTGCAATCGTCGGTGCACACGAAAGTTTTATTTTCGAAGCACCGAGCTGCGGAAGAGTAACTTAAAAATTATTTTGGTGTGGAAATCGCGCCATATCCAGAGTTACGGACGTACGTTGATAGATAGATGGAACTTTTATTGGTACTGGAATAAATCTTCTGAGTACCATAGCTGTACAAAAGGCTATAATGAGGTACACTGAAAAAAAATATCAATGAGTCAGGTCAAATTCGTTCGCAGGCTGCTAGAGAAAAAAATTGATATTTCAATTCTACTTTAAATTCTTACAATTCCATACGGGATTGAAATGATAACAAGTCACCTTGACAGTCTTGCCGTCATTCTTTCAATAGCATATGGAATTGTAAGAATTCAAAGTAGAATTAAAATTTAAGAAAATTTCTTTGGCAGCTCTCAAGCGATTTTTATTTTCAGTGTACACATTTTTCTTAATCTGTAGCAAAGAAAGACGGAATTGCGTGGCGTGAGATTAAAGTGTGCGAGATCGCACAGAGTTCGGGACGAGAACGACCTCTCGATAGCCATAGTCCGATGGCAGCGCGAAGATAGGTACAGCATCCGCGTCCTTCAGCGCTCCGTCCAACGAGCCAAGTAGGTCGGAAGGAGCGAGAAAGACTCTTTTGCTCCAGAGCCACTGAATTTACGATCGAAGAAAAAGCACCGAGCAATAAAGGTGAAATGTTTCCATCGAAAAGTTGTTTATTATATTCGGTAGGTAAATACTCATCGCCGTTTAAACGACTCGTCTCTGAGATCGCCGACCGACATTGCTCATTATAGATGTGCAAATATTTCCCCCCCTCTCTCGGAATAATAATAGTAAAACAGCTGATATACAGAAGCATCACGGGAGAGCCGATTCGGAAGCCCAGAGGGGTGGTTTGAAATTATGTTTCGAGGAATTTCATACGCCGTCGGATATTGTTCCCGAATTATCATAGCTGACTTAATAATTTTATAAATTATTAACGTAACCTGACGATCGTCGTGTAAAAAAAAACAAGCCTTGCAAGGGAATTTCGAATTCTCAGCTTCGAATTTCGATCGAGTATTCGACCGCTCATCATCCGGGTGCGTCTACAGACGGAAATGGGGTAAAATGAAACACCGGGGCAAAATCAAGCCGAGACGCTTTTTTCGAGTCTCGTTATAAAATTTGTAAAAAATTGTCCATTTTGCTCCGTTCGTTCCTTGTATAAAAACATATATATATATATACACTAGTGCTTCTGGGGGTTACGAGCTCCCGTTGAATGTCTCCAAAACTCACTTAGAATAAGGACTTAGAATAAGAGCGGAGCAGAATTCCCAAGCGACTTACAAACATAAGCCCACCCCCTTTCTCCACGTTACTCCCTTCCCCTCTGTAAGGGGACTTAGAATATTTCAGGCTACTAATGTCTATGATGTTATGATTCATACGTCCGCTTGAGAATTTTTTCAAATATTTTTCCCGCAATTTTTTTTAATTCTAAAAAATGAAAGCGATTCCCGAAGTCCCAATTTATCTACGATCCCGTTAAAGTACCGTATCCTCCGAAACGCTCGATCATTACAAAAATTACGAAATTTGTACGGTACCTCGAGAGCACTGATGTGTCCACTTGGAAATTTTTCTCAAATACCTTCCTCGCCTTTTGCAAAAAATTCTTCGATCTTCAAAAGGCTCCAAAGTTCGGAACTTCGCTCTTGTAAGGACTTAACTTTTTTTTTTCTTCGATAGCCAAGCGACAGACGAAAAATTCGGTAAACGTGTGGGCAGCGTACTGTCTGAGTGATGCACAAGATGTGACGAGAAGTGTTCGCCAACGACAAAATTGCACACTCCCCACTTGAATTCGCGATGATAGCACTCCGTGCAATCTCGTATCAAGCGTTCGAATCAATTTATTTTCATCTAACATTTACACCCCTCCATTCTGTTCTCTCATTGCCCACATTTCCGGTCCATCTATACGTCCACTCTGCGAAGTCTCTCCAGCGCTACTAAAATGCGCATGCAAATATCGGTACGTGGGCCGTCGTATTTCTACGATGAATTGTGAACCCTCCACTCGCGCATATAGTCCTCGAACCTTGAATGTACGAAGTTTTCGAATTAAGACCAATTCATGAACGACACAATCGTCCAAACCTCCTCGGTCGGTAACAAAAATTGTAATAAATTTTCTTCAACGACAGCGAAATTTTCCAATAGAGGCAAAATTAACAGCATCCGGAAAGCTACCTGATTGAGATGCTGATCATTTCCGACCATATTTCCAAAATGTCTAGAACAGCCTCCAACCTTGTATGGGTACAATGAATAGCTTTGTATCAAAAGCATGTATTGAGAGGAATTAAGACCTGATCATCCAAATGTTGAGAAACCTCCTCAGTCGGTAACAAAAACTGTAATAAATATTCTTCGGTGATACAAACATTTCCCAAGAAAGGTAGAATTATTAGTATCCGGACAGTTGTCGGATGGAGACGCTGATAATTTCCGATCAGCCGAAAATAGCTACAAAAGCCTCGAAAAAAAAAAACAAAAAAAAATGGTGCAGTTCTAGCTGCTCCCCTGTCCGCTCTGCTCCTGCTGGCACACGGTACGCGTTGTTATGCGGTGAACACGGTGCCAGCGTTGAGGAGGGCATCGTTATGCCAGAGCCAAATCGCATCAAGGTCGTCACTTTGTTAAGGAGGATAGAGTAGCGGGTACAGTGTTATACGGTATTGTATACCGGGGCCGTAAACCACCGGGCGAGAAGGGAAGAGGGGGGGGGGGGGGGTGCAATGACGCGCGCAGCAGGAATGTACAAGTGTTAAGGGTAACTGTCGACAAGCAGATCGGGTGTAGTCACTATGAGTGATGCTCGCTGCCGCTGCCTCTGTCCGCAATAACCGTTCCCGAAGAAAAAAAACGCCACGCCGCACGACCCACAATCTCGGATCCAAATTCACCGAACCAATCGTTCCCCTTTGATCGCCACTACCAAAGCACGTATTGCCTCTGGCGTCGATTTTTATTTCCAGTACCTTTACATGGAAATAGGTGTCGTCAATAATCGCCGCCAAGTGTCGCGGCAGGAGAAACTGTATTTCTACGGTAAGAAAGCCCCCCCCCCCCCCCCCCCCCCGCGAATCCATTGAAACCCCGGTGTTCCAGTACTAGGATTTCCATATCCAGATTACCGCAGCCAGTACAGGAAGATACACAAAAAATACCAAGCTCGAGAATTCTTGTTTCTAGGCGTTGCGGCGATAACTTCGTATCCCAATCAACTCGAGATACATTAAACCGCCGGGAAACAAAGAGAGGACACTTTTCTTTATTAAAAGACGCCGACGCGCTCGTCTCTCGTCGGAACGATCTCATAAACTGACGGTAATGCACGGATGAAGAATTCGAGAGAAAAAAAATCATAAAAAAATACTCGAAGCCTTCGGCATGTTGTGCGGAGACGATTGGCAACTTCGCCTCATACATAAACGTCGATCGCTGCTGCGTATATTCACGTTCATCTATATTCTATATTCACGTTGTACCTACTTAAAACCGCGCTCAGAGTTGTCAAGCACCATCCGATTGAAAACCGGGTTTGATAACAGCGATGTATTCGTCGGTGGAAATCACTGCAACACACCGCGTACGGACACCCGGGTAGTGCCGAGGGGGACGAAATCACTGACTGATCTTTCCATCCCACCCAAGGATTCTCTCTTGGCGAATGAAGCAGGTTGGGGCACGTAGCCGACCGAGGATTAACCGACGTTGGACCGTCACACCAACAAACCCCCCCCCCCCCCCTCTCTTCCCTTCTCATCATCCTCCTCTCTATGTTTCCATCACTTTTCCATAGCCGAAGTGCCTTCGAATATGTTTCTTTGACGTTTTAAAATCCGTTCGCCGTTGACACTTATGCATCCTCTACTCTCGCTCACCTCCGACGCTTTTACTCCACCCTCGATTGTCTCGCGAACTCTCCTGCTAACCGCCCATCTAACGGACCCGTACGTCGATGTGTAACGTTTTCGTCGCACCCGATTGTTAATCCGCACACCGGCCCGTAACCCCCCCTCGATCGGCCAAAGGAGTTTTTCTCCCGGCCCGCTACACGGCCCTGTCAACGTCCCGGGATCAAAGACGACGATAACCAATCGAGACCGGACAAACGACAACATACGCGTGCACCCATTATATCATTTATCTCGTGTACATTTTATCGTCAAGATGGACCAAGCGAAAGTAAAAGATATAAAAATGATAATTTTTTTTTTTCTTTATCAAACCGAAGAACTTTTGTAATTGAACTGTCTTCCTACCTGGAGAGGATGAAAATCCTAGGCAATCAAGGCCCAACGGCGTGGCGAAGCTGACATGGCGCCCTCCGATATTGCTAGCTGCTCGTCCAGTTTCGCAAACGTCCTACCTCGGGGGTTTCGTCTCCTGGACTGCCGTCGTTGAGAGGCCTACAGCCACTCACACCGACTCTACCTGGTTGCTGGTGCGCTATTGATCTCGGCCCAGACACCCGACGACCCACGCAGACGCTTAGCGTTGCCGCGTCGCTTTAGCAACGTGACGTCATTCACCATCCTCCGTCATTTCTGCCCTGCTCCCAACACCCCCCCCCCCCCCCCCCACTCACTGCACCTCACACCACACCGCCACCCACTTTTCCACCGCGACCGCCCTTACGCCTCGCTCGCTCCGACTGCTTCTCTTCGTCGACGTCGTAATCGTAGTAGACGTTCGTCCCGACATGACTACCAACCTTACCACTGTTGGTATGGAATCATCGATGCTGTACAATTCCCCAACCCTTCCCCCCTCCTATCTCCTCTCCTCTCCTCACACCCATCCCATCGCCCTGTAGGAGACCACCTAATCGACATATCAATTGCATTGTTTTTATCAAAATCGCTTACCCAACGACAGCTCACGCGCCCGAACCGCCCCGAGCTCCCGGGAGTTCGTTGCTGATGCTGCTGCACACGCCCGAGCTCGCAACGACCCCCTGAGTTCCGCCCGGTTCGAGAAAATCGACGAACCCGATTCTAGATCCTGGGAGGGCAGCGGGCCTTGCTTTCGAAATTCGCTTGGAACAAGTTTTTTTATTTATCTTTCAGTCCACGGAGACTAAAACGCACCGGTCCTCGTAGGGACACGAGCGATGGATGTTCGTCGACACGTTGTCGAACCTTTGCGAACGGAAATGTTATTAGGGTGAGCCTCATTAGGCTTAATGAGTATGGGACAAGGGGTTACAATTTCTTTCTTTTTGTCTCGGTGGAACTACAGATTCGCCACGTTCTCGTAATCCTGCAGGTCATTAGAACGATTTTTAAAAAATTTCTTTCCGCGCTATGCATTCATGACCATTCACTGCTTTGCATTCATAATTTTGAAAATGGAACGGCGAGCTGCTCTGCTTGTTTCGCTGTGTATGATAAAATAAAATGTTTCGTCACATAGAGCCAAGCAATTAAAAAAAAATTCAATACCAACCATTTAGCGTGAACAGCGGCGGCGTTGCCTTCCGGACTTGTCCTTTAACGCATTCTCGTGATAGACGAGTATACGATGAGGGTAAGAGAATTTTGTTACACGACTGTGACGCACGAGTAACAGTTACGATATCTGCAGTATGATAAATTATTCGTTGCACGCAACTCCCATGTGACCTTCTCGCAATAAAACGGTTTTATTGCGAAAAGAAAAGTTTAAAATAAAAATAAAAACAAATAATCAGAAAAGCTGGAATCCAATTTAATGCCACCGAGAGGTCCACTTCTCCGTGTCGAAGGTGATCGCCCACCAATCGAGAACGACGGGGCAGCGTCATACACATATATTGCTATCTTGTAGAGGGTTTTTGTCGAGTGGGCTCACTAAACACTCGAGCGAATGTCATAAAAATTTGGTGAAAAGTGCTTACCGAGTCGCGGACAAAAATAGGGCTCGTTCCTCGTCGACGTTGCAGCGAGGCAAGTGCTGAGTAGTACGTAAAACGTTACCCCTCGTGGAATATTGCCTCGCCAAGTTAATAACGTGCCATTCAACTGGCCCGTCCATACAGAGCCGCTTGACAAACTGTATTTTCGTGACATGGACGCTCGCCGCTGAAGAGAGGAGATGCGACATGCGACGAGCCGGTACAACTTGTTTCGCACATTTAATCGTGTTCGGAGCTGATTTTCATAAAGATACAATGAGGTACGGTCTCGAGTGCAATAAACGAGATTAAATTAGTGATTTTTTTTAGCGCTTCACGCGAAATGATGCTGCAAAAATAAAGACTAATTATAATTTTCTTTTTAGGGGACCCAATCATTTCGGGCCAAAAGCAAATTTTCACACCGAGTGTGAGTCTATTCCGCTTTTAGGGAGAATTGATTTTTGACCGGAAATGTTCGACAGTGTTAAAAATAAATTTCACTGTTTTTATTACCTATTTATTTTCGTCGTTGATCCACCGTCGAAAAATCTTGTTTCGCCGAATAATCGATGAGACAGCGCAATGCGGATAGGATTCAATGCTACTTCGGGTATAAATGAATCCACTCGATTTTGCTTGTTACAAAAACCTTAGTATTAAAATATTCCAATAAAACAATAAATAATAATCATGATCAATAATAAAATTAATTAATAGAAGTTTCGGCAGTGTATGTAACATGCTAAGATCGGCAGGTGCCTACATCACAATAACTACATGTATTAATTATACAGGGGGCGGGGCGAGGGGGGGGGGGATTATTGAATGATTCAATCACTAATTACAAGTATTTTTTTGTTATGGTAATCGGAAAGCGTTGTACTATCACGATTGTATGTCGATTACTTTTATTTCTTTTTTTTTGTTTCTTTTCTATATTTTTTTCTTCTTCACGTTCTTTACAAAATGCATGATACGGTAGCAAAAAGATATTCTGCTCTCTTTTTTGTTTTTTATGTATCTTATATTTACACCAACATTTTTTGAGATCGTACTCGACTAAGGTAGACTCTAAGAGGAAAATACCTTCGTTCTGCCGCGCAAACACGCACAGGTTCTTTTCTGATATCATGCATCGGATATCCTACATTGTAACGCTTCGTCTTCCATTTTTTTTACTTCTCAATATTTGAACTGTGCCGTTGTTTTTTTTTACTTCTCGTCGCTCAGACTAATGACTATATATTGTCTGTTGTCATACGTGATAGTATATGTACAACAGTGAACACTTCCATTACAATCTTCCAACAAACGGTGGGAGATTTATCGCGATGTAGAAAGTTGTTTTTTTACAGTGAAAATCGGACGAACACATACAGAGTTTTGGTAGTTTTTCTTTTTCTTACCAATACGATCCGAAGTATCAATCTCCTCCGGTTACAGAGGTCAGCATGACGCACAGTACACGAACGCCCGTGCGCAGCACGAACACGACGTGTTATAAGCTTTAAACAGCTTTGAAATCTCGTTCGATGCAAAAAATTCACGAATTCCCTTGTCGCTCGCGCGCGTGCGTTACTCGAATCGGAAAAAAACAAAAAACGGTTTTAATCTCACATGGTACTAAACTAAGTAGCACATTTTTGTCTGCCCACGTGTTTATTCTTCGGAATAAACACGCGGTCGCTCGTTATGTATAAATTGTATACAAAACCGATAAACACAATTTACTTGTGTAACGACCTACGTCGAGTTACAGCTCAAAAGGACGGTCCTCCTCGACGCTAATGACCGGCGAACAAAAAAAAAATAATAAAAAAAGATACGATAATTTGACACATTCGTATAAAAACTGTTGTGCTCCAAGTGCCGCAACGAGGCAAGGTACTAAATTAATACGCCCAAAGCGCCATACCCCATGGTCGCCTTATTTATTTATTTTTTTGCGTTTAATTTTTATAACATTTTTCATCGCGGGTTGACGATTAGTTTGTGTCTCCAGCGGACCTCTCTTCGTAACCACGCTAATTTCATATTCTACACTCGGCGACATCGATGCGCCTTTCGTACTCAAGATAATTGGCGCATCATCGTAATCGATATTTGTATTCGAGTATATAATACCCAGGAAAATTAAGAATCGCATTTAAAAATAAAATAAAATGTATGTCCCATCGAAACGTACAAAAAATGTTCGTAAGTGGAACGTTGAAATAACGATAGAAAAAAAATATACCGACGCAAGATTTAGATATTGTATATATTAAATGTAATCGTATATACTTTTACAAAGAGTTTCTCGCGCCGCGTAAAAATCTGATGATTAAATGTTCAATCGAACGTTATGCACCAATCACCTCGGAGCGAGAGACGCATCTCAGATTTCGAAACTAGCAAGAACACAAGAATGAGTTTGGCATAATATAATTGATTAAGTGTCGAACGAATTTTTGAGAAATATATTTTCTCGTTGATAAAATGTCTGAAACATACAATTGTAAACAGTGTAGGTTTGTAATAAAATTAACATTAAACAGTGGCACTGAACTCAAGCTCACTTGGAAAGCTTCAAAGGGATGCAGAAACTCTGCCTTGCCACTCGACGCGGGTTCAGTCGGTAACTAAAACTGTGATCCAGTTTCTAATTATTTGCTTTAAGTCAAGAACGGCGAAGACCCTAAAAATGGATTGCAGTTTGTGTTACTGACTGAGGTGTTTATTACCGACGGCGCCATCGTCGTTTTCTCGCTAGTTTCGAAACATCGTTTAACATTTCAAGACTCCCCGTTCTTTTGACTTCTTCTCGTTGTACACGGTGTATAAAGTTCCGTCGTCCTCGTCACACAGTTGCGAGATCGTTCAGTTAGAGTCTCGCTATTTGATTGATGCGCGGTTAAGACTGTTCACCGTTCGGTGGCCACTGACCTGAATTGTTCCAATCCCAGTCTTTGCCTTTAGGACGAAACTTGCTAGTGCTACCGGAGTTATTCCAATCGCGATGAAAAAATTTTTTCTTGAAGTGATGTCTCTCCGGATCTGGTTGCCGCTGGTATTTCAGAGGTACCGAGGACGACGAGGACGACGAGCCGCTATTTCCGCCCGAGGCGTTCGCTGGACGGGGACTCGTTGGGGAGGGCGTTCGAGGAGGTCCCAGTGCCTCGTCCGGCGACAGAACCACCGGTGGCGGACCGATCGCCGCGCTGTCCGAACCCAAACCACTGTCCGGACTCGTGTTAACACCTTCCGTCGACCTCCGACGCTTGTCCAACTCCGTCGACGCGAAAGCTACCAATCTGTCGAATCCCGAACTGATGCGATCCTGCCAGTCTGCCTCGCCATCTGCAATGTACCATTATGTCTTAAATCGACGCTGCAAACTTGACCCCACGTTTCACGAAACAATCACGGTTACGTGGGTGAACAAAAAATATTTTTTTTATTTTTTATTTTTTAACTTTAAATGATTAGAATTTCTCGTAGTTAGTAATCTGGCTCCAATTTCACTATTGATATTTTTTTAACGAATCTATGCGTTTTCAAAACTAGAAACGACGATTTGTCCCGCCATTTCCTGAAATTATTAAATGCCAACTTTCATATCTTCAAAAAAATAAGCCATCGGCCCTGCAATACATTTTTCCCATCGTTTACTATATAGCTCTACGATTCTGCTCATGCAAACGTGCAAAAGTACCAAGTGAAAATGTCCCATACGAGGTAAATTTAATTCAATCTCGCTTGAAAAAAAAATGCTCACAACCATTTTTTGGCTTATTTTCATGAACCATACGTTCATCGATCAAGCGAACCGCATATCGGTAACGAATCATTTACCGTATTCTTATTTGTGTGTAAGTAAGATCAATCGAGGCCAAGAAAAAATCGTCATACGGTAATAGTAATAGTTATAATAATAATAATATATCACAACAGTAATAATGAGGTGAT